>PVJI01001361.1:0-185093 GCA_004026765.1 Micronycteris hirsuta
TGTCTGTGAACTCCATGAGGGCAATGACTGTGCCTATTTTACTCATCCTCATTCCGCAGCAAGTGTGGTTTCCTAGGCTACCTATGCACAGAATCATCTCACTCTGTGTTCAATGAAAGTAAACAATGTACATAACCCAATACTACAATCATAAAGGAAGGGCAGCCAGATGAAGCGAAGGTCAGACTGGGGTCCTGGGAGAGGCCAATGGACACCTGGGCCCATTACAATGGCTGGTTCCCAGGCTCCTTCCAAACCTCAGATTCTCTAACCACAGAAATCTAAGCATCTACATTTTGAAAGTGCTCTTGGTCATTCTTATGAACCCTGACGTTTGAGAAGCATGTTGCAGACCATGTTTTAGAAGGTGATTGTGCTCAATCTCCAAATAGTTCAACACATAGTTTAGTAAAGTGAGCACATTAAACAGGAAAAGACTTGGATTTGAGAACAGCTTCCACTTCTTACCAGTAAATAGCATGACCTTAGGTGAGTCACTTAAGTCTCATTTGTAAAGTATGAATGACAAAGCCCTCCTCTCAGAGTTGTTGAAAAGAGCAGAGAATAAATATATATGAAAGTGCTACAGAAACTGCTACAGTTATCCCCGAGATTGTGGATGCAGCTGCATTTTTCACTGTTAGTGTGGTGGCCGCCTGAGTCTTCAGACACTGGCTGCAGAGAAAGACCAACCAAGTGAGACACTGCAAGTGTGTGAGACCTGCTCACAGTTGGGAGACGGCACCCTCGTGTTCCTCTTCCCCACACACCCTCTCCTAAGTGTCAGTATTAGAACTGGACCCTCCTCATTAATATTTCATTAAAAAGGCAGGATCCAGCGCCATCATAACCTTAAGAATATGCATTTACTCAGTACTACTTGCCAGACACGCTATGTATACTATCTGCTTTACTCCTCAGAAAACCTCATGAGGTACTGTTATTGGCTGGCATCTTCCTCCCCTTTTTCAGATGAAGAAAGCAAGGCGCAGAGAAATTAAGAACTTGTTCAGAAGCACACTTTCTGAGGCAGTTATGCCAGGGCTTCAGTCCAGTCTGACCCCAGAGCCTGTCCCCCCGAGCATTGGGTAATACCATGCATGAGCATGAGAAAAACACCCTGGGCTCCTTCCTTCCCAGTTGACCCCTATGACATGCAGACAACCAAAGCAAAGAAAGAACAGGGACTAGTCTTAGCAGCCTGGCCAGCATCCTGCCCACAGCACTAAGCTGACACTACCACTCTGCAACTTTTCCTTTTTTAAAAATTTAGACTGTGGTTACATGCAGAACTAATGAAAATGTGGTCTTGATTGCCTTAGTCCTAGTTTAGGAAACCATTGGTTCGCAATGACATGAGAAAATGACTAGCAAATCCATTATGAGTTCTGCAGCTAGCATATGATATCTCGAAGTGCAGGGAATTACTGGAATGAGAGCCTCTAGATGAAGTAAGCCAGGGCTCGAAAATTGATTGGGCATTTCTAAGAATAAAGCTGCAAGCTCTTCTACTGCTAGATATAAAAATGCAGAGCTTTCAGATCCCATAGGAATATTTCAGTATCTAGTTAGGCGTCTCAAGAGTGACTAGAAGAACTGACACATTTACTTTTCTTTTAAAGGGCACGATATCATCTGTCATCACTGATTAATACTTAGAGTCATTCTTCATAAACCATCTAGCAGTCAGTGTCGGCAACCCAGGTGACAAGGGGCTGGAAATGCAATCTTTCCTGAAGCAGAACAAGGGAGACAAGCCTGGAAGGTGGGGTGGAGTAGGAGATAGGCCCAGGATTAGACCATGCTAATGATGAAGTGAGGAGCCCACAGAAAAGGTTTGAAATGGCTGAGTCAAGGTTGCAGTTTTCCCTTCTTTCTAAAAGCAATAAGGAGTAACCCCGTGAAGAGAAACCCGTATCTTCAGTGAAATTAAGAGGTGTATATAACTCCAAACTACAGTATTAAAGGAAGAGGAGTCAGATGCAGTGATGGTCGAGATGGATGCTGTCAGAGGCTAAGAGAGAATGCCCATGCTGCACAGCTCAAATCCAAGGAGAAAGCACAATTGTATAAAGTCAGAGGCACCATCTGAGAGGAAAGGCAACGACCTCTTGTATGGAATAACAGGAGGGGTGTGTATGGGAATTGGCCCCATGAGCTATGAAGACTTAGAATGAAACTGTAGTAATTAAGATAGTGCAGTTCTGGGGCAGGTATAGATAAATTATCCAATAAAAGGGAACAGAGAGCCCAAAGCAGACCCACACGTATATGAAAATGTGATTCATGATAGAAAAAGAGTTACAGATTAGTGGGAAAAGGAGGAACTATTCAATAAATTGCACAATAAAAAGTAATGGGCCAATTAGTTATCCATTAAATATGAAATGGGATTTCTACCTCTCAAAATATAAAAATTCAATTCCAAGCAGATTAAAGACTTCAATGTGAAAGGCAGAACTATAAAACTTTTAAAAAGGTAGTACAAGAATCTAACATTATTACATAAGTCAGGGAAGAATTTTATAAATAAGCAAGAAAGGCATAAATCATAAAGTTCAGCATTGATATATTAAATAAATTTAAAATTAAGAACTTTTGTCCATGGGAAGATATCTTAAGGAGAGTAGAAAGACAAGCCACAAAGTTAGGAACAGTTTTTGCAACATATATAATTCACAGAGGACTGGTAGGTGTCAGAACGACAACAACAAAACATATCAGCAGAAAAAGAGACAACCCTACAGAAACTGGGCAAAAGTCGCAAGCTGGCATTTCATTGATGGAGATCCAGGTATGATAATGAGCACATGAAAAAATGTTCAACCTTACTGGTAATTACAGAAATACAAATTAAACAACAATGAAACTTCATTTGCCTGTATCTCTTGGAATAGGTTAGAAGTCTAAGAGTACTAAGTATTGGAAGGATGTAGAAGTCTACCCCATAGATTGACATTACCCTGTAGATTCAAATGTATCTGTACTCCATGCATGATCCTGCACATCCAGTCATGGGTAAAGACCCTGGAAAACGACTTCCCCCTGTCAGAGTGAAAGAGCAGTAAATTCAAAGACCCACTGTGTTAGTGAAGGAACAGAGTAACAAACTTGCATGCCTTGCTGGTGGAAGTGTAAATTGATATAAACTTTTGGAGAGCAAATTGTCAGTATATTTCTAAATTAAAATGTTATATTCTCTTAGATCTTGCAATTCCACACCTGAGAAATAGTTACAGTCCTGACCAGTGTGGCTCAGTTGCTTGGCAGTTATCCTGCGAAGTAAAAGGTCGCAGGTTTAGTCCCAGGTCAGGGCACGTGCCTGGTTTGCAGGTTGGTGTCCCTGGTCAGGGCATGTGCAAGAGGCAACAGATTGATGAAACATGGTGTTTCTCTCCCTTTCTCCTTCCCTTCCCCTCTCTCTAAAAATAAATAAATAAATTTTAAACGAAGAGAAAAGAAATAGTCACAAATGTGTGAAATTATGTGCAAGAAAGAAATTCATGTTAGCATTATTTGAAATTTCAAAATATTTGAAATAATCCAAATATCTTTCAAAGACTACAGTGAACTACTATGCAGCCCTTAAAAACATAAGGGAGGTAGGATCAAGGTTGGGAAGTGGGGATGGCTGGGGTTGGAGGGAGTGGGGGGGGGATGGAGACAACTGTACTTGAACAACATTTAAAAAATTAAAATTAAAAAATAATAATTGAACCCAATGTGTACTGATATGGATGACTCTTCAAGATATATTGTTAACTGAAGAAAACAAGGTGCTTATGTTGCATTTGCATTTTTGAAACAAATATACCCATGTATTCATATGTATTCATATAATCATATCTATATGTATTTATGTACATGTTTTTATGTACATGTATTTCTATACACATGTGTGTACGTGTGTGTGTGGTTATTAACACAAATATGCATGGACATAGAATATCCCTGGAGTATGTACGAAAAACTATAGAGTATAACTGACTTCAGAGGTGAGTACAAATGAGTCAGAGGCCAGGTTTAGAGGGAGTTACACTTTTAAATTGTATACTTTTGTATTTTTTTAAATTCTTTAAAGTATGTGCATGTATGATAAATTCAAAAAAATAAAATAATTGTAAAAAGTAAAACAGTCATCAGTCATGGTAGACCGGGAACCTGGAATCAGGAGGTCAGTACAGAGTAGGAACATATCCTGCTTCTCCAGGTGAGATTCAGGTAGAAGAACAGGTGAAGAGAGCAAACGTCAGTGCAAGCAACAAGTCTATAAGCGGGGGAGGCTACAAAGAGTAGGCATTCATAATTCGTTGGGGTAGAAGGCAGAAATTACATGGTCTGACCCTGGGCACCAGCACATTATTCAAAGTTCTTGATACTGAGCCAATACTTTGTCTTTTTTTGTCTTTTTTTTTAATGGTTGTATTTTTTTATTGTATTTATTCTCATTACCATTTAATCCTTTTATGTTCCCCTCGCCCCAGCCATCACCACACTGTTGTCTGTGTCCATGAGTTCTCTTTCCTTTTTGCTCAATCTCTTCATACCCTACCTTCCCCTTCCACCTTCCCCAGCCCCCGTCCTTAGCTGTCATCCTGCTCTCTATGAGTCTGTCTCTATTTTGCTTGTTAGTTCAGTTTGTTCATTAGATTCCACATATGAGTGAAATCATATGGTATTTGTCTTTCTCTGACTGGTTTATTTCACTTAGCATAATGTTCTCTATATCCACCCATACTGTCACAAAGGGTAAAGCTTTCTTTCTTCTTTTCTACAACCAAATACTATTCCATTGTGTAAATGTCCCATAGTTGTTTTATTCACTCATCTACTGATGGACACTTGGGCTGCTTCCATACTTTGGTGACTGTAAATAGTGCTGCAATGAACGTAGGGGTGCTTATGTTCTTTCAAATTAGTGTTTTCAGTTCCTTTGGATATATTCCCAGAAGTGGGATTGCTGAGTCAAAAGGAAGATCCATTTTTAATTTTTTGAGGTAGCTCCATACTGCTTTCCACAGTGGCTGCACCAGTCTGCATTCCCACCAACAGTGCAAAAGGGTTCCCATTTCTCCACATCCTCGCCAGCACTTGTTGTTTGTTGATGTATTGATGATAGCCATTCTGACAGGTATGAGATGGTATCTCATTGTGGTTTTAATTTGCATTTCCCTGATGATTAGTGATATTGAGCATCTTTTCCTATGTATATTGTCAATCTGTATGCCCTCTTTGGGGAAGGGTCTATTCAGGTCGTTTGCCCATTTTTAAATTGGGTTGTTTGGGGGGGGGGGTTGGTGTTGAGTTTTGTAAGTTCTTTATAAATTTTGGATATTAACCCCTTATCAAATGTATCAGCAAATATGCTCTCCCATTCTGTGGGTTGTCTTTTTATTTTGTTTATGATTTCCTTTGCCATACAAAACTTTTTAGTTTGATGTAGTCCCATTTGTTTATCTTTTGTGTCCCATGCCTCTGGAGATATATCTGATAAAAGATTGCTACAAGCAACATCCAAGATTATCTTCTATGATTTTTATGGTTTTGGGTCTAAGTAGTAATCAAAAAAACTCCCGACAAACAAAAGCCCTGAACCAGATAGCTTCACACATGAATTTTACCCAACATTCTGAGAAGAACTAACACCTTTCCTTCTTGAACTATTTCAAAAAATTCAAGAGGAGGGAAGGCTCCAAAGCTCATTTTACAAGATTACCCTAATTCCAAAACCAGAAAAAGATAACACAAAAAATGAAAATTATAGGCCAGTGTTTCTAAGGAACATATATACTAAAATACTCAACAAAATATTAGCAAACAAAATACAGCAATGCATCGAAAAGATCCTACACCATGATCAAGTGGGATTTATTCTGGGAATGCAAGGTTGGTACAACATTCACAAATGAATAAATGTGACTCACCACATAAACAAACAAAGAATAAAAACCACATGATCATATAAATAGATGCAGAAACAGTATTTGATAAAATCCAGCACCAATTTATGATTAAAAACTCTCAGCAAAGTGAGAATAGAGGGAACCTGCATAAACACAATCAAAGCCATGCATGACAAACACAATGCAGCATCATACTTCATGGGCAAAAACTACAAGTGTTCCCCTTAAGATCAGGAAGAAGTCAGGGATGTCTGCTTTCACCCCTCCTGTTCATCACAGTACTGGAAGTCCTAGCCACAGCAATCAGACAAGAAGAAAAAATAAAAGGCATCCAAATTGGAAAGGAAAAAGTAAAACTGTCATCATTTACAAATGACATGATACTGTACATAGAGGACCCCAAAGAGTCCACCAAGAAATTAGTAGTACTGATAAATGAATTCAGCAAAGTAGCAGGGTACAAAATTAATATCCAGAAATCAGTTGCATTTTAATATGCCAATAATGAACTAACAGAAGGGGAAATTAAGAAAACAATCCATTCACAATTTCTACAAAAAGAATAAAATACCTATGAATAAACCTAACCAAGGATGTAAAAGACCTCTTTTTGGAAAATTTTAAGACACTGAAAAAAGAAATTGAAAATGATACAAATAAGTGGAAGCACATACCATGTTCATTGATAGGAAGAATTAACATGATTAAAATGTCCATACTACCCAAAGCAATCTATAGATTCAACACAATTCCTATCAAGATTCCAATGATGTATTTCACAGAACTAGAACAAATATTTCAAAAATTTATATGAAACTACAAAAAGCCCCACATAGCAACAGTGATCCTGAGAAAGAAGAACAAAGCAGGAGGAATCACGCTACTTAACATGAAACTATACTATAAGGCCATAGTAATCAAAAGAGCGTGGTACTGGCATAAAAACAGACACAGATCAATGGAACAGAATAGAGAGCTTGGAAATAAACCTACGCCTTTATAATCAATTAATATTTGACAGAGGAAGCAAGCACATACAATGGACTAAATTTATTCAATAAATGGTTTTGGGAAAATTGGACAGATCCATGCAAAAAAATGAAACTAGACTACCTTCTTACACCACACACAAGAATAAATTCAAAATGGATTAAAGACTTATAAGTTAGACCCCCAAAACCATACTTTGTTGTAATCGGGAAGCTTTATATGTTTCCAGGAGTCTGGAGTAAGTCTCTGCCAAGACAGCCAGAGAAGAGGCAGCAGAGAAAACTAGGAATGGCCAGCTGGAAAGGAAAGTGAAGGAGCAGGAAACTGGCCATTGGTAACAGGCTGAAGAGACCTGCCTCATCCAGCCAGGGCCAGTTACATAATTTGTAGGGGCTAGTGCAAAATGAAAATGTCCAGCCTCTTGTTCAAAAAGCAGGAAAATGTACTATTCATTAAAGGTGCTAAAACATAAAGATTTTTCCTCCTGCCATCTTTCTCTTGATTTGTCATGGTATTTTATATTTGCAATGTAATGTCATTCTAAGTAAAGAAAAATTAAAATTTAAATTATTATCATGCATTTTACAATTCATTTTTGTATCATGTGATAGCAGTTTAAATGCAAAATAAAAGCATTTAACTCATAGGCAGGACCACTGAAATTATACAATTCATATTTTTTAATTACTTTATTGTTCTTCAATTACAGTTGTCTGCATTCCCCACCCCCACCCCATCCAAACCCACCTCCCTCCCTTGCTTCCACCCTCCCCCTTGGTTTTGTCCATGTGTCCTTTATAGTAGTTCGTGAAAACCCTTCTCCCCACAATCCCCTCCCCCTTCCCCCTGGCTATTGTTAGATTAATCTTAATTTCAATATCTCTGATTATATTTTACTTGCTTTTCTCTTTTGTTGATTATGTTCCAGTTAAAGGTGAGATCATATGGTATTTGTCCCTCACCGCCTGGCTTACTTCACTTAGCATAATGCTCTCCAGTTCCATCCATGCTGTCACAAAGGGTATAAGCTCCTTCTTTCTCTCTGTTGCATAGAATTCAATTGTGTAAATGTAGCATAGTTTCTTGATCCACTGATTTGCTGATGGGCACTTAGGTTGTTTCCAGCACTTGGCTATTGTGAATTGTGCCTCTATGAACATTGGAGTGCATAGGTTCTTTTGGATTGGTGTTACAATTCATATTTTGTAGCTCATCCATGCATATGTATTTTGTTCTCACCAGAACAGTGGCAGTGCCACACAAAATTAACTTCACTGTTTTATTTCACTTCTTAATATGCAAACATTCTACCAATACTCTCTACCTTCACTTATTGTTGAGTAAGGAAGGACCGAAAGGAAAGGAAATGTGGATTGTCCAATCTTTCCCTTTCTTCTATGTCATTAATTTTTCTGTAAGCAGTCAGCTAATACAAGGAAGTGATATGAGTTAAAAAGGATATGATTTGGTTCCTTGGTCATTTATGTGTCTTAGAATGCCATTGCCTCTTCTGTATGCCTGATGCAAGTTCTGATTTAAATGGAAAACGTGGCCCCTTGGGGCTGCCAGCATTCCCACTGATTCAAACATATCCAGAACCTACTTACCTTATATTCCTTTGAGTCTCCTCAACTCCCATGTGTTGTGGGTCCACAGGAATTCTGTGCTCATGGGGCATCACGAGTACTGCCTGCAGCCAGGTGCCTAGGAATGGTGGACTCACACCATGCATAGCACTGCTCAGGCATGTATTCCATTGTCCCCCTCTGACTTAATTTACCAAAAAACAGGTTCAGACATAAAATTATTAAGAATTTCATGATGATGACTGCAGAGTATTAAAGAAAATTCAGGGCCCTACTAAGCGGAGTGTCCTGTGCAACAGCACTGGTGGTGTGGCCAGGAAGCCAGCCCTGCCTCCTGGAGTTTGCTATTAACGGAGAAAATCTGGATAAACATAGCTTGTTCTCTCTCGCCAATATTTTTCTTTTCTATTTAATATCATAATAAATGCTTAGGAGGTACAATGCTAGAGCCATCATATTTAAACATGTGTGAATGACAAGTATGATGTAAATTTTGATTTTTCAGTGTTCTGTTTATCAGGTCATTATCAACTGATCTCTATGTGAGAAAACAAAACAATCTTCTGAGGGCTCTTGGTGACACTGTTGCTGAATTCTTATGATTATTACTGCAGGCTATGGAAATTCCCCCTAAAGAGTTAAGAATGAAATCTTAAGTCCGGACTTTTCTTCAGGGAATAAACTCAAACAGATCAATTCTGGGATGAGAACGCAGTGGAGAAGCAAAGGGGACTGGAAGTGCGCTTGCTCCTATTGTCAGTGCAGACTTGACGAGAATGTGTTGGGTTTCTCTGCAACATTTATTTGGCCATGTGACAGAGACTACACAATTGGAAGAAAATATTTCAATCATCATGATGCCTATTCTATTGAGAGCTTTTCAAAATATATTTGACTTCCAACTGCCGGAAAAAGAAAGCTGGCTCTATTATAGAGAGTGGCCAGACTCAGGACAAGAGAGGAAAGTCTCTTCATTTTTGATCAGCTGTATCAGGTGCGAATATGTCTGAAAAGAATGTCCTTATAAGAGACCCAAACCAAGTCACTTAATTTGTCAATTGTAAAGGATCTGATAACAACAGTATACAGTTTGTGGGCTTTATATGATTTAAATAAGATGAATTAGCCTAATGCCTATGCACAGAAAGTGCTCCATAACTGTCAATCATTATTATTAGCTGTTATTCCAGCTAATGTTGGTCATGTTAGAGGCAGAGATGGTGGCAACACCCCACGTAGTCCTCTTCAGCCACCTGCTTCTTTTATCCCAATGGGATCCTGAGGGATATTTATAGTAGAATTCTCCTGGCAAGTCCTCAGAGTTCACCACCATGCATTCTCCACCCTTAGGTAACAGTTTCCTGGGCTTTATCAAAAGGCCCAAATGACAGGCAAGTAGAGCAGCCTATTCTGCAGCCCCTTTCCCTAGGCCCACAACCTGGCACTACCTGCCACTCATTCCTCTATAGGAACCAATTACAGTGGTCCCTGGGGATGCCATTTTATTGAAGGCCATTATCAGAATTTCTTCCCCTAGAGGAAGGAAAGTAAAGCCTATAATATGTATCACCATATCTTTAAAAATTCTTGAGTGCATGAAGACATGATCAACATCACTACCCATCAGGGAAATGCAAGTCAAAACCGCAAGAAGATATTAGGTCACACCTGTCACAATGGCTATTATCAAAAGATAAAAAATAACAAGTATCAGTGAGATTATGGAGAAAAGGGAACCCTTGTGTACTGCTGGTGAGAACATAAATTGGTGCAGCCACTAAGAAAACAGTGTGGTGATTCCTCAAAAAATTAGAAAAGAACTACCATATGATCCAGCGATTCCACTTCTGAGTATTTATCTAAAGAAACCCAAAACACTGATTTGAAAAGATATGTTCATCTCTATGTTAATTGCACCATTATTTACAATAGCCAAGATATGGAAACAACTAAGTTGTCATCAACAGATGAATGGATAAGAAAATATTATATATACATATATAACAGAATATCATTCAGCCACAAAAAGCAATGAAATCTTGCCATTTGCAACAATGTATATAGACCTTGAGGGCATAATGTTAAGTGAAATAAGAAAAACAAATACCAGCATCCAGTCAAGATGGGGCATAGATAAACATGGCTCACCTCCTCACAAAACCACTTCAAAATTACAACTAAACTATAGAACAACCATCACTCAGAAACATCAGGAATTGATTTGAATGGCAGTCTGACAACTACGGAATTAAAGAAACCACATCCATCCAGATGAACACAGAACAGGCTGGTCCCACACCCACAGGTGGTGGTTAAAAATTCAGGAGGGATATCTCAGGAGCAAGGGGTCTCAGCCCTACACCAGTACCCCCAGCCCAGGGTTCCAGTGCCAGAAAGAAAGGTCCCCATAACTTCTTGCTATAAAAATCAGAGGGATTGAGATGGTGGAAGAAACTGCTGGATTCCCAAGCAGTTCCTCTTAAAGGACCTGCACACAGGCTTACTCAGACTCACTCCCTCTGAACTCCAGCACTGAGGTAGGCACCTTGAAAGGTACCAGCAGCATACATGAAGGAACTGAAGTATCTAGCATCAGGGCAAGAGCTGGGGAGCAGCTTTCTCTCAGATAGAACTGTGGGCAGAGGCCATTGTTCCTTTTCTGAATCTTCCCCACCACAGAGCCATAGGGCTGGCAGGCAGGTGCCATATCTGAGACTCCATCAACCTGGCTCACTATTTGCCCTGACCCTGAGGCTCTGTCCCACCCAACTTACTGGCCCACCCAAGCTGTTAACAGTAGCATTTGCATGTGAATGGCTTGTCTTGGCTTGTGCTTCACATCTTCCTAAACCCTCTCAAACAAGTAACAGCCAGCCTCACCAAGTCCCCAGCCCCTGTACCTCTTACTAAGTGGCCCCAGGCACAGCACTACAGCAGCCAGCCTAGTTTCACAGTTGGCTTCACCTGGGAATGTCCAACCCAGCACAAGTAGCAGCCATCTCTAGATTGCTTTGTAACTCATGCTGGGTGGCCCCGGGCAGAACACAGATTGGGGCTGACCATTATACGAAATGTTAAAGGGACTTATTTAAGAAAAAGAAGAAGATCAAAAGTTCCAGGGTTGTCCAACCTTTTGGCATCTCTAGGCTATACTGGAAGAAGAGGAGTTGTCTTGGGCCACACATTTAATACATTCCGACATGTAATCACAAAAAATCTCATGTTTTAAGTAAATTTACAATTTTGTGTCAGGCCACATTCGTAACCATCTTGGGCTGCAAACGGCCCGTGGCTACAGGTTGGACACCCCTGAATTCAAAACTATGAACAATAAAATGGCAATAAATACATATCTATGAACAGTTGAATCTAAAAAACAAACTGAGTGAACAAGAAGAACAGAGACATAATCAGGGGTATGGAGAGCACTTTGATGGTTGCTTGATGGGAGAGGGTTGTAGTGGAATGGGTGAAGAGGTGAGGGGATTAAGAAGTAAAAACAGGTAGTTACAGAATAGCCATGGGGATGTAAAGTACAGTGTATAGGAAATGGAGCAGCCAAAGAACTTATGTGAATGACCCATGGGCATGAACAATGGTGTAGGGATTGCATGAGGGAGTGGGGGGGTGCTGGGTGGAGGGGAGCAAAGGGGGAAAAATTAGGACAACTGTAATAGCATAATCAATAAAATATCATTTTAAAAAGATAAATAAAGGCTGCCAATTCATTCTGAACCCAAGCCCTACTTTTCACCACCCAATCATAACTTCATCCCTAAGAAGAGTTTATTGGACAGAATATACTATATTTCTTTAAAAAAAAAAAAAGAAAAACAAATACCATGTGATCTTACTTATATGTGGGAAGCTCAAATACAGACAATAGATGGGTAAAATGGGTAAACTGGTCCATTTCTTTCTTACACAGAACTTATAGTAAATGGAAACATTCCTGGGAAGACCCAAATTACCAAAGTTGACAAAATAATATATATTTTTTAAAACATGAAAAGCCCTATATCTATCAAAGAAATTGAATTTAAATCACACACCTTCTCACAAAGAAAGCGTCAGGCCCAGGTAGCTTCACTAGTGAAGACTGGCCAAAACAGCTCTGGAAAGGAACATCATTGGAGAGCCTGAACTACTGATTTCAAGGTGACGGTAATCCAGACTATGTGGTATCAGTCTAAAAACAGATAAAGAGATCAGTAAAATCAAACAGATAATTCAGAATAGGCCCAACCTTATATAGCAAGTCAATATTTAATATATACTAAGCAGTTTAGTATAATAGTTTTTATTTAGACTTAGTCACCTTATGAGGTAGCAACTTGCTATTAATATCCACATTTGATAGATGAGGAAGCTGACACAGAGAGGTTATATTGCCAGCCAAAGGTCACACAGCTAGCAAGTGGACAGACCAGGCTTGAAAACCACATGGAGTACACCAAGAATTTTGATTCTGTCTCATTTTTTTAGTAACTGACACTGTACAAAATTACTACAATATAAGAATTTATACTCAACCCACTACACTGTTCTCCTTCTATGGCAAGTGTTTATTAAATCAACCTTGTAAACCCTGGAAAACTTATAATTAAATGTATAAGTGGCAATATAAATCAAACCTATAGTATTAATATTTTGAGCTACCTTTAGGGGAAAATAGTGAATATTTGGTATTTTAATTATTTATTCTATCTAATGATATATTAATTAGTAGGTAAGCCTGGGGCAACTTAGATTTGTTATTTTTAATTGACAAGTAAAAGGCAATTTGACTAGGATTACAGGTAGTTTGGAGAACGAGAATTTAAGACCATGGTGGGCATATCAAGGGACACGGAGGACAGAAGTCGTCCCTCCCAGGAAGAGTGTTTTATCAGTTATTGTTACCACATCAGCACACAGAGATAATAAAAAGTAGGCTAATGAACATGTAATTGGCTTTACTGTTTCTAAATTCTTTACAGATAATGCACCTCTTTAGTGTCTATGCCTAAAGTAGACCACATTTATCACACCCGCTGCTATGCCACTGCTTAAGACTCCCCATATTTGTAACTTTAAAGTTTTAGACTTATAAGAATTATTTATGTACAGGCATACCTCACTTTATTGCGCTTCACAGATGTTGCATTTTTACAAATCGAAGGCAAAACCCTCCACCAGCAAAAACATTACAGCTCGCTGGATTGCGATACCGGCCGTATTGCAGTGGTCTGAAACCAGACCTGCAATATCTCCGAGGTATGCCCGTACTCGATGTGGTTTGTTTTATAGACTGATGAATTTCTTAAAGAAAGTAAAAAACACTGGATTTATAAATGCATTTTAAAGTGTATTAAATAAATTAAGTTGTAATACTGTGGTTTATAATAAAAATATATATTTGGTCTTTCTTCAGTTTCTGACACAGAGCGCCTAAAATGTTGGAACTCCCTGAGTGCTGATAATCATAAAGGTGTCTCTTGTTATAACAATGAGAGGACTTTGGATCACACCAAGGGATAGAGGCTGGGCAACAGAGGAATCAACCCTGTGATTAGGTGGTTGGAACTTTCATTCCCACCCCCCACCCTCACCCTATCCCGCCCCCACCGCCCACTGTCCCCTGGGCATGAGAAGAGTCTGAGGACTGCGTTCAATTACCAGTGGCTAGTGATATAATCAAACATGCCTGCATAATGAAACCTCCATTTAAAAAAAAAAAAAAAGAAAAGAAAGTTCAGAGAGCGAGGAGATTTGGGGATAATGAAACGCCTGGAGAGGGCACCGAAGTTCCGTGTCCCGTCCCCGTACCATGCCCCACACATTGCTTCCATCTGGCTATTCCTGAGTTAGATCCTTTCATAATACACCAGTAATCTGGTATGTCCAATATTTCTCTGAGTTTTATGAGCTGCTCTGGCAAATTAATTCAACCCAAGAAGTGAGTCTTTGGAACCACTGATCCATAGCTCTTTGGTTGGAAGCACAGGTGAGAGCCTGGCCTTGTGACTGGGGGCTGAAGTGTATGTGTTGAGTGGAGGCTTGTAGGACCGAGCCCTTAACCTACAGGATGTGTATGAGGGTAAGTTATTGGTCCAAGGTTGTGGAGTTAGTAAGTGGTTGAGCTGAGACTCAAACATGGTATCTGCCGCCTTGAGCCCAAGCTTTTAAATTTTTGAAATCATAACTTTAATTAAATTGAATATTAATCTGTAAGACCACAATGGTCCCTGAAATAGTCCTTGGGCATAAAAGCCATCCTCAAGGACACAAGAAGCACATCGATAAATAGTAACTCCACAAGTAAGACATTATTGTTATAGAAGAGAAAACTTCATTGAGGTTGACTAACTTAGTAGGTGGTTAGTAGGTCAACCACCTGCTAACTAACAGGGGCTATATTCTGTCTCAGGTCTATCTAACTTGAGAGCCAGTAGTTTCAACCAGTCTGACAGGAAGTGCCCTAAGACCTTGCTTCTTTCCAGTGTGGCCATAGACCAGCAGCGCTGAGGCATTTACTCAAGAGCTTGCTAGAAATATGAAATCTCAGGTCTAAGACAAGAATTGGAATCTGTATTTTAACAAGATCCCCAGGGACTGAGAGGCACCAGAGTTGGGAAACACTTCTCTCATTAACCTGACCTCAAACTCCCTGCCATTTAGAATTTCCTGGGCCTCAGCACACAGCTGACTTACATTCCAATGATATTTTCTGCTGAGAACTTCTGCTAGCTGAAAGGTGTGAATGAACAAGGGGAAAGATACCTAGATGGTGAGAGGCAGAGAAAAGAAGGAAATAAAGGAGAAGGGGGAAAAGACTTTGATACTTCTGAATATTTCAACTGGAAATCTCACCTTTCTGAATCATTCACTTCATATGTAGCTAAAGTCTAATTTCAATATCATTTCAAGCATCATAGTTTTATCTCTACATTCATATTTTAAGTAGTGTGTGTGAGTAGTAGATTGAATATTTTTTTAAAGTAGCGCTAATTATGGGAACTCCTGGCATCGATTGGATATGTCGAAATAATAAGGAAAAGGAAATTGGGAGTCCATCTTTTTCTGACTTAATATTCAAAGGATGCATATAAACTTCAACCCCTTCACTGCTATTAGTTCCATTAGTTCCATTCAGTTTAATACAGGTTCTGCCCTCTATTCTTTTTTTTTTTTTTTTTTTTTTTGGTCAATGCTTCAAATTTAATCTTTCCAAAATTGAATCAATAATTTTCCTTCAAAAATTGCTATTTATCTTATAGTATCACAGCTTAACACCAAGACTTTCTACTCGGGCCTCCTAGAATTACAACACAGGCCCATTCCCAGTGCCTCCTTCTCCTTTACCTGTTACAGTAAATATTGTTCCCGGTTACAGTGGATTCTGCCTCCTCAATCTCTTTCTCGTTTGCCCCACCTTCCCTCCCTATGCCATGGCCTCACTATACACCCTTAATATTTATCACCTGAACCACTGAAACAGCTTTTAATTGCCTTTCCTGACTCTGGTTCTCCATTCTTCAAATGGTAGACAATCTCCCTTCAGGAAACAAATCTGATCACGTCACTTTCCTGAAAAACCTCTGATGGTTCCCATTGCTCACAGGACAACGTCCAGTCTCTGAACCTAGTACCCAAGGCCCTTCAGAACTGTTTCAGCCTGTCCACGTGCCCAGTGTTCTAGTGACCCCAAAGGGCTCACCCCCGCTCCATGTGCTTACACCATTCTCTGCTTAGAATGCACATACCCCTCTCCGTCTGCCAAACTCCTAACATTTATTAAAAGTCCCAGCAGAGATGTCACCTCCCCAGTGAAGGCTCTCCTAATTCTCCACCTCTGAAATAGTGATCCCCAGACAAACAGCATCAGCATCACCAGGAAACTTGTTAGAAATGCAAATTCTCAGAATCTACTGCAGACCTCCTGAACCAGAACCTCGGGCCGAGGTGCACAGCCACCTGCAGTTCAGCGAGTCCGCGGGTGATTCTGACACGCATTCAGGTTTGAGAACTGCTGCTCTAAAGCTCCTGCCCGCACCGGGCTCTCCTTACACTACGTTGTTGTAATTACCTATGGTTCTTTGTCCCCACTGGTTGACCAGGAGTACCTAACATGCAGGGAAATTGTCACTCATCCTCATTTCCTTGGCATCAAAAACATTGAAATCTACCAACCACTTCTAATCAAATAAAAAATAAGTTCTCCTCATCTTGGCTTTTTACAGTAATATCCAAAACATGTTTTAAAAAGATCACTATATTTGTCCCTCCTGCCACTTCTCAGACCTCCCTGAATGGCTAGATTGTCCATAGATGTCAACCCTTTCCAGGGTTGGTTGGTTGGACAACTGCTCTCTTTCCCAAGACCAGAATGTGAAATCCCACTCAACACGAGCCAGCCAGGCGGCCTCCCACACCAATTCCTTTCGCCGACGATGGACCCCATGGAACAAGCTTTAGGAGCCAGGCCTTTCTCCAAGGGCCCGGGGACTTTGTAGTCATTCATCTGCAATTGCTTCCAGCTGGTTTTAAAGGACAATTGCCACAAGAAAACCTTGCTGAAGGCCCGAACATTTAATGCTCTCAGGAACGATAACCTCATTAAAGAATGGCACAGGAGGAAAACATAACAGCTAACTGAATGTGTTTGGTTATTGCTTCTCCTTTGAGAAACATATCTCATACCATAATGGTATTTTAATATAACTCTGAAGTGAATTTGTACAAAACGAAAGAAACTTTGGTTTCGACTGTGGCAGCACAATGGTGTGTGTCTATGTCCCCAACCCAATATTAAATACTAACATAGAGGGCAGGGATTTTAATGTCTGTTCCCCTTAGAGGAATACCTGGTACTAGGTAGGCACTTTATAAATATTGTTGATTATTGGCTTTTTTCTCAGTTCTTACAATTGCATTTTTAGTTAAAGACAAGAACCCACATGCTATGCATATGCAGTTTTCACATTCTTTTTATGTAAAGAGAAACTACTATCTCCATTTTGAACTACAAAATGCCAATTAGTTTTGTGTTTTGTTTAAAATTCCTCAGTCTCCTCCAGCCATCACTCCGGAGAGTTCAGGATCTCCCATCTTTTAATGACCTGATTATTGAAGCCGGGGCATAGCAGCTGGTGGGTAACTTCCCAGCACACTGGTTGTTAATAGTAACAGCTGAGGCACTGCTTTCTGGCTGAGACTGTGCTGGGCAGTCAATAGTTCTTTGTTGATTAATAACTGATTTCTCCACTGATGGAAATGCACAGATCAATGCACTGCTCCGTGTGGTGGGATCCCCCCTTCCCTTCCCTACAGCCAAACTGCAGCAGCAGTCCCTGCCATCCTACCCATGTTTCATTCTGCTCAGAAGATG
This sequence comes from Micronycteris hirsuta, assembly GCA_004026765.1. Lineage (NCBI taxonomy): Eukaryota > Metazoa > Chordata > Mammalia > Chiroptera > Phyllostomidae > Micronycteris > Micronycteris hirsuta. The sequence continues at coordinate 17,850 of PVJI01001361.1, forward strand.
GCTGAAGTATTCAGTGAACAAGAGGGTGGGGCCATACCCAAAATTTGGCTTTCAAATTTTACTGCGGGTTGTCTGTGCACTACCCCCACTTCCTGTCCACTAGATGGTGCTGCAGAGCCGTGTTTGTAACAAAAGAGAAGTGAAAAATATAGACAGGTGAAATGCTGTGGAGTGCTTAAAATTTATGAAAGTGAATCCTTTAAACATTCTGGTCTGTGCCTGTGTCTTGGCAGGCACTTGGATAAAAGGTTTATCCAAATGAACACAATTATACAACATGCCCATTTATTTATTACACCTGGCAGCCTGGGCATACACATTTTCAGGACAAGTACATCCTGGCACTTCTGTTTATAAAATAAAGCAACTGTTTACTCAGTGCATAACAATTAATATGCTCCCTAAAGAATATAATTTATGATGCTGAATACAGAAGAGAATGTTTTGTGATCTCCTGAGACACCGCTCAGTAAAGTCAATGTGTTGTCATGTCTCAGGCTCATTAATTGTTCTGGTGTCCTAACACCCCATAGAATATTAATGGGAATCAAGCAGAGGTGAGCCCCTGTACCTCAGTAAGCACCTTGTCCTTAGAGCTGAAGGTCAGATTCATGGAAAAATCTGTTATCAAGGAAATCTTGGCATTTCTTTTGACTGTGAAAGAACTTCCCCACTGGTTATTGCTATTCCAGTTTTGCTGCAGAGGGGGAAAGGTTAGCCAATGTGGCTCATTTGGAGAGCAATCTGCATCCTTTTGTAACAAGGGCTAATTTTGTTGTTCTGGTGTGTCCTTTTTCCATGGTGCTGAGAACCTCTCCCGAGATAACATAAATCAAGCAGATTTGGCTTGGAGGCAGCCATCAGCTTCCTGTCCACATGACAAAATGAGGTTAACCTCATTTGCAAGTGACCACCCTTTTCTCACTGATTTAGAATTGTTTGGTTAACTCACTTTGGGAAGAAATATCAATAATCAGCATGAGTTGGTTGGCATGTCTCCCTGACAGATGGAAACAGCAACAGGGCTATGGATTCATTTATTCCCTGGGGTGTGGGTGAGGGCAGCAATAGTGAAATTCCCTACCCACTCCATCCACACCCCCACCCCCCATCTATGAGACAGTGAGAAAAGAAAATGGTTCCAGCCGTCACTAAAGTCTAAGGCCTCCAGTGACAGCAGATATGCAAATTTGCCAGGATGTTTTCACTTAAGGGAGAAAAAGAAGAATGAAGAGGCAAAAACAAAAGGACATTAACAATGCACCTGAGAGGAGAACTGAGCAGCTTGGGGAGGGGGGTGGCAGGCAATAGATGGCCCACAAAAAGCTCTGAGCCAGGGACCAGCTTCCTGCTTCTGACACAATCTTCCTCCCTGGAGTCTAAGTAATGAATGGAAGGAAGGGCGTGTGTGTGTGTGTGTGTGTGTGTGAGAGAGAGAGAGAGAGAGAGAGAAATTGTATGTTTGTTGTGGGCTTTTTGGCTTCTGGTTTCCCTGCTTTCCTGATTTATCAGCTGCTGCCACTAAGCTGTGCTTAGGCCAGTGGGGGCTGTCAGAGCAGTCAGTCTGGAGCAACTAGCTGGTGGCCAAGGGCCCCAGTCAGGGGCGGCAATGCAAAGGTCTGGCTTGTGCCTATAGCTGAAATAAGCTTGTTCTCCTGTTTCATGTCTCACCTACCTCTGGATACATACAAATTAACAACTCCATAAAGACTTTTATTATACTGCCTAATTTTTTCAATTCTTCATTTCCCAAAATAATGTCTTTGAAAGTGATTAAAACAAATGAGGGTGTGAATATATTTCCATTTTTTTTAAAAAAAGAATCTCCTGTTTGACCAAGGTGTTGTCCATCCTGGGACCTGGAAACCCTTACCTTCGGTTGGCTCATCTTGGCACTCTCGCAGAGTCCCCTCTGATTTCAGGTTCCTTCAGGCGCCTTAGCTGCAGGAACACGTCTCTGCTTCTGTGACAGTCAGGCTGCCTGACCCCCAGCCTTCTGTCGGGGAGCAACATAATGGTGTTGGTCAAGCCCTGATTTCCGAATGCCCGCCCCCAACCACACAGCCGAAGTCTGCTCCTCCCTCCACAGCAGCTGTCTGCACCATGTCTCGGCCGGGCACAGGCCCTCTCTGTTGATTTGGGCGGCCACGGGTAGGACTCCGTTGTTTGATGCCCTTTCTTCAGTGAACCTCACAGGTGACACTGATGAAATCGCTACAGATGTTAAAAGGAACAACAGTGCACCCATGTCTGGGCAGTGAGAACAAAGGGTGCAATGGGTGTTTAGCCCTTTCATTTGGTCTCAGGTGGAAACACCTCCTGGCCTCCCAAATGACATGACGGGTCTTATGATTTCCTCTGACAAACAGACTCACTAAAGAGTCTTGGGGAAACACTAATAACCCATGTTTACATAGAGTTTTAAAATTTGCAAAAAACCTCTTTGGTTAATATTACCTCATGTATTCATCACAAAACCCTTTGCTAACACATTAATTTTTAAAGATTTGAAAACTGAGTGGAATTGAGTGATTTGGCTGCAGTTTCACAGCTGATAAATGACAGGGCCGGGCCATTTGAGTCCATATCCCATATTCTTTTTCCTGCCTATGTCTTAAGCAGAATTCACCGCCTTTGTATCGCTAGGTTAATTACTTGACTATATTGCAATAATACTGAAAATAAAGCCTCCAAAATGTTGTATACCATACTGTCTCCTCACAAATCTATGGAGGTTCAACGAGAACAAAGCAGGGTCACAGTGGAGGGGAAATAGCGTGGAATGCAGGGTGTGACCTCCCTGAGCTCCAACCCGCCCCACCTCTGTGCAAGGCACCCGACCGCCCTGCGCCTCAGTTTACTCTTACATAAAATGGAGATGATAGTTCCTACTGAATACACTTGCAAAGATTAGACATTTTAACAAATACAGAAGATTATAGATTATATTTATGGGTACCTAATAAATACTAGCTTTTATCAGCTATCATGATTATTTTTATTAATTTTGACATCATTATTATTATTGAAAAAACAGAGACTTAATACAATTCCAGGATAATCAGTGAGCTCGGGGTGATAACTGCAGAAGCTGTAACTGTGCAGAACAATAGAAAACTGGCCCTTCATCTTCACATGTGGTAGAGATCGGCCAACTGTCTCTTACTAAAAACTTAATGTTTTTACATCCTCTGGATACCGAAAACTATTTTATTGTCTGTGAAAACAATTTTGGTCACAGAAACAATTGTTTCTAGAAATATGGCAACTCTGAAAGACCCTTGGCAACTTGTTTTGTTAACCATTTGCCAGTGATATACCCAATTTTGCACCTGATTTCCTGTCATCGTTGATTACTTAGTACCATATCAAGATTTAGAAAAGTTAATCAGGTTGGATTGCTAGGCAGCCTCGAGTCCGCCTTTGGTTTAATCAGAAGAACACGTGCTGCTGCGTCCATCCATTTGCCTTTTATGTGAGCGTCATTGTCGTGATGCTTTACCTTTGCCCATAGCTTCCGTGTTTGCTGATTTCCACGTCAGAGAAAAGAAATGCGATATTGAAGAAGCATCTGTGCTTCTGTGAGAAAGGGCGGCCAGAACAAAGGTCTGGGGTGAATTTTAAAAAAAGTAATTATCAGAAAATCCGTGTAGTCCTAATCCATTAAGTCTGTGTAAGAAAATGTGTTAACAGATGGCCAGGACAATGCCTGCATTCCACCAGAGCAGAGATGTGGTTAACGCAGCGTGATGAAAACAAGGGAGCGCTTCAAGGATGGGCTGAAGAAATGGATCCAAGAGCGCCACAAGTATCGCGTGGAGAGCAATAGATACTGTGCCCTTAAGAGGTAGATCGCATGTTAAATGCTCATGCCACCAAAAAGGGGAGACACAAGGAAACTTTTTGAGATGACATATTTATTACCTTGATGGGGGTGATGGTAACGTGATAGTGTATATATATATATATATATATATATATATATATATGTCCAAACTTAACAAAGTTCATGCATTAATTATGTGCAGTTTTTGTCTTTGCCAATTATGCCTCATTAAAACTAGAGGGATAAACATTTTTTGAGACCTACAAAAAAGTGAAGACAGTGAACATAAGAAAACCACAGCAATATTCTATTATTATGTCCTTATTTTTTAAATTAAGGTCCATTTTATTTTTTCATAAGGGAACTTAATAGCAGCAACTCCGTAGAACCTCAGTGTCTGGATGCAGAGACTTGCAACCATTAGCTCTTGCGGGCCGCAGCCAGTTCTCTCCGAAACAGAGCACGGGAAAGCTGTGTTACCGGCCATCGATTCAGCAAAGTTGGGAAATTCCTGTGACTTGCCCCTGGTGTTCTTGATTTTTTTTTTTCTGGGTCTCACTTTCTGTGTTTAAAATGGAGAGTTTAGACTTCTAAAGTCCTTTCCAATTCACCATTTACAAAATTCGTAGCACTTTGTATTTAACTCATTTATGACCTCTTGTGACCCCCCCACTTAAACTTCTGAGGTAGGCCAGGAAGATATTCTCTCCACTTAACTAACTGATGAAGAAATTGCTCTCCAGAGGTTACTGCCAACTCAGTTGCCCTATGTTGTGCTGCTAAACACCAGGCCACTGCACTTGGTCATCATGGGTGGGCAGCGCTGACCAGGTTCAAAAATTTCTTGGATGTGCCTTTAGAAATAACATGCAAGACACACAAATCTGTCTCAATGTGTTCGGGCGGTACACAGAGGGGAGTGTGTGTGCTCATGTGTGTGCACGCGCGCATGAGATTTTACTGAAAAACAATTAACCAAGTTCAATATTCGTAAGAATTGACTTTCGGTATTTTTGAAAGTGTCCAAAATTCAAATCCACCTTTAAAAGTAAAATGTGATATTCAAAAGGAATGAGCTTCAGTAGGTGACTTGTGTTCAAATATGGTGAATTGACGTAAATATGATACAGCCTCTAGAGACACACCCTCTCTTGCTCACTCGCTCGCTCGCTCTGTGTGTGCGTCTAGTTCTTACTCTCTTGGTCTCATACTTTGAGCCATTCTAATCTTATATGAAAGGGGAATAGAGAGCTAACATTTGTTGAACAACAGAGAATGCCAGTTAATGCATTTTTATTTAGTCTTCACATTCCTGAGAAGTAGGCATTACCACCGCCATTTACTTAATAACTGAGGAAACTGAGCCCACACAGGCGTGGTGCTTTGGTAGTACGTGGTGAAGCCAGAACAAGTGGCCTAACTCATTTGCTTTTAAAAGCCAGTATTCTTTTGATCATACTGCCACGATTCTGAAGATAACAAAATTCACTTTTGGGAGTCTAAGTTCTGACACAATATTTTTGAAATGAATTGAGTTACTTTCTAATTGTACCTTATATTTCAGAGATGTCATATTTATGGGGACTTTAGTCGATCTATAGGCTCAATTTCATTTCTTTTCACAGCAATACTTTCTTGGTTTCCATTTATCTTGTATGGCTTATACAATGTTATTTATATCCTTTCATCTGAATTAGCTAACAGGAAAACCTAGAGCAAGTCTTCAGCGGTCTAAATGATGTTTGTCTTTTTAAAAAGTAACGTGTCAAAAACCATACCCTAAAAATGAGCAGACCCTGCTGACTTCACTGCTTCTCTGCCTGCTGAGTTGCCAGCGAGGTTTTTCCAGTGGGTGAAGAAAAAGGAAGGACCTTTTTTTCCCCTGGCCATTAACAATGTTTCATTACATAAAAGGGAAATACCAAGCAGATTTGGAAGAGTAGTAGCTTTTACAGAAAGAAGTAGGGCACGCAGTGTTTATCAGACAGAAGCGAGGCCTGGAACAAAGGCAGGAGGGCTAGGGGAACAAACAGTGCGTTCCGACTGCGTACGCATCACACACCAGCTCGGCTCGAGTCTGTCATTAACCCCCACCCGGGAAGGCCTTTCACACGGCACACCTGGGGATGAGCAAGAAGAAACATTCTCCAGGGATAACTTCAACTTTAAAAATCAGGACAAATGTTTAAAATGAAAGATGAAATTGTGCCAGGCATCAGTCGGTGCCTTTGTTAGTGCTTTACTGTCTGTGCACAACATAAACATTGTGATGCTTTCTGGAGAGAAGCTGTGGACAAAAAACTTGGGGGCATGGTTGGATGTGATTTGTTAGAAACAGCATATTTGAGGTAGTTAGCTATAGAACTTATAGAATGTTAAGGCGTATTTTTCATGCATATTTTCTTCCTTAAACATCAAAATAGTAGTAAGCATTCTTTTCAGACACTTTACCTCAAGTGTAGGCTACCTATCTTTTTGATAAACGTAGGAAAAAAATAATAACTCTGTGCCGTATGTGTCATTTATCTTGGAAAACACAGAAATCCCAGGCGTTTATTATCCTTAGGACTGTTATATCGGATAAACAAATTTTAGCTAAGTGAGGACGGTGCCCGAGGTGAGGAAACTTAAGCACAGACAGGCACACTCACGTCAGGAAGAGATCTGTCTGCAGCAGTTGGCATTTCTCTGGGTCAGGAGCGTGAGCGTTTAACCTCTACTCGACGTCTCATTGTATCATTACAGACTGTGATTTCAGTGTATTACATTTTGATTCTCAGTGAGGGCCTTCAGTGCTATAGTATATATGTTTTTAATTTTGTGTGTATTAGGATGTTTCAGCATCATGCTGAATCTTTCTGGCTGGGAGAGACTGCCCCTCCAGGGCTAGCCAATTCTTGAAGACCGTAAAGGGCCCAGCTGGGAGCGCGCCTTTGACAGACAAGCTACGGGATCCAGAACCTCACCTCCTCCGTGGGGCGCGGGCATGCCAGGAGGCAACATTCCTCTGCTTTAGTCATCCCAGGACCTGGGACCAGGCAGCTAGAAGCCACCCGTAGGGCCCAAAGCCCGCCATAATTATCACACTAGCCAATCCTATGTCTTTCCTGCCCTGCTTTGCCTTTCCCAAGGAAACTCCAGTAAACACTGTGGCCCACGTGATCCCTGCCCCGGTCGTGTGCCTCCTGGCCGCGCAGGTGTCTCTCTCCCGTAGCCCTGCATGCGCCAGGCCCCTTGCTCCTAGGCCCTGTGCACGTAATAAACTTTTTCCTGAACCTTTCCTCTGTCTTCTCTTGTACCTGCACCTGACTGACCAAACAAGTGCTCATAAAGTATGTACATAAATTTCCCTAGGTGACTATATTTATATAATTGAAGAGTCTGCTCTTTTCTCTGTCACCACGGTTACTGTTGCTCAATATGTCAACTTCCCAACACCACACCCATATGCTCACACTCATGAGATTGCACACTCAATGCAGCAGACACATCTATCTCCATCCATATCTGAGCTCAGAGCCCTCTCTGCCTCTGCCTCTGCCGCTCTCTCTTCCTCCCTCATTACGTCTAATTCCTTGCCTTCTGAAATCCAGGAAGTACTGAAGATCACCAGAGAAACCAATCAAGTTTGTTAAATCAAGTTTTACATAATGCAAAGTGCATCCTGAGGCAGGTTCCAATCCCATCCTATGAAATCTCCTCGCTACCCAAAAAGACCTTTCCTATTTCATTTTGAATGTGTAGCTGTGTGGGGAGTCGTTGAGAATGCCACATGCCCAACCGCCAGAGAGATGGAGCATGATTTTCATACCTCCGTCCAGTGATTATGTTAAATTTCCTTCTTTATTATAGACAAAACATTCTCTCTCAGCTCTAATCATCCTGTAGGTTGGCAAACAAGACTCCTTTTTTATCCTCTTTTGCAAAGATTTAATATATTGTTTCTACTAAAAATATATGATTCGCTTAATTTTAAAATGGCCAAGCCACATTTTAGTGAATTTTGAAAGACGAGAGTCATTCCAAGTTTTTCGTTCCACTTTAGAAAGTAGAAACCTCATCCCTAATTCTGTAAATAATATGGCCTCAATCAACAATAATTAATTAAATTACTCAGGCAAGGTGACCTCAACAAGAAGTCTTTAACTCAACATTTGTGTTTCTCTGTGAGGGAGTGGTTAGGGGGATTTATTTTGTTATCAGTCAGTATTAGGAAAAAGAAATGAATGACTGACAACAAAACAGAGAGAAGAGATTTATATTTTTAATCAATTTCCAATCTGCCCTGGGGTCAGTACAAATCCAGCCTCATCTCTTAAACCTTCCATGTCTCCAATTATGTTCCAATCTAAATTGATGTTCACAAAGATGTCCCTGGGCCATTGTGAAAGCTCTCGTTATCTAATAAAAATCAGTTATGTTCAGTGCATTCCACTCACTAGAGTAAAGCAAGATAACTTCAGGAAGATTCTTAACAGCAGTTGCACCGCAGCCGTCTTCTGATTCACTCTAATGTAACCATACGGTTCACTTGCCCTGAATTACTCCTTCCCAAATCAGGATTAATCAAAGTTTTATCATATCTTTACTCCCTCTTGAAAAGATTTTCATATGGGTCTCAAATATCAAAATCTATATATTTTTGCTTTCTGAAATTTGTTTATATTCTACCTACCTTGTACCAGAAAAGATGTGATTGCTTATAAAATTCAAGTTGATAACCAAACAAAACAATTCAAAATAGGTTTAGAAAAAACTGAGACATAAATATAATAGAAGTAGGAAAGTTCAGCTGGGACCAGGAATGGATAAGCACAAAAACGTGGGCTACAGAACCCTTCACATTTGCTAGTGTAAACTATAATTTTGTCCTTAAGCCTTTACCAGCCACGCATTTGCTAATTCACTTCACAGAAAACCATGCAGAGTGTTTGTGCTCCAGGTAGTGGGTGCCTCTGAGACTGCAACAGGAAAACTGAACAGTCCAACCGACAACTTGCCAACGATTTTTATGGATCATAAAATGCCAGGAGCATATGGGGGGTGGGGGGGCTTGTACAGAAAGGGACTCGTGTCCAAAAGCCAATCGGTTTCAATCCACGAAGACACCAGTCTTAGCGAATCAGAGTGCAGAGGGAAGACGCATGAACACATTACGTTACCCACTGGGCACCATTTACCCTTCCTGTCACTGAAAAACACTCCTTGTAGATTGTATTTTGTCTGTTTTTCAAACAGTTTAAAAAGAGCTTAAGAGTAAAACCCTAACCAGCAGAACCTTATCTAGTGAAAAGTAAATAAAAATAATAAGGTCCAGGTATGGAAATCAGCTTCATTAATTTTTACTTAGAATAACATAAGTATTAAAATATTAATATCATTCTTCCAAAATTAATAAATTCCATTCATACTACATAGAATATCATAAATATTGAGGTTTCCTCCCTTGATAAGAATGGTCAGGGGTTCTGGAGGCCTGGGCAAGGCCTAGGAAAGGGGTGGGGTGGGGGGCAAAATGTGTAGCCAAACAAGCCAGAGCGGGAGGAGAGGGCGGAGTCACTGAGGAGGGAAGACGCCGCTTAGACAGCAGTCTTATCCGTTCTCTGAGGTCACAGTGTGGGCCAGGAGCGCATTCAAAGGGAGCAAACAAATATGAGTGTTAAGAGGCTCAAATGCAACCTCAGTGCTGTCTGTTACAGACGCACACAGAACCCGCACAACAGTGGCCCACGGATTACAATAGTTATTTTCTCATAATAGTTTGGGGTTATGTATTTTTATGTCAACTTCATGGGTACACAGACCTCAGTTTATAATCCAGTGAACATGTTTGACCCCCTTGTCCATGCACAGCCCCAGTGCTGTGGGGGAGACAGATGTGCACAGGACATGGCACTTCCCACAGGGAATTCATTGAAAATGAGGAGGCTGTGGGGAAATGCCAGTCACAAATAAAATGCTAAGGCAAGAATATGCTCATGAACACTAACACCAGCATGTGGAGTGAAGGAGAGAGTCTCCCTTGGAGGAAGCAGAAAACCCCCCGAAATTGCTGACGTGTGATCTAGGCATTGAACCTTAGATAGGACCCAACAAGAGGGACAAGGTGGAGATGCAGGAGGAGATTGCAAGGCAGAAGAAGCAAACTCAGGAAGGCAGGCAACTGGAAGGTGTGTGAAGAGAACAGCGCCTTGCGACATTCTGGTGGTTATCCAATAGTCATGTGATTGCTGCCCTAACCGTGTCTGTGAAAGACTTATTCCGTTGTCTTAACACTAACCCCAAAAGATCAGTAAAACCTTAAGTAATTAATTCTAATTCTTGGTAAGGCTGCGAAAGACTCAGTGTTTCACATGTAAATTTTCATGGTTTTTAAGAACAATAACTTGTCTATGTTTTGATTGTTTATGCTATGACAGTTGTCCCCAAATAACTTGTCTGTTTGCAGCATTCTGTTGCTGTGAATTTCTAGTTACTCTGGCGAATGTCCATGAGAAACAATCAAAAGTTGTTAAATTAATAATCCTTCTACATCATAGCTTCCTAACCTAGGTGTGCCTAAATTGGCAACTGCAAAATGTGTTATGGTAAATTTTGCATTTAATAGTTATAATGACTACCTTTTCATGAAATAGCCAATTTACATACAGGAGAATAAATTGTTTTGCAGTTCAGAAGTAGTGGAGTAAGGAAGTGAAATTTCATTATAACAAATCTTATGTGGGAGATGACATATTTAATAAAACTCATTGCTTTTCATAGATAAGGAATCCCTAATATAGATGTGTCAAATAAAATGTTAATTATGCCATAGGAGAATGATACACTATCTCATCTTTAGAGGAAAGATAGGAAAACTATATAATTGCTTCACTGACAAATTAAATCGTATTATCTTCTTTGCAAAAAGTTATGCAAAGAATCTTAATTAATTCTTAGCCTACCTTTTCAGGAAAAGTACATTATTTTTAAGTGGTGCAATACAAACATTTTAAGTAGGTAAAATAAGTATTGTACAAATATTTGAGATTTGTATTTCTGAACTGCAGAACAATTATGAAATGAGTTCACCTTATTTAACATACTTTTCCAGTTTGATGAACCAAAACTATTCCAGTATAGGGTTCAAAAAATTAGCTGAAAAGATGAATTACTCTGCTAAGTTTCCATTCTAAACCAATGTAAGTTAAGGTTAAAATTTGGATATCAGACAGTATCTGTTGGGATTTGATTCCTGAATGTCACGTTCTTATTCTTCCTGTTGAAATTAACTTAGAACTTAGAAATATTTTTTCCTGGAGATGCACTGTAGTTAATTTGTATTTGTATCCCCCCCAAAAAATTATTTGCAGTGATTTAGAAAGATACATAAACTATTGCAAGGTCAAGGTCGATGAGGATCATGAAGCAGTGGAAAGTAAGGAGAGGAAAGCAATGCGAAGCCAGGATGAGGTGAGTACACGCAATGCGTGCCATGAAGCCCGGGACCCTCACTTGAGGTGGCCACAAATTTGCCTCTAGGATTTCTAAGTAATTACTATATATTCTGGACCATATGTCAGAGGGTCCTGTGACCATTATATTTTCCTAAAATGGACATGGCATTATTTCCAGCCTCTCATGTTTCTCTACATGCTTGCTATAGGTAGACTCTATCTCCCTTCCTTTTGAATATGGGGTATGACTTTGTATTTGCCTCAGCAAGTGAAAAGCAACTGCAGTAATGCTATGTGATGTCCATCTTTAGGGCATAAAAGATGATACGGTCAGTCTCTCTCTCTCTCTTTCTCTCTCTCTCTCTCTCGGGATACTCACACTTAGAATCCAGCCACCATGTGTGAGGAATCCCAGACTACATAGAGAAGCCATATATAAGGGTTCTAGCCAACAGCACTGGCTAAGCTCTCGGCCAAAGCCATCATAAGACATATGAGGAATGAACCTACAAAAGATTCTAACCCCCAGCCTGAGTCTTCCAGGTGAGACCCAGACAGTGGAGCAGACCAGACATCCCACAGTGCCCCATTGGAATTCCTGGCCCATAGAATTCATAAACATAATAAATGATCATTTCACACCATTAAGCTTAGGGTAATTTATTCTGTGACCATTGCAACTGCAACAGTCCTTTGGATGAAAACAAATCTGGAGAAGTACCACCCTCCCCAGTTCTAAGAGACTAGAGGCAAATTCGTCTTGTAAGTCTTCATTAAGAGAACACTGTGGAATAATGAGCAAGTTCTCAACCACATTTGTACAGCAAACATGGTCATGGTTTCCTGGGTCTCACCTTATAACTCTCGAGGTAGGCTGATTGCATCAGAGCAAAGGGCAGTCTGGCAAAAGCAAATACAGGAAGGGAGTAGAAATGCAGTTCACATTCCTAGCTCTCTGATGGCCTGACCTGATGCAAACATAGGTTGTGACTGGTAGAAGGCACGATCGGATGTAGCTCAAAGGCACTATTAACAGTGCTCAGTACAGAGGAGTGGAGATGCCGGGGGCTGGGGGAGGTGGGATAAAAGTGGAACAAAGAGAACTCCTACTCTTTGTTGCTATTTAAAAATTTTACCCTAATTATGTCCTTAACTTAAAAAAGAGTTTTGAGTTAATGAGGCTTTGAGTCTAAAATGAGAAATTTATAGTCTTCCAAATTTGTCTCTTTTTTGTCTTTTTGTAAACCCTACTAATATATTAGTATTAATATGTAAACCCTTACCACATTCTCTCCCAAATATACATATATGGGGATGCATATAATCATACTTTTTCTTATTTATCATTACCACAAGCAATTCACCTTTTCAGTTGACCCATATTGCTTGCATTGTGCTAAATTGATCACTGCTACCCTCTAGTTACTGAATCCTGAGAGCTGGCATGTGTGTGCTGACGGAGGAGGGGTAACAAGGGCATTGTGGAGTTCTGATTGGTTGAATTCCCTAGTGTCCTAATTAGTCAGAACTCAATCTGTGATGCATCTTCCCAAATGAGCAGGTTGTGGTAACAGCACTTCCAGTGACAAGATGTTGCATTCACTTTCTGTTTTATATAGCACATACGAGTGTTTATTTGTTCTAAGTAGCTGGCAGTGTCTAGTTGCACAGATCCTGAACATTGATAACACAGTTTCTCCCTACAAGACAGCACAGACTATGCCCTTGCTTATGTTTTATAATGTAGCACTTATGTGACTGCAATAGAAGCATGTCTGTATGAGACCCTTGCCCGGGTAATGCCTCCGCAGGTAACCTGTCCACCTGGCTATCCTTCATAAACATCCTTCCTCTTGTCATAATTTTTGACTCATTGAAAGTTTAAAATTATGCCCTTTGAGAAGTTACCTAAAGTGCAATTACTCTATGTCGACAATTAAGTTCACAGTCTAAATAGGGATAGGTTTGACATCTTAGGGAAACTGGGATGGGATTGCAATGGGATGGGATGGGATGGGATGGGATGGGATGGGATGGGATGGGATGGGACAGGCTGGCACGGGATGGGATGGCGTGCTAATTTTGTGACTTGCCACCCTAAACACTACTGCTTTTGGTGGCATACCATGATCCAGATTTGGTCTTGGTAACTGTGAAGGATTTAACCTTGCCCATGAAGATGTCTGGCCTCACCTTTGGACCCTGGGAGTTCATCTCTAAACCCTTGGAATGTGCTGCTTGATGGAAGTATCTCGGTTTACCTGGGAGCTTTGAGCCACACCAACAATGTGATGTAGGGCGGGGGCTTACCGTCAGGTGGTTCAGCTCAACTTCCCAAGGGACTGGAGATGGAGGTCAGCCTTGTGGGTGAGCAGGAAGGTTTGCATGACCGAGCCTCTGTAAAGACTCTGAACACAAAGGCTCAGGTGAGCTTCCCTGGTTGGCAGTACTCCATGTGTATTGTCACAGATCACTGCCAGGAAAATAACACTGTCCAGGACCGCATGAGGAGGGGACAGTTGGAAGCTCCATGCTTAGAATGTTCCAGACTTTGCCCTATGAACATATGCTCTTGATTGACTTTAATAGGTATGTATGAAAAAACAGGTATGTATGTGTATGTATATATAACATTTTATATTTCCGACACAAGTAATAAAAACTATAACTTCTTTAAAGTTTTGAAAAGTTACGGACAAACTTTATATATCAAAGTTTTGAAAAAGAATCTGCCCATAACTGCTCAAAACTTTAAATAAGGTATATATTTTTATTATTTGTGTCAGAAATGTAAGCCTTTCTACTACCTCATTATCATTTATACAGTGTGTTTGCATACATGAGCAGCCATGACCTTCACAGCAAACCCCTGAAGGAGGCTGGCAATGTGGTATGTGTTTGCTCCTTGCCTTAGTCTATTTGGGTCACATTAACAAGAACACTGAAGACTAGGTGGCTTATCAACCACAGACACTTATTTCTCACAATCCTGGAGGTTGGAAATCCAAGATCAGGGTGCCAGCGCGGCCAGGTTTGCAAACATCTGGCTTCTTTTTGTATCTTCACACTTGAAGAGCTCTGAGCTCCTCGTCCCTGGGTTAAATCCCCAGCATGAGGGCTCCACCCCTATTGCTTCATCATCACAATGAGATTAGGCTTCACATATGAATTTGGAGGATACAAACATTCAGTTCATAGCCTCTCTCCTAGTCAGTTTCTCTAAAAATAGCAATAATACTAGTTAACACATTCTGCACTTAACAAGTGTGAGCACTGTTTGAAGACCTTCACATATGTTAACAAACAATACACTAAATGAAAATTTTTAATTTACCGGAGACTGTTTTCTCCTTATAGGCATGTGCCCTTGTTAAAAGGGGGTCAGGGTAGAGAACTATTCCTCTGAACCTACAGTTCCTATGCCCTATTACATCAGTTAAAGTCCCTTTCTCTCTCGAGTCACCAGGGTCTGATGCTGGCAGCAACAAAGAGGAAATACAGAATATCAATAGATCCTCAGGCCCCAAAAGAGATTACCTCCTTTATTGAACAGCACTTTTATAGTGTCATGCCCATTACAAACAGAATTTCACACACTGGCGAAGTATGCGTGAACCTCCCCCCACCCCCGCCATTCTTATTGTTCTGAATAACAAAATCTGAACGGCTGAAACTGGGACCCTGATCTTCTGACCTCAAACTCAGGCCTCTTTCTATCACCAGTTTGTGCTTCTGCATGACAATGACCACTTGATTACTCATTTTTAAAAATGTGTGCAATCGGTCCCATTCTAATTGTCATGATTCACTGCATATTTAGAGGCCAAAAGCGCACCTTACATCATCATTTCAATGCATCACAATAGCAGCAGCCAGTGCTTACCAAATACTCACTGTGTTAATGTTCTCAGGGTCTTACATGTACCAATCCGTCTGATGACAAGGACTTTAAATGCTGAAGTAACTCCATTTGCAGAGCAATTATCCACTCAACTCTTTTACATTTGTGGAAAACAGCTATAGTGGAAAGAATATTAGCCTTGGAATAAAAAAAAAGAATTAGATTTGAATTCAGTCTCTTATACTTACTGGCTATATGATTTTAGAAAGGTTTCTCATTCTCTCTACCCACTACGCAGCACTGTTGCGTTAAAATACGCTTAGTGCGCAGATCAGAACCTGGTTCACGGTAGTTCTTACACAGCATCTTTGTTTTAGAAGCGACAACAAGAAGCAAGTGTTGTTATCACATTCATTGGACCAGTGAGGCAGAAGTTCGGGACGGTAACAAGTGATTGGCTATTTAGGGTATGGACTCAGGTCTCCTCGTTCTAAGGCAGCTCATTTCCCAGGTGCCACGTTGTCACCCTCTTCACAGTGTTGGCCTGGGTCTCAGGTAACGTCTAAGCCTCGGAGTAACCTGCCTGGGAGACACTGTTTGCGCCGTCAGGTTTCCTTGCTTTATTACTGCCAGTTTCTAAATTATCAAGTGCTTCTAGACCCTGCCTGGTGACAGCGCCTCGGCTGTGACAGCCTTGACACCTGGCTGCTTGGGGATTGTTTTCGGAATTGGAGGGTTTTTGTTTGGCATTAGTTGAAGTGTGACTCTAAGCAATTAGGTCATAGTTTGGGAATGATGATTTTGTTGGTTTAATTACAACCTATTTGAATAGAATTCCAAGCGTTTTTCTTGAAAATAATGAGCTCAGTTTTGCAGCCCTGATGGTTCTGAAGCTATTCCTGCTTCAGAACCAAACTTCTTAATGAGCTCCTATTTTGACTAAATCTGTGTGAGCAAATTCTTAGGCTGAAGCTATCAACTCCTAATGGCAGAGAAATAATGGAATAAACCCCATGTCCACTTTGTTCGAGGGGTTCATTTTACTTAGACCACCGAATATATGCCCAACTCAAGTTGCACTTAATCTGGCACTCAAGAAACAGGAACGAAGAAGTGTGTGCACTGCACTTGTGTGACTTTAGGCTCATAAATTAATTAATTAAACTTTTAAAAAAACTCATTCAAGTCAGCAGACTGCCATATTTAGAAGAAATTGCACCTAAAACATTGATAGCGTTCTGTTGTTGGTTCTTTATATTTTGGAGGTGGGATGCTCACATAACACATGTTTACCTACAGGGACCAGATTTACTTCTGAGATTCGCACAAGATACTTTCTTATTAATAAGATGCTCCAAACCTTCTTTATCCCTGTGCACGGGACTAAATGTTTGTGTCCCCCTAAAATTCATATAACAAACCCCAACTCCCAGTGTAATGGTATGAGAAGGTGCGGTTTAGGGGAGGTAATTAGGTCATGAGAGTGGAGCTCTCAACAACAGGATTAGTGCCCCTGTAACCAGAGCTCCGCAGAGCACTCGCCCTCTCCCCACCTTGCAGGGACGCAGCGGGAAGGAAGCAGTCAGCAGCTCTCAGACGGATCTCACCAGACCATTCAATCTGCTGGCACCTTGATCTTGAATTTATAAGCCACCAGAACTATGACAAATAAATGTTTGTTGTTTAAGCCACCCAGTGTCTGCTACTTTGTTATAGAAGCCTGAAAGGTGACAGAATGTGCCACCCCAAAATATGCTATTTGTCATAAGTATTATGTTAAGCTAAGCTAAAGGCACTCGAAAAACAGCAGGTATAAGAAGGGCTCTCTGATTCTCCTCTTCTCTTCCTGAAAGTGGGAGATAAAACTCCCAGGTGAAAGATGTTCTCCCCATACCAGGAAAAAAAAATTCTTATCACCATAGAGGAGTTGAAGCTGAGAAAATTCCATACACACAGACCTTGTTAAAATAATTCTTATCTTTGGCTAAAGCCTCTCATATTTTAGTCGATTTCTCAAGATGCTTCCCTGTCCATCCTAGTATAAAAGCATAGGTTTTGCCACTTCTTTGGGGTCTTCATTTGCTTATGAGGTTTCCCATGTCTAATAAAACCTATATTAGTTTGTATGGTTTTCTCCTATTAATCAGTTTACGTCTGTTTCATTCTCAGGGCCAGCCAGAGACCCTAGGTTTGCCTACAATTTCCGGACAATGAGGATGTGACCATCAAAGGCTGGGACGCCCACTCCCACTCTCTCCAAACCCTGTGGCCGGGACCTGGGAGAACTGACGAAAGCCGGCAGAAGCTTTCCTGGATCTCTGTAGTAGTGGTCCAGAGAGGAGGGTAAAAATGTATCCTTGTCCCTTCCTTTCCAAGTTCAGGTTGGCAGGGGAAAAAACATTGTTGAAAAAACTAGTTCTTTGGATTGTGACCTTGTGAGTCTGGTCTTGGTACCCATTGATTATTGATCATGTCTACACCAGGGGCAGCGATTGCGTTCTTTTTTGTCTCATTTGTGTACTGAGAGCGGGGCATGGTGTTCCACTTGCCAGGGTCCACAGGTTATCGGGTCTGTGGCTACAGGCAGCCAATGGTCAGAGTGGGGACCCTGAGAATGGTGGGACAGGCATGTGGGTTTTGTGCCATCTGTGGCTGGTGTGCTGCCACAGTTCCTCATTCTCAGGGGCTTGTCTAAGTCTTTCTTGCTTTTAAAGACTGTCTATGGAACTGCGGCTTCTTTAAATACTATCTATGGCTCTGGAACTTGGGAGAGCTGCATCTTTTGCACCCTATTTGGGGATACTTCATGTGACCACAGTTAATCCATTAAAAGGCTTATTGGTTTTAAGCCATAAGAAGGCTTATTGGTTTGAAGTCACATTGAAATAGATAGACCTTGGAAGATTTGGACTTCTATATCTAAAAGGATTTTTAAAGATCTCTTATCGTAAACAAATGCACTATTGCTACCTATGGGAACATCAGATTAAAAGGAAAAAATTAATAAGACCAAGATGATAATCAACTCATATAAATTAGTATATTTTGAGTTTCCATGTTGATATGTAACTCATGGATAAGAATTAAAATGAAAACTATAAAATCTCTGCATCTGTCTGTATGTTGATGTCTATGTACGTATTTACGTACACTGGGCAGGGCACAAGTAGCTCTATAGTTGAGAGTACACAAAACAGAGTCTGTTCTTGTATTATTAGTTATTAATTGTTTCATTTTTTTAAAGATTTTATTTATTTATTTTTAGAGAGAGAAGAGAGGGAGAAAGAGAGGGAGAGAAACAGCAATGTGTGGTTGCCTCCCACATGCCCCTCACTGGGGACCTGGCCCGCAATGTAGGCATGTGCCCCGACTGGGAATCGAACCGGGACCCTCTGGCTCCCAGCCCGCGCTCGATCCACTGAGCTACACCAGCGGGGCTAATTGTTGCATTTTTACATGAACAGATGTAAACCTACTTTCGCCCCACCCTGTATGTGATCTTTCTCCTACCTCCAAATAATATTGCCAGAATTTATTTGTAAACAGCTCTATTTAATTGGCTTAAGAAAAATAAGTGCTATAAAAATTCATAAAACTGTCAAATATGTAAAAACTAACCCCAATGTTTTTCAAGTTCACATGATCTGGGATAATAATCTTCAGTAAATAAAAATTAGTTTAAGTTTGTTGTCTTCATAAAAATAGACATGTCTTCAGAGTTGTCAACATTCAATATAGTGTAGACATACAAATTCTTCTACCTGAGCTTACTAGTTATGTTAGCTACTAGATGTCTACAATTATAAAATTATAAATTCAGCCTAAGAATGAAGTATATAATAAAAAATAAAGTGCTTACTGTATGTCAAGCATGGCAGTAAACAAACAAATAAACTGGAGAAACCATGTGTTTTAACTTTTAGGTTCTTTGCTTATGTGATTTTTTTTTTCTCTGTTACTTACTTGATTTATCTACAAGAAAAATAACGTAAGGGACTTCCGACCAAGGTGGAGGCATAGGTAGACACACCGTGCCTCCTTGCACAACCAAAAGAAGAACAACACCAAAACAAAACAAAAACAAAAAACAACCAGAACTGACAGAAAACTGAACTGTTTGGAAGCCCGACAACCAGGACTTAAAGAAGACACGTTCATCCAGACCGGTAGGAGGGACCGAGACGGGCAGCAGGGTGGAGAGGACTTGAGGCAAGGCCGTGGCTGGTAGACGTAGCGAGGCAGCGGATTTCGGACTGGATGATCCCACATTCGAGTGCAGATAAATGGGGAGGAACAACTGGGGAGTGAGACTACACAACCCAGGGCCCCAGCATGGGGAAATAAAGTCTCAAACCTCTAATTGAAAACACCTGTGGGGGTTGAGGCAACGGGAGGAACTCCCAGCCTCACAGGAGAGGTCATTTGAGAGACACACAGGGTCCTAGAATGTACACAAGCCCACCCACCCAGAAATCAGCACCAGAAGGGCCCAATTTGCTTGTGGGTAGTGGGGGAAGTGACTGAAAACCAGCAGAGAGCGGAGCAGGCAGCAGTGTTCCCTCTCGAACCCTCCCCTACTTACAGTGTCAGAATGCAACTACGTGGATTACCCCACCCTGGTGAACACCTAAGGCTCCGCCCCTTACTATGTAACAAGTACACTGAGACAAAAAAAATGTCCCAAATGAAAGAACAGATCAGAGATCCAGAAAAAATACAACTAAGCAACGAAGAGATAGCCAACCTATCAGATGCACAGTTCAAAACTCTGGTTATCAGGATGCTCTAGGAACTCAATGGGTACTTTAACAGCATAAAAAAGACCCAGGCAGCAATGAAGGTTGCATTATGTGAAATAAAGCAAAATCTACAGGGAACCTACAGTGACGGGAAGGAAACCAGGATTCAAATCAATGGTTTGGAACAGAAGAAAGAAAGAAACATTCAACCAGAACAGAATGAAGAAACAGGAATTCAAAAAAAAGAGAGGCTTAGGGACCTCCAGGATATCTTTAAAGGTTCCAACATCTGAATCATAGGGGTGCCAGAAAGAGAAGAGGAAGACCAAGATATTGAAAACTTATTTGAAAAAAATAATGAAGGAGAACTTCCCCAATCTGGCAAAGTAAATAGACTTTCAAGAAATCCAAAGAAGTTGGACCCAAGGAGGAACACACCAAGGCACGTCATAATTACATTAGCCAAGTTTAAAGATAAGGAGAGAATCTTAGAAGCAGCAAGGGAAAAGGAGACAGTTACCTGCAAAGGAGTTCCCATTAGACTATCAGCTGATTTCTCAAAAAAAACCTTGCAGGCAAGAAGGGACTGGAAAGAGGTATTCCAAATCATGAACGGCAAGGACCTACATCCAAGATTAATCTATCCAGCAAAGCTATCGTTTAGAATGGAAGGGCAGATAAAGTGCTTGCCAGATAAGGCCAAGTTCAAGGAGTTCATCATCACCAAGCCCTAATCATATGAAATGTTAAAGGGAATTATCTAAGAAAAAGAAGATCAAAACTATGAACAGTAAAATGACAACAAACTCACAGCTATTAACAACCGAACCTTAAAAAAAAAACAAAAAACCAGAAACAAACTAAGCAAACAATTAGAACAGGAACAGAATCACAGAAATGGAGATCACATGAAGGGTTATCAGTGGGGGAATGGGAGGAGAAAGAAGAGGGGAAGGTACAGAGAATGAGTAGCATAAACGGTAGGTAGAAAAGAGACAGGGGGAGGTTAAGAATAGTATAGGAAATGTAGAAGCCAAAGAACTTATATGTAGACGCATGGACATGAACTAAATGGGGGTGGAGGTGGGAGGGGGGATGCAGGGTGGAGGGGAATAAAGGGGGGGGAATGGGACAACTGTAATAGCATAATCAATAAAATATATTAAAAAAGAAAAATAAGTTAAAGTTGATTTATTTTTGACTTCTTAACTTTTAAAGAGACAAAAGATATTTGAGTCTGCTAATAAACACGTTCTTTTGTCACACTAAAAGTTGTATTATGAAAAAAATGTACCTATAAATTACAAAATGGTATATTCATAAAATTGGCTAGTTTGCTACGGTATGCTAGTACATACGCCCTCACTTAATATCATTGATAGGTTCTGCAATTTTAAGCAAAACAATGTATAATGAAACCAGTTTTACCACAGGCGAACTGACAGAAACAAGAGGTAAGTTTCCATGGCATCTCATGGACATTATAACTAAATGACATTATTTGAGGACTCGCTGTATATGACTGGCATCAATATATGTAAACAAAACTACTATAAACCATAAGAGTGAAAGGAAACAATTTTGTATGCAAAATTTGCAAGGACAATAGGATGTAAAACAAAGGGGAAAAAGGGTATGAAAGACATAATCTCAGAATATTTGTTCTCTCTCCTTATGAAAAGAGAGCTGTTGAACTAATTAGGCTTATTTGATATGTTTAATTACATAGGAAATATTGCCAAATAAAAGTGATACTTAATCTTTTTAGCCTATATTTGTATAAGTATATGCTACTAAGTATTTCAAAAATTGTATAAAATTTCTAGAAAAGTTGTCAATGTTCTTACAACCTGTACAATCAGCCATAATTACCTTGGCTAGTATTGCCTTAAAATGTTATATGTCACAGAAATAACCAAATTGTCTCATCAATTGCATTATAATGAACTCTCACCAGACCTTTAACCATGGCTATTTTTGAATCTTTTGTCATTCACAGGTAGTTATTTTTCACTCTGATGCTTTCCTAAAAATTTTTGCAATCAACTACAAGTAATAGTGCTTCATCTTCAGAGACATTCAATGAAAGGACTCGGACAAGTAGCTTGGAATATAGGTTTCTGATAACTTTAAAATCATATCACTGTACTAAATAAGAACTTCTAGAAAGCTAATGGCAAAACTGATTGATTCATAAAAGTGCTAACCCAAGATCAAACAAAATTAATTACAGTATTTTTCAGACTATAAGATGCACTGGACCATAAGACGCACCTAGGTTTTAGAGGAGAAAAATAAGAAAAAAAATTTTTGAAGCAAAAATGTGGTAAAATATTTAATAACATAAATAACATAATATTTCACCAATGTAAATGTAAACAGCCAGGTAAACTACATTTGGACTATAAGATGCACCCCCATTTTCCTCCCAAATTTGGGAAGGGAAGTACATTTTATAGTCCAAAAATTACAGTACATGAGACTAAGTAAATTCATTTTTCAATTAATTTTTGTTAAAACAACAAAAATGCTAACAGTTTTTAAATATTTTTACATTTTAAAATTTTTTAAATTTAAACTTATTTTTAAATATTTTATCTTCCAGATTTAAACATCCGGTTTTTCAATATTTTATCTTCCAGATTAAAAAATTCATTTTCTCTTTTCTCTTAAATTATCTGTAACTTACAGAAATTTTGTAAATTATACAGAATTTGTAAACAAAATTGAAACATTAATTTTTTCTCCTTACCTGATCTCTTCTGAATTTGGAAACTCTTATTGAATATTTTTATATTCATAACAATATAATAGTAGTTTGCATAAGTTCAGTAAGGATGTGCTCTTCTCAACAGGACATAATTGGAAACATTGGTTATCTTACCACAGCTGTGACTGGAACATCATGTTTGAGAATAACATGCATAGAATTAGATGTGACCAGACAGATTTAAGGAACTAAGGTCGGCTTTATAAAATCCCTTGAAATACCAGCCTGGTGCCTTGCTTACCTGGTTCCCCACCTGTAAGTGAGTAACAAAGGTCATTTCCTGGCAGACACAGGACACTTGGGGACCTCTAAAAGAGAGTAATTTACCCAAATCTATAGTATTGCAGGCAAAGTCTGGTGCCAAATTCCTGACTTGACTTATGTACCTTTATAGGCTTTTAAAGGTCCAGTCTGAAATTCCTTATTAAAAGTTGCAGCAAAGTAGACTTAACAAGAGCCTATATGATAAACTACTATTCTTGTTGTACTTATATAAATAACCAAACCAAGTTTAATGAGAGTAGACTTGTTTTACAAACAAATTTGTCTTGCTTTAGTTACTATCTCCGATAAAAATGGAGGTGATAGTAGAGAGGAAATTTTGTGTTTCGGGAATAACTATAACATACCCTCGTGGGACGTCAAAAAGTGCCATGTTCTCTGACTCTGCACTTTCTTTCTCTTGGTAAACTGGCTCCTGCAACACTGTGTATTTTGTCAATAATTAGAATTTTCTATTTTTCTCCCACCATCCTGACTTGACATCACTAAAAATTACAACTGCCCTTTTTCCGAAGCGCTGCAAGGTAAAGCTGGGTGACTTGATATAAATGTTAAGGCAATCACCACAACAAATCATGTCTGGACAACCTTCACGCCTACCGCTGTGTAGGCCACACGGAAAGTTCACCATAACACCTGATGCCACCACCAGAGACATTCAGACTAGAAAGATAAAATAAAATTAATCAGTTGCCAGGGCCTGTCCTCCCCTCCACTACCTAAAGGCACTTCAAGCCCAATACCTAAAAATCTTCTTGACTGACTGCCCTCCAGACTGAAAAACTGAGTGTATAGTTTATTCTAATCATTAAACTTTGTTTTTCTTTTGTTTCCATAGAAATGCCCCCATTCCATGCCTGTTACTCCTACTATAAAAGGGGCTAACTTAGGTGTCCCCCACTTCCACCTCCTAAAATGGCACTAACTGTGGAAGTGAATTGACCTATTTGCAGGACTGAGAGACTGACTCAGTGAGATATGGAGTCATCTGCCAACTCAGCTTCTGGATTGTGACACCAGTATTATTTTGGTAAACTAACTGTAGCATGTAATAACCTAGTTTGTGTATTTTAACTTTTCAAAGGAAATTTGGAAACATGTAAAAATAGGTCCAATAGTATATAAGGAACCCCATGCATAATCTCCCAGTTCAACAATGATCAACTCATGGCCCATCTCCTCTATTTTACATGTATGAGTTACAGTGTTTAAAATACTTTCACCTACATCAGCAATTTTCAACCGGCGCACTGCAAGAATTTTTAAAACATGCAATACCTGACTATTTTGTCAGGGCTCTGCCCTCTTTTCCCTTAGACTGTCAAATTTTAAAATGACAACAGCCAATACAACAAAAGCTGTCTGGTGTGAAAGAATCAAAATTATGCCTATTCTTTTTGTCAGATTAGCCAAAAATATATATTTTTAGTGTGCCACAGAATTCTAGTAATTAGTTTGTGTGTGCCGTGAGATAAAAAAAAAAGTAGAAAATCGCTGATCTACATTATCTCCGTTGATTGTACTAAAAATTGCAAAACGTAGGTAGGTTGTGCAGTTTTACAGTTAAATTCTATTTCTAACAAATTAGCATTTTAAGGTAAATGCCAATTTTTAAGATGGTGAAGAAAAAGATGTAATGGCCGCTCATATTCTTTATGCGTGTTTTATTGGATCTTTGTGGAAAAGGAAGAACGCTGGCATGTTTTCTCCTCAGCTATTATTCAAACTGAATTATTTTTATTTTTATGTTTTTACTTATTTAATTTACCCTCTCCCAAGGACACGCTTACTGATTTTAGAGAGAGGGGAATGGATGAGAATGGAGAGGGAGAGAAACATTGATTGGTTGCCTCTCATCTGTACCCCAACTGGGGACCAAGCTGGCAACCTAGGCATGTGCACTGACTGGGAATCAAACCCACGACCTCTCAGTTTAGGGGACAATGCTTCAACCAACTGAGCCACACCAGCCATGGTTGAATTATTTTTAATAAAATTATTAGGATAAATTGCCAATTTTTACTTTTCTAGAAAACTGCTTTTTACTAAATAACCTTGAACCAAACTCATTCTATTAAAAATGGGATTTTACTAAACAAATTACTTCTAATGTCACATTTTGTGCCTAATAACTGCAAATGTCTAAAATTTTAAGGGAGCACTATAATTTAGAATAATTCTAGGCCAAAGTGATATTTGTAGAGGATCCAGATGCATGGAAATAAAATAAACCGAAGAAGCCATTTAATCATGGTTTGGGTTTCATTTTGCTGACAGTCATCAGCGCGACTGTCACGTACCCCTAGAATCCAGAGCTACTTGAATTCTTCACTTTGATGTCGCCCTTTCACATAATTGTGTTTGATATTTTAACAGAAAGTACTTAGGTTCACATGCATGTGTGTATTGATTATCGATTCCCCCACATTACATTATTGCTCGTACATGGGTTAGTTCTGATTCTGTTCACAGCCTGATTGGCAAACCCATATTATCCTATAGATACTTACAAATACATAACTGTGAGTAGATATTTTTCCTGCTCTCTTGCTTACTTGACTAAGGATATCAACGATGTCCCCAGATGCTCTTCTGAAGGTTGAGGTAGCCACAGGAGCAGAACCCCGGGCTCAACTGTCAGACCGGATCCGCTCTGTGTACTGCACTCACTGTGCGGCAATCTTCCCGCTGCAGGACGCAGATGCGTGTTACTCATCAAGGCAAAATGTCAATGTGTAGTGATTATACAGTATGTTTTTCTTAATTCCCCAGATGGGACTTTTTTTAACCTTTGTTTATTTGAGAACAACTACTGCATGCTGAAATGCAGGGGCTGGCGCCAGCAATCTGAGCCTTCATTAGTGCAGATGCAGCAAGGCTCATTTGTTACACAAATAATTAGAGAGATTAAATGAAAATAAACACTGAGAGGATGTACAGAAGCTCTAAAGTTAGGTAATCATTTTAATTACTCTAGTGATTTCCACCAGCCTTCATTATCAGCCACACATCAAGTTTAAATTGTTTTAGGGGAAAGTACTCGAGCTACCCCGTGATTATGCTTCGTAAAAATGACATTTCTTCAAGCTCCCATTTAAAGGAGTTGTTTCTATTCCAGCACCTAATAAATTCTCCAAATATTTTAAGAATGATAAAATCTTGCTCTTGAAACTGTTCAACCCTCATTTGATGCTTCAAATAGACATTCTTAATAATTTTTGGATTTTGATATCTTCACTGAGATTTGATCATAAAAGATGTGGGTCCCCATTTCTGAGACACTGAGTAAAACGTTATGGCATGTTCCGTAGTTTGAAATAAATTCTACTCGGAATCCCATCACCCTTAGTGGTGACAAGCTGCACCTTTTCTTCAGGGTAAATTGATTTACTCTTTCTTCCCTTTCCTACCTCAACTTGAAAAAACTCGACCACACACAGCAACACCTTCCTGACACATGGGAGCCATATTTAGAGGTGTGGTCAGTCCTGTTTAGAATGGATTTCATGTTATATTCCTAGGTGACGATGATCCTGCAAGATCTCCTCACATCTTTAGAGGATTGTGACTCCAGTGTTATTACATGCTACCTTTTAAAAAGCATTTATTGATTGCCTTCACGATACCAGCTCCTCTGCAAAATACTTTACCTAACTTATCCTAGTTAGTCCTTACAATATTCCCGTGAAGTATGGATTATTTTCTCCATTCTCCAGGTGAGAAACTGAGGCTTCGAGAATCTCATTGACTTTCCAAAGTTGCCTAAGCAGCCCAGCTGGGAATCGAACCCAGTTCTGCCAGGCTGCAAAACCAGGATGCCCCCAAGGGATGTGAATGAGGAAACCTGGATGCACATACTGACTCAGGATAATAGAAAAGATGAAGTGATCTCATGATGTGGATGCACCAGTCATGTGTGGTGTGGCATGACACCTGTGAATTCTGGGCACCAGTTAAAATCTCACATTCCAAAACTTGGCTGAGTTTGAAAGTGTCTCATCTCTGAACAGCCCTGGTGGCTGAAGAAGAAGCAATTAGGAAGTAGGTTTTATGGCGCAGGGGGAATAACTAAGTGTTCCCCACTAACGAGGTTAGTGACGCTTTGTACCGTCATTCACTAACCACTTGAGCTTTACTCCCACTGACACACAGGCATTTCTCTTCAACTCCAGTAACATGTCTGACAGGGGGCACGAGGCTTCGATACTCTTTGTGGGGGTGCGGCTTTCTAGCATTCAGGAAAAGCCTTTACTAAATTCCATTCCGTCCTCCTTCCCCAAGACGCTGACCCTGATTTCTGCGTGCCAACCGCAGGCCTACCCAGGACACTTTTTGCACGAGGTTGTGTTACACAGGGTGCAGCAAAAGCAGGTTTGCAGTTGTTGGTATGGAAAATAATACAATAATTAATAAATAGCAATACAAGAGTAAACTCTGGGTTTTGCCAACTCACAAATGTAAACCCACTTTTGCTCCACCCTGCGTTCACAGGCCCACTTGCTAGCGCAGAATACATGAAACGGTCTAATGGATTCCTCGTTTTCTGTGTTTAGGATGTACTAATCTGCGGAGTTTAAGTATGCGCTGTGGGTGATCCGGGGAGGTCGGGACAGAAGACGTGTCCCTGCTGGGGTCCCAGGGAGCGGCGCTGTTAAATCTGTACATTTCGCCCTGAGCGGAAAGCAAGGGAAACTCGCAGACGCGCCAGCGCCTGGTGATAGGAGCGCGCAGCAAGGGTCGGGCTGAGAGGCCCAGGAGGTCGGGAAGGCTGGAAGAGCATCCGCCCTCACTCAAAAGGCGCAACCGGAGGAATGCATTTGTGAGCAAGACGGAGGAAGACAGACAACTGAGGGAAGATGGACTCAGAAATTATCTGTAGGCTGGGGAAAAAAGGTTTTCTGGCTGCTTTGCAAACACTTCCCTGGGACGTGACTATGGAACGTGGCCCCTCTCCTGTCTTCCTGGTACATTACAGGCAGCCAGGGACTCAGCTAGTGGGACCGCTAGACAGAAAAAGTCCAAACTAAGCACCAAGTGTTTACGCGTCGTCTTCCAGACACTGTCACAGTTCTACTCGGCAATGTTTACACGCAGGAGGGCCAGCTCCTCCCGGTCCGACGGGATTTCTCCAGGCCGCGCACAGGGGAGGCCGCTGGCTGGACCCGGGGAACCACCTTGCATTTTCACTTGGCTGCGTAACACTGACCTCGGAGAAATCACTTTAAACTCAGCCTCAGCTTCCTCGTCCACAAAATGGAGGTGACTCTACTTCCCAGGCCTCCCTGAAAGGATCGTTTGGGAGGGCCAAACGGAATAATTCCTGCGGCAGCGAACTGCGAGTAACTGTGACTCCAGATTCCCGAAGAAACACAAGTCAAACATATTGAAGTGGAGTTTCAGGAATCCCCCCACTGATCTAACTGCAGTCGGGCGGCAACCGTTCGGATTGATTCTTTCTTGCGAGTCAGACGTCAAACACCTTTGTCGCCCCCCCACCCCCACCCCTTGGTGTCTCAGGCCTTCCGTTGATTTCTGCCTTTCAGTGAAAGTGCTTTTTGTTGCCGCTGTTCGGCACACCCCCAGCACACCAACCCCGCAGCTGGGAGCCAAAGAATCCACAGCCCTCTCCCGCCTCTAGGTCTCCCCAGTTTTCTGCACGTGAATGGATTTTCCTGGCTGATCTCCAAAAACCCTGCAGTATTTCAGAAAGCTGGGAGCGCACGGAGATGAGCAGAAGAGTGTCCCCCCCCTCCCGGAGGTCGTGCGCCGCTCGGGGACCCGCCTCCCTCGTCTCCTTCGGCGGTGCAGCAGCCGCCTCCAGAGCTAGCTCCCGGGGCCGTCAGTGCCAGACCAGGCGGAGAACCGGGCCCCCTCCCCACTTGCCTCTCGTAGCCCCTCTCCGCCAGTAGCAGCGCTGCTGTCTTCCCACAGGAGGACTGGGAGGACGTCGGAGTCCGCAGCGCCCCCACCCCCTCGCTTTTTCTTTCTTTCCTTGGTTTGGGATCTTGCTGCCGGAGCTGGGAGAGGTTCTGAGAAGAGCAGAGCGAGGGACAGGAGTGCAGGCTTCTGCTGCGGCGCGGGAACGGAGCTGGGGTCCTGCATCTCAGGAGTCCCCTCCTGGTCCTCGCCGCCCCGGCTGGGATGTGATCAAGGGAAGCTCTAAGCGCCCGCCTCCAGCCCTCGAAGGTGCCCCGGAGAGCCCACGGTTGGAGTCCCTTTGCACGCAGCGCGCGGGACGGGAGCGGCGAGGCGGCCCGGGGCGGGGGCAGCTCCCTGTTCCCACTCCTCGGAGAGAGCGCAGTGGGGATCGCCGTCTTCCAGGCGCTTGGCACAACTCTAGGGTAGCAGCGCGCAGCTGGACCAAGTCCCGCTTCCCGCCGACTCAACGGGAGTGCGCGGCAGCACCTGCCCGCCTGCTTGCACTCCCTGTATCCCTAGCTCCTTGGCACCTGCGCCTATCCCCCACGCCCAGGCGCTGAATTCGCGGCTCCTGGACCCCGCAGCGCCGCCCGACCCTATGAAGAGCGCGCCGGCCGCAGCTCCCTGAGTGCGGGCGCCGCCACCGTCCAAACTGCGCGCTGGGGTCCACCGTCTGGCCCCTCTTAGGGGCGTCCGAGAGGCCGGGGAAGAGCGCACCATGAAGTCCGTGCTGTTCAGCCGCTTCTTCATCCTCCTGCCCTGGATCTTAATCGTCATTATCATGCTCGACGTGGACACCCGCAGGCCCGCACCCCCGCTCACCCCGCGCCCCTACTTCTCCCCCTACGCCTTGAGCCGCGGGAGTGCCCGACTCCCGCTCCGCAGGGGCGGCCCGGGGCGCGGCTCGGAGAAGCGCAACGAGTCGCGGCCGCAGCTACAGCCGCAGCCGGAGCCGCCTCTGCCCACCATCTATGCCATCACTCCCACCTACAGCCGCCCGGTGCAGAAAGCCGAGCTGACCCGCCTGGCCAACACGTTCCGCCAGGTGGCGCAGCTGCACTGGATCCTGGTGGAGGACGCGGCGGCGCGCAGCGAGCTGGTGAGCCGCTTCCTGGCGCGGGCCGGCCTGCCCAGCACGCACCTGCACGTGCCCACGCCGCGGCGCTACAAGCGGCCCGGACTGCCGCGCGCAACCGAACAGCGCAACGCCGGCCTCGCCTGGCTGCGCCAGAGACACCAGCACCAGCATGCGCAGCCCGGCGTGCTCTTCTTCGCCGACGACGACAACACCTACAGCCTGGAGCTCTTCCAGGAGGTAGTGGCCGGGCCTCCCCAGCTTGGGAGCAAGGGCGGGAGGGGGCCTTGATGGTCAGCCGGGCTGCGGCTGTACTTTGGCGTTATCACTTCTCGGTGCACTCTTTTGGGACTCCAGGTGGAGCGCTCCTCGCAGGCAGCCCTCAGCCTTTGTCATCCCTGGCAGGCGTCCCGGGCCAAGGGTGTGGAGTTTGCGGTGAGAGATAAGGACCACTGCCACTCAAGGGAGGAAGTCAGGCCAGGGGCTTCGCTGTCTGCCTGGCCCCAAGGTTGGGCCGAGAGAGTAGCACAGGTGTGAGGCGCGGGAATGATTTCCAGAACAGGATCTGGATGGCCCGAGGGTGAAGCCCAGACGGAGAGGGCTGTCAGGATAGGCTTGGTTACTCCCGAGGCCTTTCAGCGCACACAGGCGTGACTCGGATTCTAGAACCATACGGAGAGGAAGGTGGAGATGGTTATTAAAAAATCAGCCCAGAGACATATTTCTCTGGCACAGTCCACTGGCATGGAAATGATTATTAGTAAAAACGGTGCCTTCTAGGGGGTCCTCTCTCTGATTCTTCTCCCACCGCACAAAAGGCCTTTTCCCACTATGCAGACTACCTCTTTTTCAAGGAAACCCTTTGGCAAATGACTTGAGATTGTTCTGCTTTGTGGGTACGTTATTTTCGCAGTCGGAGCTACCAGCTGCACTGTCTGGTTCCTTCTCTCCACCTTTCTCGAAGGTCTGACTCTTCAGTGAGTTAGCGAGTCCACTCTTGCACGGTACCATTGCATCCTGGTGCTCGCTGCGAGGCCCTGCGTGCAGTACAACCCCAGCTGTTGAAATGGCCTTCTTTCCCTTTGGAAGGCCGCACGTGCGCACAACCAGCCGGCACCGGGTTAGAACAGGTGTTATTTTTTGAGACTGGTATGTTGTGGTCTGTGTGTGTGTTCAGCAAATGAGAATGAGTTACATGGTTTGGTCAGTTTTCTTCTTCATACACAAATACAGCTGGAAAAAATCTTGGATTCTTTGACATCCCGTGGGGCCATTGCCTTCCTCTACTCAAAATCCCTTGACATCTCCTGCCTCTGAGACTCCATCGCCTCCCTTCCCCGCTTCTTCCCCAGGAAAACTGGATAAACTGTGTGTCTAGTAGTCTTATATGCCCCGCGCTTTCATCTTAACCTCTGTTTGGCTTTCTTAACCTCAGGACAAAGCTACTCTGTACACTTCCAGTTTAATTTTTCTGCCTACGTGGCTTTAAAAAACTCCATTTCTTAAAGGCAATTGCTGCCTTCCTTTCTATTCATCCTCTTCTTCATGAATAAAAGGACCAGTGATTTCTCTCCATCTTTTCTTCTCTATCCTTTCAGGATGCAGGGCTTTCTGTTCATGTTTCTTCAGAAGAAATAAATTTATGGTATAGACTTCATTATAACCAAGATTAGAAATATTATTTGATATTTTTAAGTTGGGCTTTCAGTTTTTCTGCTTGTGTACTCTCTCTCCCAAAAGATGTGGTTTATTTTCTGAAGCACAGACAGTTACATGTCAGTTCACCATAATTTAAACCCCCTTTTCTCCTACAACTTGGAAGTTGCCTTACCTGGGAAAATGCGGTCCTGTGTAGGTGAAGAAATGCACATCATTACTAATGAACCTTTTAGGGGGCTGGGCTGTGAAGGGAGGGCAATTTTCCATTTCTCCCCAGCTGCTTGCCCCTTCTGCGAGACGTTAGATAGAGGGGAAGGAGGACTTGGCACTGCAGGCAGTAAAATGCTTCAGAACAGTCTTCCTTTGATGCTTCCCAAACTGAAAGGAAGGCTTGTTGGTGTTGGATGTTAACCAGCAAGAGAAGAATCCAGTAGGTGTTTTTTTTTTTTCCCCCATGGGTCCATAGGAGGGGAAAAAAGAGAGAGAAGATATAAGAAAGGAGAGGGTGAGGAGAAAAAAAAATAGTGGTGGCCAGAGGAAACGATAAAGGGAAAAAGCAAACTTTTCAAGGTGCTAAAATTGTGTACAGTTGGATGTAGGGAAATAATGAGAATAAAATTAAGAGCATGTGCAACATTTTTTTATGTCGAGGTACCAAGTCTACAAAATACACAACAGAAGCAATTTTTTAAAGCACAATATGCATGGCACACTTAGAATTTAAATTCTACAGCTCCTAGAGGCCCCTCCCAGACTGTAACTTTACGGTCGGCCCCTTTGTCCACCAGAGTCCTCCCTCCCTCCCACACGATGTGTTTGGACAGAGTACACAGCTGGATGCATGTACGTCAGCACATTCGGTTTCCGTTTTTACAACATTCTTTCCCCCCAGGGCAAGCAGTACTGAACCCTCCAAAAAGTCAGATTCATGGAATTTGTGCATCCTTAGTTTTATGCATTAATGGGATGGTCTCCTCGAAACCAATTCTAGAATTAATGGTTCCACATGGATTACAGCGTAGACACTGCTCTCTTGGAGAAAAGGTAGGGCCAGATAAAATGTCTACACACTGAAGCTCCTTGGGGGAAGGGAGGGTGCTGATCAGGGATGCTGTAGGGCCGAGGTCTGTGTCTCAGCCCTGTGTGTGGGCACACACACAAATCAGTTTTTAAGTAATTCACAGCCCTTAAGGAAAGAATGTCCCTAGTCAGGCTTCATCTTTTATTCATAGTGCTTCTAATTTCCATGGTTGATGTAAACGCAGATAACATAGGAGGAAAATGAAGCAGGTACAAAATTAGCTCACTAAGCATTGGTTGCAAATGAAGGAAAGTAAAAGATGAAAGGTCTCCAAATTAAATTAAAGGCGCAACAGGCAATCCATGTTCAATTATTCCTCCATGGTAAATGGCATGGTGCTTGCATCTCCCATACAGCTAACTAATTTTCAGCCAACCCTTTCAACTGAGCTGAGCCGCTAGGAAAGAAATATTTGCGTTGAATGATTCCTATGTTGACAGCCAAATCCATTTGCAAATGAAGCTCAGTGTGAGTTGCAACCACGGAGACTGGGCGGGCCATTGGAAAAAACAGTGGTTGGGGCTTTTTTCAGGTTTCCAGTATCTCAACAACTACTGCTCTTGCTGTGGCCTTGATGGGCGTGTGCGCTCTGGATCCCAGGTAACCTTGCCTGCCTGTGCACCCTGTCAGTCCAGCTCTCAGAAAAGCTTATTTGCGAAGGATTGAGACTGCTTTAATAAAAGCAACAGCTACAAATAAATGCGACTCTATAGCCAGTCATGTTTTCAATATTGCTTTTGATCAGATTTTTGTGCTTTACTGGAAAACCTTCCAAGCTCTCCTGAGTTTAAAGCTGATGCTTTTCACGTGAAGTTGCTTTCACTTTTGCAAATTAATCACATTGAAAAGTTAAAAAAATAGCACTTTCCAAGCAAGAACAAAAACTTTTAAACATTTAAATGCAATGAGGTAAGACTAGAAGGCAGGTCAACTCTGAGACGTTTAAGGAGCTTATGAAAGGACTCAGTTAATGGGACTGCATCTTGAAGATGTTCTGACTGCAGTGACCTAGAGAGGCCCTTTTTCTGGATTTTTTGTTGGGTGGAGTTAAGCTATTGGGTTGGCCAAAATGTTTGTTCGGTTTTTCTGTGTGATGGCTTTAGTAGCACTTAGTTGTCTATAATTTCATTTGAAACAATTTTTAGATTGTATTGTGACAGCTGTCATATCAGTGTGCATTTAAAAAAATGTATCAAACTTGGTGAATTTTTGTGTGGCCATTTTAATATTGCAGATGGAAGAAAATAAGCGATATTTTTGGCGCATTATGCTTTATTATTTCAAGAAAGGTAAAAACGCAGCTGAAATGCCATAGAGTTGCGCAGTGTCTGGAGAAAGTGCTGTGATTGGTTGAACATGTCAGAAGTGGTTTGCGAAGTTTTGTGCGGGAGATTTCTCTCTAGATGATGCTCCACGGTCAGGTAGACCAGTTGAAGTTGACAGCAATCAAATTGAGACAGTAATTGAGAACAATTGATGTTACACCACGCGGGAGATAGCCAACATACTCAAAATACCCAAATCAGAAAAGTTATTGGTGAAAATTTAAAAATGTGTATTTTATTTTATAGAAAAGATTAAACGAACTTTTTGGCCAACCCAATATTTACGTGCTAGGCGGGTAGAGGAGCTGAGGCTCAAGTCTGTCTTACTCCTTTTCTGAAATATTCATAAGCTCTCCCTTTATATGCAGCTTATTGGAGCTATAATCCAAAGAATACTTCAATTCACCATGTAAGCTCCCAAAAGTAAATTCTGTATGTTTCCTGGAAGAAGACAAAAGATCTCCCCTTCTTTTTATCCTTGAGACAGTGACTCGGTGTAGGGTAATTATCTTTTCAAAGTAAAGAAACCTCGAAGATTCCCTTAGGTGCAGCTTGAAAAGATCATTTTACCTGAAATGTGTCCCTTGTGTTTTATTTCTCCCTGTCTAAAAGCACATTAATAGTCATGCCGTAAGTCTCATGAAATGTG
This sequence comes from Micronycteris hirsuta, assembly GCA_004026765.1. Lineage (NCBI taxonomy): Eukaryota > Metazoa > Chordata > Mammalia > Chiroptera > Phyllostomidae > Micronycteris > Micronycteris hirsuta. Next base: position 52,452 of record PVJI01001361.1, read on the forward strand.
AGAGTTTTGTAAAAATATGTTCATAAAACTGCAGCCAGTTTTCTCAGGCTATCAGTGTTAAACCTTCTGGTTCTCTCTAGTCTCCCCGTGTACGGTACTTGAAATTACAGCTTGTTTCTGACAGGGCTCTTTGGAGACCAGCAGTTTTCATTTGGATTTTGATAATTTAATGGACCAGAAATAATAATTCAGGTATAAAAGACATTCTCTCCTGCCTCTTCCAATTGTCTTTTCCATTATTTGTCCTCCTGCTTTTTACTGATTATTCTTTCTCATGAATAGATATGAAGACACGTCTGGATTATTGTTTGGTGCAATGAATGTGTGTCTTTTAAACATTTAGGCTGTTGTCTGCTTCTTCTTGGAAACTATGCGAGTGACTCAATTTCCTTCTGTCTCTTCCACTTGCTTCTAAATTACAAGCTGGTAATTCTTCTCTTGTGTCAACAGTCATGGAATAGTAATTGCTTTTAAGGCATGCTACAAAAGTGAAATAGGAGAACCAAAGTGAATGGACTTATTTATTAACAATTCCAGGTAGTATTGAAGTAGTGCTTTTTTTTTATACAGAATTCGATAATGTTCAGATATGTCTATTCAGATCTTTTGGACTCTGATGGAATATTTTCACAGTCTGTGTAAGTTCACGCGTTACTGTATATTTGATCTGCAGTACTGTTGAAGCGTGGTGTTTAAGTCTGGCATGGTTGTCAAATTCTCTCCCTAAAACACACATAAAATCGTTACACCACTCCCTAGATGGATAGGTAGGTAAGTAAGTAAGCAGGTAGATTTAGAATAGATTTCCAACTCACAGAAATAAACTAACAAAATATAATCCATTGTTCATACCTGGTAATTTTTGTGTACCACCTGAATTAAACATTAAACATACCCTTTGCCATGGATACAAGCAAAAGATACTTGACATCATTGAGCACTTACTATCGGCCAGGAACCGCCTGTAGGATTTTACATGTATTAGCGTACTTGACTCCCACAACAGCCCCTGATGTAGGCACTAGTTCTGCCCCATTTTGTCTCCATCCTAACACTGATATTCAGTCATGAACACAGTTCTTCGGTGATGGCAGGGATTTTTGAAAGTGCGGCCTGAATCTAACATGGTCAGTGCAATCAGTAACCCTTGTTATGCTTGAGCAGAGGGGCCAGGAGGTAACTGGAAAAGGTCGTGCAGACAGGATTTTGTTCAGAGACAGGACTTCGAGCCCTGGGGCCCTTGTCGCAGAGCCTGCGCTCGTGACGGTCCTGCAGCTGGTCCCATCCAACATGCACGCACAACACACAGGCGCGGTCAGAGCAGCGTTTGATTGGCGGGGCCTGCCGGAGCTGTCGCTCTCTCCTTCTGTGCGGAGCTCCGCTCTGTGTTCTGGGCTATACCAACTTCTGATTTTCCCTTACGACCTTTTCGTCCTGTTATCATTTGGTCTTAAGAAAGTGTTATCTCCTCCCTCATTCTCTCACTGATAGATCACTTGATTTGGGGGTTGTTTTTTCAAGTCAGGTGAAAACTGCCAAGTAGGTACATAAACTGTAATCTTCTCTCTTTTTAAATCAGATATTCTTGTGAACAAGTAAGAACTGATCATTTTTGCAAGAAGATAAAGCATTAAAGTTAATTTTTTTTTTCAGTTGATATGTGTACATCAGCAGCTGTATCTCCCAGGCATGTATCCTGTCAGGGCAGACAGAATTGAATGAGAAAATACTGAATTGTTGGAAGTTCACCACTGGGACAAAGTAGAGGAGCTGGGAACCAATTTGAGCTGAAGCTGCTGTGGGTGACAGACACCTGCTGATTGCTCCTCCCACAGAGGCAGAGGTGGCTCCCTGCACCCACCCAACAGCACGAAGGTGTAGGACCCTGTGAGCTCTCGCTGGTATTGCTGGGTATGCCGGCCATGGCAGGCCTGTGCTGCAGATTCACAGGACTGCTCAGCTATTGGTAGGTTTGTTAATTTTCTTGTCTCATTTCTTCTGGGATTGGTGATTTCACTGGATTGAAGTCAAGATGAATAAAAATCATTGGCCGAGACCTTTTGCATGCTAGGAAAAGCTGGGAGATGGCTGTGTTCTCTACCACAAGTCAGGTTATTTGGTCTTTTCCCCCAAATAACCAAAAACTTAGTAGCCCCCCCCACCATTAATCTCCTCCACCAGTGGAAAGAGAACTTTAAACAATATGTATGATAAAAAATAAAATAAACATTATATATGGTACATGCAGAATATAAAGCTCTTGTTCCTTCAACCAGCTATTTATAAATTATATCTTCAGCTCTCTAATGAAAGCCAAGTGTGCTAAATGTTAAACATTCTCCATTAACTGGGATTTGTTATCTAAGAAAATTACATATTAGCAGTAATAGTATATCACTCTGGAAGATTCCTTATACCTACCTGAGCTTAAATGTTAGCACATTCAGAAGATATTTAAATATAATTAATCAGTACGCCTTCTGCTCCACTTGACAGATGTTAATTGAGCACTTACTATGTGCCAGGCACCGTGCTTAATTACTGCAGCAGGTAATTCAGGTGTGAACACAGAGCACCTCAGCCCTCCCAGGTTGAGCACCTGGTCTTAGTAAGCACACTAAGATCAGTACTTTCTGAGAGACCTGCAGGTGCCTGGGTGTGTACAGCTGAGTCACCCAGTAGAGTTGTAGGTTGGTTTTGTGTGTGGTGGTGGGGGAGGGGTGGGGGGATGATGACTTGGGCCCATGTGGACTAGGGGAGGTTTATTCAGTGTGTAGGAGGACAGAGAAAGAGCACAGTTGGGCCCACAGAGAAAAAGGCCCAAGACTCTAGTGCTTGCCAGGGAGGCTTTCTGAGCTCTGACCCCTCCTGTCCAAAGAAGTATTGTAGAGTCACCAGGCCTCATGGGATGGGCCCAGGGCAGCCAAGGATGAGAATACAAACCAGCTTGACACAGTGCACGGGTGGGAAGGGACCCATCAGGCCCTACACAGCAATGGACCCGTCGCGGAAACCGTCCTCCCAATGAGGACGCTGACTACCGACGGGTGGCCGTCTTGGCACTGCTGCTGGGCACCACATGCACCTTGACCCCCTGATTCTTCTTTTCCTGTGAGAACAGCAAGCCCTGGGCCCCCAGAACCCTGGCTGCCCGGTGACAATCAGTGTAGGCCAGGCCACAGGCAACAGCGCTGCCCAGATGGGCCCTGCTCCCGAGAAGCATGGGGCCCGCCAGCATCAGAGCTGCCCAGGTGGAGGGAGCTAAATGTATGGACCTGAGGAAAGAAGATGTGTGGATATCCAGAAAACTGAAAGGTGTCCTTTTAGCTTTGGGAGAGGAACTGGAGTCTCTCCCCAAAACCTGTCCCGTACAGACCCCTCAGTTTCTTTGTATTTGGAGGTGGCGTTCAAATCACACCCGTTAGTCTTCTTCCCAGACACTGCCCTGTCCTTATGCCAGTCTGTGGGTGTGAGACGTGTGTAGTGAGCAGGGCAATCAGCGTGCTTCCATTCTTCCCGTCCAGTTTCCAAGTCACCCACAGGCAGACCTTTGACCTTTAACTTTTCAAATAGAACTTGGTAAATTAATAGAAAAACTACAGATATGTATCTGTACATCTGGTTGTATTAAGAAAGTGGTAACATAGACTATTGTGGATTCGGTATAGCACCTAACATTACATTACATAACGTAGTACCTGTATGTCAGTTCACTTTCTCTCATGAGAACGTAAGCTCCATAAGGGTAGGAGTTGTCTTTTGTCCGCTGCTATGCCTCTGGTGTCCAGAGCAGTACCCACCATGTGGCAGATGCTTATTTGTCGAATGAGCTCAGGTGGGAGTGGGGGAGTTAAATAGCCCCATATTCAAATGCAGCATTACCACTTGTGGCTGCATGGGGTTGCTGTAAGTGCTGAACTATAGGCAAGTTATAAGTATTAATTCTTCTCCCCATGTTTTCTCCTTTGTGGACAGCTTCCCCAGTTGGGGGCATACACCAGGTAGCTGCACTGCCTCAGTTGGGTAGATGCCTTAAAACACTTTGTTCCTGAGACTTGCACTGTGTTTGTGGAGGCCTGGTGGGGAGGAGGAGGGAGAGGTGATTGACTTTCACAACTTAGTCTGTACCCAAGTGGAACTGCATACATCGGGCATTTTAATTACACCATTGGGCCACTACAGTGATTAAAGGAAGAAGAGTTAAGTAGGGCTTTTCTGCAAAGAGTCCTGGGAGGAAGCGAGATTGAGAGGGGAAAAAAGCATCTAAAAGACATTTTAGGTTGAAATGGGGTAGAAAGGTGTTCTCCTGTGGGTTGAGGGGTCTGAGTCTGATTAGTGAGTGTGTGAAAGCTAGCAAGTTAGCTTACCTGCAGTTCGGAGCAGGACACCGAACTGCCGCGGGTCCTGGGTGTAACTTCCAGTCAGTGTTTTTGTGCCAGTGCCCATTGTGGACCCAGGACGCATCACACGGTGGGTTATTCTGGCGGGAATGAATGGATCAGAGACGATGTGCAGTAAAGGGGAGAGCAACTTAATAGGGATGAAATGAATAGATTCTCAAAGCACAGTATTAGAAGCGATAGTTTAAGGTAGTTTGCTACGGTTGGGAGGGTTAGTAGGGTTCCTCTACCAGCACCCCTTGGAGGAGGCAGAGAAGATGCGATGTGATGGCCCTACCTGTGCCCAGGCCCCTCCCGCCTCACCTGGGCCACTGAGCTGGTCTTCAGCTGATGGGCAGTTGCTGGGAAGTCTACCCTCCGCTTGTTTCTCATTTTGCAAACGTTGCTTAAATTTTCATAGACAAAAAATATTCTAAGGCTTATTTCCTGCCAGAATGAAGAAGATGTAATAGTTGGTTTATGTGTGTGTGTGTGTGTGTGTGTATCTGTATGTCTGCCCACAGGGTCCCCTGGTTGCTACCTTGCCTATGAATGTTCTTTCTTCACACGTCCTCCCTGTGCTCTCCCGAGGTCAGCCTGTGGCAGGCATGGTGGTCACACCAGGGTCTGGTGCCACGGTGCTCAACACTTTCTCTTTATATAACTCCTAAAAAAAGTCGGTGCCCTGAGTGGCATGGCTCAGTGTGTTGGATGTTGTCCCGCAAACCTAAAGGTCACTGGTTCAATTCCCAGTCAGAGCACGTGGCCTGGGTTGCAGGCCAAGTCCCTGGTTGGGGATGTGCAAGAAGCAACCGATCAATGTTTCTCTCTCACACCCATGTTTCTCTCCCTTTCTCCCTCCCTTCCCCTTTCTCTAAAAATAAATAAATAAAATCTTTAAAAGAGAAAACAAGAAAAAAACTTTAATAAAATGACACACCCTCTAGGATATTTTCAAATTGATGTCTAAATTTAAAAAACCATTTAAAATATTTGCGAAGTATGTGATTTCCAGTGCATTATTAATTTTGATACTCATAAATTAAAAATATATCCAGTGGATATTATAAATCCTATAATAGTTTTATACTTACTATCATTCATTTAATAAATATACTTTTCAATAATTTGGGAATTTTATATTGTTCTTTTTTCTATCTCTATTCTCCCTTGGAATTTTATTCTAGCATAATACTTTGAGATTCAAGGTCATTTATTGATCCTCCTATTATGTATATCTTCAATAACAAAAAATGACTGTACATGGAATTTACATTTTTCAAAAATTCCCATGACTTTAGCTTCTGTCTTAGAAACTCTTAGGACTGGCCCTGGCTGGTGTAGCTCAGTATATTGAGCACGGGCTAGGAACCAAATGGTCCCGGTTCGATTCCCAGTCGGGGCACATGCCTGGGTTGCAGGTCAGGTCCCCAGTGAGGGCCATGTGAGAGGCAACCATACATTGCTGTTTCTCTCCCTCTCTTTCTCCCTTACCCTCTCTCTAAAAAAAAAAATAAATAAATAAAATCTTAAAAAAAATAACTCTTAGGACTGAATTAACATTTTAATTAGTAGCAGTTAAAAAGTAATCAAAACAACATAAATATAACAAAGTTGGTTAATTAACTGTTAAGCATAAAAGCTACATTTATTGGAAATTTATCTCTTAATGACATGGATGGACATTTTGTTGTTGACAGATACTCCATATTCATGGATGAATATTATTTATTGCCAGAAAGAAATAAAGTTTAGCATACATTATTTTCCCATCAGGTCAACCTTGTTTTCATAAAGAAGTAAGGATGGAAAGCATTTTCTTGTTCGGATGTCCTTCAGTTTTTTCAACTATCAGGCTCTCAGCCAAAAATCCTATGTTGGTCTCTTCACAGAAACTGTTTTAATGATCTATTGATGATGTTAGTTTTCCTTCCTTCAATTTTGTTGAAAGTAAATAATTAGAAACTTCCTGTCTTCCAAAAGGATTGATTACCCATTCAATAGAGACATTAGGTTTCTTAATAAAGACAGGGATATTTCTAATTACCTTTGTTTGGTGCCCTAGAGGTTTGGCCACGATGGACAGTATTTTCAATACCACTCAGGGTGGATGAGAAGTTGCCCTTCTATGAGGGGAGGGGTGGGGAGGAGGGGCGGCAGAACCTGCCCGTCTTTCATGGAGTCAGCTGGAGTGAAACATGTGCAGGATTGCTGCGGGTCGGGGAATGTGTTCCCTTAAAGCCGTCTGTGCTCACATATTCTGTGGAGTCTTTGGGTACGTGCGGCGACTGTGCTGTCTCAGTCTGGGAATTGCTGCTCTGGTTGAAGGAGCACTGAGTTAGGAACTGGAACTGTGGGCTCCAGGCTTGGCTGAGCCAAAAGCCCTCACGCCTCATGACCTCAGAGGAACCGATGTTTTCCATTGCTTACTGTATGCCGGCCCCGCCCTAGGCATTTAGAGGTGCGCACAGCTGTTTAATTTTCATGTCTCTTGAGGTAGAAACTATTGGGTTGGCCAAAAAGTTTGTTTGATTTTTTTCCATACAATGGCTCCAGTATAGCACTTAGTTGTCTTTAACTTCATTCAAAACAATTTTTGTTAGATTGTATTGTGACAGCTGTCATATCAGCATGCATCTAAAGAAAAAAATCCTGGCTGGTGTAGCGCAGTGGATTGAGCGCAGGCCTGAGAACCAAAGGGTCTCCAGTTTGGTACCAGTCAAGGCACACACCTGGGTTGTGGCTGGGTCCCCAATAGGGGGCGCTCGAGAGGCAACCAAATGTTGATGTTTCTTTCCCTCTTTCTCCTTCCCTTGCCCTCTCAAAATAAATAAAGAAAAAATTTTAAAATAACTTATCAAAATTGGTGAATTTTGTGCAGCCAGTTTACTATTGATGGAAGAAGATATACTTTTCAGTGTATTATGCTTTATTATTTTATGAAGGAAAAAACACTGTTGAAACCCCCTCTCCCCCAAAAAAGATTTGTGCAGTGTGTGGAGAAGGTGCTGTGACTGATTGAATGCATCAAAAGTGATTCGTGAAGTTTCTTGGTACTATTGACATTTTGGCCAAATAATTCTTTGCTGTGGGCCTGTCCCATGCATTGGAAGATGTTTAGCAGCAGCTGTAGCCTCTTCCCACTAGAAGCCAATAGTAGGACATAGCCAATATATTCAAAATACCAATAATGTTATTGATGAAAATGAAAAATATGTCTTTTATTTTACGGAAAAGATTTAGCAGAAATTTTGGCCAAGCCAGTACAACATCTGTTTTACAAATGAGGAAAAGCTCTGATACTCAGCCTCCTCAGAGGCCTGATAGAAATGCGCACGGTTGTCGTGGGAGGTGGTGATGGCGGACAGGCAGAGTGGGCACACAGGGGCACCCCCCACCCATTTGTCTGCTCCTCCAGTGAGGCAGTGGCCACAGGCACTGTGGAGCGGCTCCAGAGGGCAGGATGTCACAAAACCACCCTGCTGCCCGTCTCGGTGGCCCCGAGATGCTGCTGTCATCCGGTGGGAATGGGAGTTTAAATATGAGATATGTTCCCTGTGTGGGCGTGGTGTTTGCCTGAATAAGTGGGGCCTTGCAAGATTAAATCGCCAGTGTCGGTTTTAAAGGTCAAATGGCAGTTTGTGGATGTTTCTGTAACTCTGTCAAGTTCCTCAGCTGCATCTGCCAGAAGTGCTGGAGACACCCTGGGGCTCCTTCTCTGCCGCGGAGCTCGGCCTTGTTTGCAGAGAAGTTCTGCGGCACACGGTCCTCAGTGCCGGTGTTTGGAGCCTACGCCCTACCCGTTCATTATTTTTATTTTTCTTTCACAATTATATGGAACTATTTGCCAGTTACCTTTGAGTCCTACCATGCACACTGAAAACACAGGTTTTGTAAATTTTAGCTTTGTTTACGGATTTAAAGAACAAAACCGTCGAGAACCTGGGTTGACAGTGCTTGTGGTTTCTAGGGGCAGTGATTTGGGTGTTTACAGAAACCTAGGCTTTCCTCTGAAAGTCAGTTGATTGTCCCGTAGATTAAAATATAGGTGCTCATCTGGTTGGCTCTTGTAACTCCAGTGACATTTAAAAGTAAATTCTTCCCTGGCCAGGTGGCATGGTTGGTTGGAGCGTCATCCCATACACTGAAAGGTTGTGAGTTCAATTCCGATCAGGGCACATGCCTAGTCTGCGGGTTCAGTCCTGGTCCAGGTACATGCAGGAGGCAACCGGTCAATGTTTCTCTGTGACGCCGCTGCTTCTCTCTCTCCTTCTCTCCCTCTCTCCCTTCCTTTCTCTCTAGAATGAATGAAGCATGTCCTGGGGTAGGGATTTTTAAAAAGTTATTAAAAACAAATGCCTATTCTGTTTCTCGTTATATCTTTTTTTATCTGCATATGAGAGGCAGTGGGGAGAAACAAAAATGAGTATTGCCGTTATTTTTTTATTTACCATTTTAACCATATTTAATGTGCAGTTCAGTGCATTAAGTAGACTCACCTTGTTGTGCAATTACTGCCTCTACAAGGTACCTGTTAAAAATTAACTCCCTATTTGCCCCACTCTCCAGCCCCTGGCACCTGTAATCTACTTTCTGCCTCTAGGAACTGAACTGTTCCAGGCACCTCATATAGGTAGAATCATACAATTTTTGTTCTTTTGTGTCTGACTTATTTCACTTAGCGTAATGTCTTTCAGATTCATACACATCACGGAATAGATCAAAATTTCATTCCTTTGTAAGGCTGAATGCTATTCTACTACATGTATATAAATCATATTTTGTTTATCCATTCAGCCCCCCAGAAATACTTGTGTGTTTCCTCCTTTTGACTATTGTGAATGCTGCCATGAACATTGTTATGTACTGATGTATGTTCAAGTTTCTGCTTTCACGTTTTTGTGTGTATATACAGAAATATTGTGTTGGCCTAAAAGTCCATTATGTATTTTCTGTAAAATAAAAGACACATTTTTCATGTTCACCAGCAACTTTATTGATTTGGGTATTTTGAGTATGTCAGCTGTCTCCCACTATTGGCTTCTAGTGGGCAGAGGCCAGGGCGCTGCTAAACATCTTCCAATGTGTAAGACAGCCCCACAGCAAAGAATTATTTTGCCAAAAATGTCAATAGTACCAAGAAACTTCACAAACCACTTTTGACACATTCGATCAGTCACAGCACTTTCTCCATACACTGCACAAATTTTTTACTTTTCTTGCATTTCAGTTGCAGTTTTACCTTTCTTGAAATAATAAAGCATAATACACTGAAAATGGTGTGTATCTTCTTCCATCTTCAATGTTAAAATGGCTGCACAAAATCCACCAATTTTGATGTTTTTTTTTAAATGCATGCTGGTATGACAGCTGTCACAATACAATCTAACAAAATTGTTTTGGGTAAAGTTAAAGACAGCTAAGCACTACTAGAGCCATCGTATGGAAAAAAACTAAATGAACTTTTTGGCCCACCCAATAGAATTGCTGAATCATATGGTAATTCTGTTTAAATGTTTAAAAAACTGCCAGTCTGTTTTCCACCGTGGCTGCACCATTTTACATTCTCACCAATAGAGCACAAGGGTTGTATTGCTTCACATACTTATTTTCTGTATTTTTTTATAATTACCAACCTAAAGCATGTGAAGTGATATCTCATTGTGATTCTGATTTGCATTTCTCTAATGACTGATGATGTCACCTATCTTTTCATGTGCCTATTGATTATTCGTGTATCTTTTTTGGAGAAATATCTATTCATGTTCTTTGTCAATTTTTTTTTAGGGTTTAATAATCTTTTTATTTTATTTTTCATATACAGTTAACATTCATTATTTTGTATTAGTTTCAGGTATACTGTATACTAATTAGATAATCATATGCCTTACAGTGTTCCCCCTGATATTTTCGGTACCCACCTGGCACCATACACAGTTATTATAATATTATTAGCTATACTGCCCTGTACTGCACTTTACGTCCCCATGCCTATCTCAGAACCACCAACATGTACTTCTTAATCCTTTCTAACCCAGTTCCCCCAATCCCCTTCCCTCTGGCAGCCATCAGCTTGTTCTTTGTATCTATGAGTCTGTTTCAATTTTTTTTGTTCATTTATCTTGTTCTTTAGATTCCACGTATAAGTGCAGTCACATGGTATTTGTCTTTCTCTGACTGACTTATTTCACTTAGCGTGATACCCTCTAGATTTGTCCACGCTGTCGCAAATGGTGATATTTCCTTCTTTTTTATGGCTGAGTACTATTACATTATATATCTGTACCACAGCTTTTTTTTATCTACTGTCTACTGAGGGACACTTGAGCTGCTGCCATATCTTGGCTATTGTAAATAACACTGCAACGAACATAGGGGTATATATATTCTTTCAAATTAGTGTTTTGGTTTTCTTCAGATTTTTATCCAGAAGTGGGATCAGTGGGTTATAAAGCAGTTTCATTTTTAATTTTTTAAGAAACCTCCAGCTGTCTTCCACAGTGGCTGCACCAGTCTGCATTCCCACCATCAGTACACAAGGGTTCCCTTTTCTCCACATCCTCGCCAACACATTGTTGTTGACTTACTGATGATAGCCATTCTGACAGGTGTGAGGTGATATCTGATTTTGGTTTTAATTTGCATTTTTCTGATGTTTCACTAACAGAAATGAATGTTAGTGAAACATCAGAAACACATCAGCATCTTTCCTGTGTCTATAGGCCATCTGTATGTTCTCTTCAGAGAAGGATTTATTCAGGTCATCTGCCCATTTTTAATTGGATTGTTTGCTTTTGGGTGTTGAGTTGTGTGAATTCTTTATAAAGTTTGGATAGCAACCCCTTATCATAGTATTATTCTTTGCTCATTTATGAATTGGGTTATTTGTTTTTTGTTCTTATTGAGTTTTATGAGTTCTTTATAGGTATATTCTGGGTATTAATTCTGTATCAAAACTGTGATTTATAAATAAGGTCCCCCATTCTGGGGATTGCCTTTTTATTCTGTTGATAGCGTCATTTGATGTTCTAGAGTTCTAAATTTTGGTGAAGTTCACTTTGTCTGTTTTCCTTTTTGTTGCTTTTACTTTTGATGTTATAGTTAAGACATTGTTGCCAAAATCAATATCATAAAGTGTTCCCCTATGTTTTCTTCTGATCGTTGCACAATCTTAGCTTTTACATTTAGTTAATTAATATTGGTCCATTTTGAGTTAATTTTATAGATAGTATTTCATAGTATCTTTTGAATACGGGCATCTAGTTTTTCCCAGCACCATCTGTTGAAAAGAAATCTCTCAGTTGAGCAGTGTTGGCACCCTTGTTGAAAATCATTTGACCACATGAAGGTTTACTTCTGGGCTCAATAGTGTATTTTATTGGTGTGTATGTCTGTCTTTATGCCAGTACCACACTGTTTTGATTACTGTTGCTTTGTAGTAATTTTTAAAATCAGGAAACTGGGGGTTCTTCACCTTTGTTCTTTTTTCTTTTTAAGATTTTATTTATTTATTTTTAGAGAGAGGAAAAGGGAAGAAGAGAGGGAGAGAAACTTCAATGTGTGGTGATACAAAGGACCTCACACTAGGGACCTGGCCCACAACCCAGGCGTGTGCCCTGACTGGGAATCAAACCGGTGCCCCTTTGCTTCGCAGTCTGGCACTCAGTCTACTGAGCCACACCAGCCAGGGCAACTTTGTTCTTTTTAAAGATTGTTTGGGTTATTTGGGGTTTCTTGAGATTCCATGTGAACTTTAGGATGGATTTTTCTATTTCTGAAAAAAATATCATTGGGATTTTTATAGGGATCACATTGAATTTGCAGGTTGCTTTGGGAAGTATTGGCTTCTTTACACTATTGTCTTTTTATCCATGAACATTGGATGTCATGCCGTTTATTTATGTTATCTTTATTTCAGCAATGTTTTACAGTTTTCAGTGTACAAATATTTTGTTTCCAGCCATCAAATTTATTTGTAATTATTCTACTTTAGGTTTTGTTTTTTGTTTTTGTTTTGTTTGGGGTTTTGTTGATGTTAGGTTTTAATAAATTAGTTTTGGTCACTGTCCCGTATCTGAACCATATCTTTATATGCTACTAACAGAACTAAAAAATCCAGGACTAAGGAGAACTTAAGGTACACAGAGTGATATAAATAGATCTTTAAAACATGGTACAGCATAGAAAATCTATTCTACAATGCCATTTACGTAAATTTAAAATACTTCACACAAAGTATTATGCATTTTACAAGGACAGACACAAAAGGATGCAGGGTTTTCTGAACTGTATTCCATAAAAATGGTATCTAATAAGAGATTTCAAGGCATGGATTTTAAATGACTTGATTCTTGTTCATATTCATATTTAGGACAGACCTCAGGTATGCATCAGAAATTAAACTCCTAAACCCTGAAGCACAGTAGGAAGGGTGCCCCTTTTTCCAGGCCTGGGTTTGTAGAATTTACTTAGTGCAGGTTTTTTCCCAGAAAAGTATCTTTTGTTTGTTAAACATCAAGAAAAGAGTTTCCCTGGTGACAGGTCCCAATGTCTATGCCAAGGTTGGAGAATCTCTGTCCCTAACCAGCTTCTGATGATGGTGATGATGTTACAGTGATAGCAGCCAAAACATACAGCATTTATTTATGTGCCAGAATCCATAAATGCTTTACATGTTTTAACTCATTTAATCTTCGAAACAACCCTGTGAGACGGCACTGTGATACTGCCACACCCGTTCACACATGTGGAAATAGGCGTAGAGGGCCTGCCTGCCTAACTCGCCTGAGACCGCACAGCTGCTTACGGCGGAAGTGAGATTTAAATGCTGGGAGTCGGGTTTACAGGGCCAAGCTCCTCGCTTTGCTTTTCTATGTTGCCTATCTCTAATTCGTATAATTTTTGTTTTGCTTTGCTCTTTTGTTTCCTTCCCTCTTTATTTTTTTTATTTAATTTCTCTTTTTGGGTTTATTAAAATGGAAACTTAGACCTTTAAATTTTTTACCTTTCTTCTTTCCTACTGTGAAGTTGCACACTTCACTCTGCACACTGTCCAGCTGCACCACACAAACTTTGATGCTCTATTTTCATATTGTTCACTTAAAATATTTTCTAATTTTATTGATTTGTTTTGCATATCTTTTTCTTTAATTTTACTGAATAATTCTAAGTGTGTTGCTTAACTTCTGAATACTTAGGGGTTTTTTATTTTTATTATTAAATTTCTGGTTTAATTCTTTGTGATCTGAAAATATAATTTCATTTCACTCAAGGGAAACTTATTGAGACTTGCTTTATATTCCAGCGTATGGTTGTTTTTGGTGCGTGTTCCAGATGTGCCTGAAAAAGGATGTTTGTTCTGAAGCTGCGGGACGTGGAGCCTGTGCATCCCAACCAGTCGGATGCTGCTTCAGTCCTTGCATGTGAGCTCTACCGGACGGAGAGAATTATGTTACAGTTTCCGACTATGACTCAGCTCTTCTCTTTTAGATTTATCCATCTTTTTTGCTTCGTGTTTTTTCAAAGCTATGTTATTCAGTTCGTACACATTTAGATTTGTTGTTATTCTTGATGAGTTGACCCTTTTATTACTACAAAATGTTCCTCATTATCTCCTGTAAACTCTTTGTTTTGAAAACTACTTCGTCTGACATTGATGTAGCCATGATAGCTTTGATGCGCCTCCTGTCCCTGTGGTACGTCTTTCCCCACCGCTTGCCTCATCCTGTCCCTGCCCTTGTGTTTGCAGCGTCTGTTGTCCATGGCAGGGAGCTGGTTCCTGTGTCTTTGTCTGTTTTGCTGTTCTGATGCTCTCCTCCCAAGTCAAGGATTTAATAGTTTGTTTAAAAAAAAAAAGCCTTATTTAAATAAATCCTGCTGTGAATCTTGTACTGAATAAATAGTGTCTGCATTTTATTGTGAACTGACTTGTGAATTAGTTTTTCTTTCAAGATCCAGCTATATTTTTACTTTTGACCAAAGAAAAGGTTGGTCACGATAACTGTCAAATAGCCTTTTACTGAAGCTACGAAGAATCTACTTACTATGCTAGAAAAAGTTCTGTCAAAATCTTCCTTTTTAGTGTTTCCTGGGAGAGTTGAATTACTTGTATAATCTTAGCGAGTTCCCTCTCTGTTCCTCTTTTATTCATTTGTCACACGTTCTGAGTATATTTTCCACCAGGAGAACCTGAATTTTTTTCTTTTGGTCATATTTCAGGTGCAGAGGTAGGGTTGATTCTATTCCCAGTTCTAACCTGCTGTCAACATCACCCTGCACAGGTTTCCTTCCTTCTTCTGTTTATTTCCTTTTATTTTTGTCTTCCTCTGTGCTAACACGCATGCTGCGGATCATTTCATTTGTACGCACCTTATGAAATGCTTACTGTTTTCTGTGAGTTGTTTCAAATGTATATAAAGGGCATTATGGAATTGTTTTTCTTTCTTTTGTTCATGCTGTACTGTGTTTTACAGGTGTATTTTTATTGCTGTGTGCCACTCTCATCCACTGCTTCTAACTGTGAAACTTTCCTTCAAATTGGAATTCTCATTAATCCTCTATTTATTTGGAAAATTACAATTTGCCATGCCGCACTATGCTGTATTGGTCACCATAGCATTTTAGTGCTTTATTAATCGGTGAAAACATTAAATTCTAGTCCTGCTGCTCAGATAAACTATTTAGTTAAAGACCCAACCACGGTGGAAAGTTTCTGCATGCTTGTGGATTCGGTCCGAGCACATGGGAATCTTGCACAGAGATGCCCAGCGCCTCCCGCCCCCGGGACGACGCCCGGGAAGATGTCGCTGCTCCTGCCGACCCTTCTCCTCTCAGGCGCACGTCTTTGTTAGATGCCTGAGGTTTACCTTCATAAAACCACACCACACTTCTCCCTGGTTCAGCAGTTAAGGCTTTTATAGCACTGAACCAAACTTACAGCTTAGAGAAACGACGTCCCTGGGAGCCGTTGTCGGGGAGCTTCACTTCGGGCACAACTGCGAAGAATCCTATATATTTTTGAGACTTCTGGTCCAAGAAAATGGAGGCTGTAACAAACAGGAAGCTTTTGGTCATAAATATATATATATTTATTTATGTTTAAGCCAGATAGATAATTATCCCACTTTATGAGCAGAATAATTAATATTGACCACTGTAACAGGCAGTGACCACTGAGAAGCGTATTGACTGGTCCTGCAAACTTCACTGGGGATTGGTGACTCTGCACAGAGCCGGTGCCTCAGGCTTCCCAGGGCTTCCTCTTGTCACTACAAACTCTGTAATGGTGGTTTGTAAGGTCACTTTAGTAAGGGAGGAGGGCCGGGGGATGATACAGGTGGCTTTGAGGACCAGACTTGGAACTGACTGATACACTTTCCGCCTGTGCACTGCAGCTCCAATCAGCCACCTGGCTCCATCCCAGCTGCCCAGGACGCTGGGACATGGAGTCTTCCATGAGCCTGGGAAGAGGAGCCACGTGCCTGTCTCTGGAAGTGCAGACGTAGAACCAGCTTCAGGGTTGGCTGACTTGGCAACTCAGTGGGTCATCAAGGGCCTGGAATCTTTCTCTATCTGTCCATGCTGTCATGTTCAGAATGTCAAACTTTGTCTTCCACTGTCTTCCTCCTGGTTATGAAATGGCTGCTGCAGTTCCAGCCATCATGTCCAGACACAGCTGTGTGCTAAGGTAGAGGGACTTTGGGGGTTCCTCAGGAGTGAGGGGACCTTTGTCAGGAGCAGCCCGGCACACTTCCTCTAAAGACCAGAACTGCCAACCTTAAACTAGTAACTGATACATCAGGATTTACCCCTAATGTTGGAAGAGGGTCACCTCAGTCCTGTTGTGGGGTGGGGTGAGGAATTCTGGTCACCACCTGCACTAAACTGAGGCCCAGCTACTAGGGAAGAGGAGAGAGCAGATGATGAGTGGGCAGTCTCTGCCGTAGCCAGTCCCTGTCCCCATCCACACCGTTGCCGATCCTCAGTCAAGTTTGTGATTCTCTCCATACAGTTCCCGCACTGCACTCAGTAAGTGTATGCCTGCCACTGCATATTTGCTCTTGCTTTGGTAATGCTGTTTTCCAAGATGTTTGCTGGTATAGGAAAGCTATTCATTATCAGTCACCTCTGTTCAATGTTCTTTTATCTATATATCTCTTTAAATTGCCTTAAATTCTTTTTGGAATAATATTATATGTTAATTAAATACTGGGGAAGAAACCCAAAGGTATAAGGATCTTAAGTGGAATAGGGACAGGATTGAAGAGAAAGAAAGCAAAGAATATTTTATTATATTATATTTCTGTGAAAAGAATTGTTATATCTCATTGCCTGGGGAAGAAATGGAATTGTGTATATTTCTCAAAATCTGTTTTAAGAGAATGCTCTGTGTGTGTGTGTGTGTGTGTGTGTGTGTGTGTGTGTGTGTGTGAGTGTGTGTGTGTAGGGAGGGCAGGTATGATCTCTTCAATGCCCCTGAATATTACACCTCAAGATGAAACTGGCTCATTAACATCTTCTAAGACTATCTGAGCATTTTAGAAACATCTTTCCCCCACTGTTCTCTCTCAGAATGGGAGATGAGTGTGGTAGTCCCCCTTATCCAAGAGGGATATGTCCCAAGACCCCCAGTGGGTGCCTGAAACCACAGATGGCACCAGACTTTCACCTTTTCCCTTAAAGGGAGCACTTTACAGCTTCTCTTTGGCATATCTGAACCACCAGCATCACTGCCCCAGGCTTTGAGTCCATTATTAAGTAAAATGAGTGTACCCACACTCAAGCACAGTGGATCTGAGATAACCCGGGCAGCTACCACGTGACTAGCAGGCGGGGGTGTACTCCCGCCTGCTAGTCACGCACTCTCTGTGCAGAGGGCGCACTCTCTGTGCAGGGGGATTCACAGCCTAGGCGGGGCAGAGGAGGTCACACCACTTGGAGCTGTGTGCAGTTTACAACTCATGAACTGTTTATTTCTGCAGTTTTCCTTTTACTATTTTCGGTCTGTGGTTGGCTACACGTAACTGAAACCATGGAACATGAGACCATGGATAAGAGGGGACTACTGTAGTTGGATTTCATGGGGAGGAATTAAGAAACAGAAATGAGGGAATTTG
Source organism: Micronycteris hirsuta (assembly GCA_004026765.1). Taxonomy (NCBI): domain Eukaryota; kingdom Metazoa; phylum Chordata; class Mammalia; order Chiroptera; family Phyllostomidae; genus Micronycteris; species Micronycteris hirsuta. The sequence goes on from PVJI01001361.1 coordinate 69,946, forward strand.
AATTTCCTCACACAGTACTGAGCAAACTGGATGGGAGGTCTTTGGGGTCAGTACTCATTCAGGAGAACAGAGTGGGCACTCCTGTAGTGAACTCTGCCACCTCTTACACAGTGATGGGAAGGGGCTGAACAAGCTAACATGTGCCCTGGGGTTCCCCCCTACACACACACATGTGCGCATGCACACACATGACACTAGAAGACATGTTTGAGACCATATTCATTTTTTTAATACTTCCAAGTCTGTGGTATTAATTTATAACTTGTCTTGACGTGGGTTAACGCCTTTGTGTCTCAGTCTGCCTGTTACTGCACGTAGGCATCCGATGTCGTTGAGAGCGCCAGGTGCCCATGCTCTGTGAGCTGTACGTTCAGGCAAATGCTTCCCTTTATGTGCTGGGCACATGGCCACAGGGATGGTAGCATGCTCACTGCCACCAAGGAACTCCCGAAACATTTGGGGGAATGTGTAGCAAGAGGAACAAATTTTGTTAGCAAGCTAATTGGCAAAAGTTTTATGCAAACCTAATTATGCTTTGATTATATGTAAAGTTTGTTTTCCTTCTTGAGATACAATGAAGATCAACATGGTCTTTGGCATTTAGTGAATTATGTTCATATTTTCAATAAACATCCATTTTTACTACAGTAAGTGCAGCTATAAAAGAGATAGTACAATAGATGAAGCTTATCTGAATGTTTTAGGACTGTATTTTAGCATGGACGGTGGGAAAGAGGATGTGGCTCATGGCGGCGGGCGGGGGGGGGCGGCGGCTCCCAAGTACTGAGCATCTTCTCTTATCCTTTCCAATATGGTCACCGTAGTATTATACTCTTAGGCTAGAATTCTTTTCTGTAACAGTACCTACTTTCCTAGAAACTTAGAATAAAGTAGAAATTCAAATAGTTTATAGATTTGGCTATGATGAATTCACACACACAGAAATTGCATTTAGATGTTCGGTCTCCCCAACAAGCATGTTTCCTCGTAAGTGTGTTCAGGACCAGCCTCTTTAGCAAGGACACCACATGGATGTCTGCCTCGTCTGCATCCAGCGAGGTGCCACCATTTATTGTTAAGTCATGTTGTCGATGGCAACACCAAGCTTGGCCACGGGTTAAGATAGTGACTGCCAAATCTCTGCTGTAAAACGCATTTTTTTTCATTTATTTAAAGATTTTATTTATTTATTTTTAAACAGAGGGGAAGGGAGGGAGAAAGAGAGAGAGAGAAACATCAACATGTGGTTGCCTCTCACACACCCCCTACTGGGGACCTGGCCCACAACCCAGGCATGTGCCTTGACTGGGAATCGAACTGGTGACCCTTTGGTTTGCAGGCCAGCACTCAATCTGCTGAGCTATGCCAACCAGGGCTATTTATTTATTTTTAGAGAGAGAGGAAGAGGGGGAGAAAGGGAGGGATAGAAACATCAATGTGTGGTTGCCTCTCATGCACCTCCAACCTGGGAACCTGGCTCACAACCCAGGCATGTGCCCTGACTGGGAATCAAACTGGTGACCTTTCAGTTCATAGGCCAGCATTCAATCCAATGAGCCACACCAGCCAGGGCCACATTTTTCTTTTGTGATTAATAAGTAACCCATAGATCGATCCCCTGAGACAATGTGAATATCTTTTTTCCCAACAACTTTTCCCCAAGCATTCTAGCATCAAAAGATGCTTTTTACTTGAATTAGTTATTACATTGGGAGTATAAAAGAGCGCTTTTCTTATTGCATCATTCCTTCTACACTTGTTAGCTGGCATTCTTTTTTGAGGACTGCTTCTCTCACACACCCCAACCTATAACCACAGTCCGTGGGTCCCTCTTCACACCCAGTGTGTTTTACTCTAGCAGTGCCATTCTTTCGATGCTCAAATTGTTCGCAGTTTGGCCACAACCCTGCAGACCAGCTTCTGTCTTTATTGCAGATGTCCTTGTTTATCTGCGAGCACCTCTCTGCTCTTTGGGGCACAAAACATAATTTACCCACAATTCACCTGTGCCAGACCTGGAATCAGCCGCTTCCCCAAGGAGCCCTGATTCCTTTCGGTGGAGAGTGGTGTTTACAAACCAAGGCCTGGGTGTGAAGTGTTTTTATGGCTGTTGGGGTATTAATAATTCTAGGCTCTTTAATCATGACTTCATATTGAAACCCCCTCATTATTTTGTTTTTGTTTTAAATTAGCTTATTGAGGAAAAACTCACCTACCATAAAATGTATGCATTTAAGTGTAGAGCTTGCTGAGTATCAGCCCATACCACATACACCCTTGTAACTACCGCCTTGTCTGTTTTCACTGCTCACCGCCTCTAATCTGCTTTCTGTCACCATAGGTAAGTTTGCCCACCCTAGACTTGCACATACAAAAGTGAAGTGATACAATGTGTAGCCTTTTGTCGGGTTTCTTTCTCAGCATTGTGTTTTTGAGATTCATTCATGTTGTAATGAATATCAGTGGTTCATAACTTTTTATTGCAGAGTAGTCATCTATTGAATGGATATATCACAATTTCTTTATCTATTTACCAGTTGATGTACACTTGGGCTGTTTCCAGTTTATGGCTATTATGAAGTTTAAAACTACTGTGAACATTTAGGCACATGTTTTTGTGTGGACGTATGCTTTCATTTCCCTTCGGTAGATACTTGGAAATGTAACTCTTGGGTCATATGATAAGAATATTTTCTGACTTTATAAGAAACTGCTAAATTGTTTTCCAATGGTTGTATCATGTTATACTCCCACCAGGGATGTTATGAGAGACCCAGTTACTCCACATCTTTGGCAACACTTGGTATTGTCAGTCTTTTAAATTTAGCCATTCCAGTGTGTGTGTAATGGTATTTTATTGTGGTTTTAATTTCCATAATGACTGATGATATAACAGGGGTGTCCAACCCTTTGGTGTGTCTGGGCCACACTGGAAGGAGAAGAGTTGTCCTGGGCCACATATTAAAAACACAAACACTAACAAAAACTGATGAACAGAAAAAAAGGGTTTTAGGTAAACTTATGACTTTGAGTTGGGTCACATTCATAGCCATCCTGGGCCGCACGCAGGGCCATGGGTTGGACACCTAGAGTATCTTTTCATGTGCTGATGGGTTATTTATTTTCCTGTGTTGAAGTGTTCATTCGGATCTCTGGCCCATTTTTAATTGTCCACAATGGGTAATGCGACTCATGTTTTAAGTTTTTTTATTGAGCTATAAGAATTTTCTGTGTATTCTGAATGCAGTTCTTCAGTCAGATATATGCATTGGGATATTTTCTCTCAGTTGGTGACTTTAAAATTTTTTAACAGTATCTTTTGGAGAGTAGAAAATTTAATTTTGGGTAAGTCCAATTTGTGGAATTTTTTAGGGTTCATATTTTTAGGTCCTACCTAAGGAATTTTTGCCTACCCTGCCTATCACAAGAGTTTCTCCTGTATTTTATTCTACAAGGTTTATAACCAGTTTCTGTGTTTAGAGCCATGATTCCATTTTAAGTTCATTTTTTATGAATACTGTGAGATGTAGGGCTCAAAGTTACCCCTCTCTCCCTCCCCCCCCCACACCCCGCACACACACACACACATAGATGTCCATTTGTTCCGGTACTATGCATTCGAAAAGGCTAACCTTTCCCCCATTGAATTGTCTTGGCACTTTAGCCAAAAAAAATCAAGCAGCTATCTGTGGGAAGGAGTATTTCTGAGCTCTCTAGCCTTTTCCATTTATCTAAATGTCTGTCTTTATACTAGAACCACATTGTCTTGATTACTGTAGTTTTCTAATGAGCAGAGAGCCCAAGCGAGCTCCTCCGAGACAGTCTGCCAGGATTCACAAACTCATCTGTCTTCAAGCGAGTGATATAATTAAGTGAAGCCGGCCGTGTGGAAGCAGTATTGTGTTATTTGTATTAAAACTTAGAGGACTTCCCTGGCTGGTGTGGCTCAGTTGGATGAGCGTCATCCCACAAACTAAAAGATCACCGGTTCGATTCCCAGGCAGGGCGCATGTCTGGGTTGCAGGTGTGGCCCTGGTCAGTGAAGGCAACTGATGGATGTTTCTCTCTCACATTGGCGTTTGTCTCCCTCTCTTTTTCCTACCCTTCCTCTCTCTCTAAAGTCAAAAATTAAAAATAAAAAAAAACCTTAGAGGACTAAAACTTCAACCTGATTTATTTTCATTTATGTCCCTTTCCCTGTTATTCCTCATGGTGCTTCTTATTTCTAATTGTGTCTTTTACACACATACTTTACATGTTAAAGTTACAGGAACATTCCAGATTTCTATACACAACAATGTTGCCTCCTGGCTTTCTAGAAACACATGACCCATCTGGTGTGTTTTCACTTCCCACTTTGGAGCGAGGAATACCTCCCAGGCCGGCACAAGCTAGTGATGACGGTGACTAGCACATGGACTCAGCTCTGGGGACTGTGGCAGACGGGGCAGGGCTGGCGCTGCTCAAAGGGACCGAGCCTCTCAGTCCGCCATTGTGGTGGTGGGGTGCTAGCCTTGTGTGCAGGTCAAATTTTCCTACCTGAAATCTTTGGATTTTTACTAAGTCTCAATTTAAAGCTCAAAAACTGCAGGCCAAACCAAACTTTCCTCCAGGGTCATGTGTGGCCAAATGCTCCAGCTTGTGACTTCTGGTCACACAATAAACGAGCACATAGACAGTGGGTGACACAGGGACCTCAGACTGGAGAATAGGTCTGTGTCATACCTGACCGAGATGGATTGGGAAGGAATGATCACCTTGGGTACTTTTGAAAGGGATTTCTTTTTTAATAATAGACTTTATTTTTGCAGTTTTGGGTTTATGAAAAAACTGAGATGTTGCTAGAAAGTTCCCATACACCCCACATCCAGCGTCCCTGTTACTAACATTTTACGTTAGTGTGGTATGTGTATTACAATTAATGGATCAATATTTAACTAAAGTCTATTCTTTATTCAGATGTCCTTCTCTGTTCCAGGATCCTGTTCTGGGTACCACATTGCATTTAACTGTCACGTTTCCAAGGTTCCTCTCGGCTGTGACAGTGTCTCAGATTTTTCTTGTTGTCAATGACCTGGGCCGCTTCGAGCAGAGTTGGGTCAGGTACACTGTGGTGTGTCCCTCTGTTGGAGTGATTCTGAGTTTTTTCTCATGATTGGAATCGGGCTGTACATTTGGGGGGGAGAAGATCACAGACATAAATTGCCATTCTCGGCACATCATGTCAAGGGCACATACTGTCAATGTGATTTCTCATCTTACCCTTGATCACCTGGCTGAGGTGGGCTTATCAGGTTCGTCACGGTGAAGTTACCCCTCCCATCATACTGTTCTCTCTGGAAGGAAATCACTACGTGCAGCCCACACCGAAGGAGTCCGGAGCTGTGCTCGACCTTCCCGGGTGGGTGAGGGCTATCTATGTACATTACCTGGGATTCTTCTGCATGGCAGATTTGTCTATTTCCTATTTGCTTACCTATTCAATCATTTAATTGTAGACTTTAGGTTGTATTAGTATTCAGTACTTATTTTATACTTTAGGTGGTACTCCACTACTTTATGTTGTTGCTCAAACTGTTCCGGTTTGGCCATTTGGGGCCCTTTCAGTCAACTCCTGTGGGCCTTTTACATGCCCATCACTGTGTGGAGTTTTGTTTGTTTTAGTTTTTGGTGCCTTTCCTTACTTCTCTGTCTAAAGATACCCCAGGGTCATCCTGTATCTTTTCTGCCCCTGCCCTAGAATCAGCTACTTCAAGTAATTCTGGTCCTTTTTAGAACAGGATGTTAGAAACCAAGACGTGGGTGTAGGTGGGCTCGTTGCTACTGGACTGCCGTCACTTCTGGGCCTCTCAGCTGACGGAACAAGGAAATGCACATGTATGCAAACCCGTGTGTATACACATACCTATAAATATATCTGTGACATATTTATATGTAACTCTCTCTATATTAAGCTAACATGAGTTCATGCTGATGTCTCCAACTCTATTCCATAACCACCGGGCTCATTCTAGCCTTCTCGTTTCCTTGTCCGTGAGTTCTCACTCCAACAGTGAGAAGCCCGGCTCCAGCTCCACCAACCGAAGTGGGTCTTCTTTTAAATTAAGGAATGCAACGAAATGCTCCTGTCATGGGTCTGTAGCATTTTTCAAAGTTTTATTTTTTTATTATATTTTTCCCGTTACCATTTAGCCTCATAATACTCTTTCCCCCCCTGCCCCACCCCCGCCGAAATCACCACACTGCTGTCCATGTCCATGAGTCCTTTTTTGCTCAACCCCTTCACCTCCTACCCTCCCCAACCCTTAGCTGTCATCCTGCTCTCTATCTCTGAGTCTGTCCCAATTTTCCTTGTTAGTTCAGTTTGTTCATTAGATTCCACCTATGAGTGAAATCATATAGTATTTGTCTTTCTCTGGATGGCTTATTTCACTTATAATGTTCTTTAGGTCCATCCATACTGTTGTAAAGGGTAAAATTTTCTTCTTTTTTTATAGCTGAGCAGTATTCCATTGTGTAAATGCCCCACAGTTGTTTTACCCACGCATCTACGGATGGACAGTTGGGCTGCTTCCGTGTCTTGGCGATTGTAAATAATGCTGCAATGAAAATAGGGGTGCTTATGTTCTTTCAAATTATGTTCTTTGAATATAGTCTCCAAATTGGCATTGCTGGGTCAAAAGGCAGATCCATTTTTAATTTTTTGAGGTAGCTCCATACTGCTTTCCACAGTGGCTGTACCAGTCTGTATTCCCTCCAAGAATGCAAAAATGTTCCCCTTTCTCCACATCCTCATCAGTACTTGTTGTTTGTTGATTTATTGATGATAGCCAATGGATTAAAGACTTAAATGTTAGACCCAAAACCATAAAAACCCTAGAAGAAAAGATAGGCAGCAGAATCTCAGACATTGCTCATAGCAATATTTTTTTGGATATATCTCCCCAGGCAAGAGAAACAAAAGAAAAAATAAACAAATGGGACTACATCAAACTAAAAAGTCTTTGCGTAGAAAAGGAAAACATTAACAAAATAAAAAGACAACCCACAGAATGGGAGAACATACTTGCCAATACATCTGATAAGGAGTTAATATCCAAAATTTATAAAGAACTTAACAAAATTCAACATCAGGAAAACAAACAACCCAATTTAAAAACGAGCAAAGGAAAAAATAAAAATAAAAAAATATAGAAATGGACAAAGGGCCTTCTCCAAGGAGGACATACAGATGGCCAATAGACATGTGAGAAGATGCTCAATGTCACTAATCATCAGAGAGATGCATATAAAACCGCAGTGAGGTACCATCTCACACCTGTCAGAATGACCTGTAGCATTTGAGTTCCTTTCTTCCTGGAAGATTTTTGGCCTTCTGTCCACATTGGTTAATGCTACTCATGCTGTAGGCATAGCTCACTGAGGTCCTCACGGAAGCCTCAGAGGGCCCAGGTCGGGTCCGATTCTCTGCAGCTGTTCTCACACCGGCAGCATGGGCCCTAACAGCCCTTCCCTGTGTAGCACTTACGTAACTGATTTTGCAGTTGGTTGTGTCATTGCTTCCCCGCCCCAGAAGGTTGGCTTTGTAGGCAAGGGCCACATCTGCCTTGCTCAGGGACTAGCGCAGCACAGCACTGGGCACACATTAGGTGCATGGCAGATATTTAGTGAAAACATACAGGAGGAATGGAAGAAATATTGTACTTGGTCTTCTACCCAATGACATAGGGGAGGGGTTGAGAATGTAACATTGGGAACATTTCTGCTTTCTAAAAGGCTCAACTGCTTTAAAGTAATTAGTTTGTGTACCTCAAAAGTTCATGCTGCGGATGGTCGTACTAGAAATCAAAACAGGCAAAATAAAACCCCCACAAAAGTCCAGGGCAACATAAAGTTATGTGAAGGATGCTGGAACAAATAGCATGAGCTGGGTAGCAATGAGTTGAACGAAATAGATGGTAAAGTCATTTGGGGGCAGATGCAAGAAAGAGAAAGAGCAGCGTGACATCAATTTCCAGACTTGCTCCAAAGAAAATCATGGTATGTTGGGTCATGCAGATGTAGTGCCTGTGTTGGAAAACATCAGGCGTCTATGGACAGTGAAGTTGGGAAAGAAGGACCCCGGCTCGAGCTCATCGTTCCTGTGTTCCTCCATCATATTTGCCCTGCTCTTGCCTTTAATTCTCTGGAGACTGTTGGATTTGGGGTGGGTTTGCTTTTTTCCTCTGAAATTATTAGCTTAAAAGGCAGGATACCAAGTATAACATTCTTTATTGAAATTATAATCCCTGAGGTTGCCTATAGCATTTTAAATTTCAGAAGATCAAGAACTTTATTCATTTCCCTTTGGAAAAAATAAAATAAGATTTTACCTAATGGTATGTCTTAAAGGAAGCTGAAGGCATCTGTTTAACATTTTCTGTTTTACTCTAAGGGCATTATGATCACGTATGTGTGATCTGAAGTTTTGCAGTCCCTGGAGCTGGCTGTGCGCCATCTCTCAAGGAGGGACCGAAAGGATGCAGGTTAAAGCTGCAGGAATAAGGTTGGCTAAAGAAACCGGAGCTGGTTTTGCTACGGGCCACCGGACACTGGAGTGCACAGGGGGCACCTGCTGCCCTCCTTCTGCACCACCTGCCCTCTGATGGTTTAAATGGCATTTAGTCCAGAGGAGTATAGAAATGTACCAAATGTATCTTTAAAATTATTTATTGATTGATCGAGTTTTAGAGAGAAAGGAAGCAGGGAGAGAGAGAAAGAGAAACATCGATTTGTTGTCCCACTTATTTATGCATTCATTGGTCAATTCTTGTCCGTACCCTAACCAGGGGTCGAACCCGCAACCTTGGTGTATCAAGATGATGCTCTAACCAACTGAGTTACCGGAACAGGGCCCCAAATGTATCTTTTGTGTCCGTTTTGGCCATTGGGTGTATGGAGATGACTCTGCCTGAAGTGATTTGGACTGGTTAACGTTGCTAAGCACATCCTGGCGGGAGGAATAAATGACAGAGGATGGCGTTGAATAAATAGGAAGAGAATGCCTTTGGGGATCTGACCTGTTTGTAACTCTTACAAATATGTGGCCTGCTTCCTCTTCATTTTACTCTCCAGGGCTTTACTCTTTGACTTCAGATGGTAGCTCACACCAGGCACCTGAAGGTGTGCCTGTTACCTAACTGCTATTTTATGTTAAGAAAGTAACAAATCTTTTAAATACTGCGAATACTTAAGTTATACATAAAGGTTTTACTTTTAACAGGGACAGTCACTGCGGCGTTTTCACCCCTCTCCCAAAAGCACGTGGCTGCCGAGGCACCCTCGCAGGGAAAAGGACACACAGCGAAGGGTGGGTCCCGGAGCGACGTGGAGAGGTTCTGTAAATAGCGGTGCTATTTTCCTTGGAAATGTCTGGCGCTCTCTATATAGTGCTGTGGTCGTGTTCTGAGGGGCTGTGTGTCTGATTCGGGGTGAAGCATTCCCCACTGAGTCTCGGAGCAGTGCTCACATGGCAAGGGCATCTGGATGTGTCTGAAGTTTTAAACCCTCTAAATGGCAAACTTTTTTATTTAGCATACTTGGAAACAGAATCCTGCCACTTCACTTGCATTCAAATAGTCATCACTTCACCTTTAACACCGTGACATTCTGAGGGGGGGGGGAAGCGTGAACAAATGTTAGCTCCGAGATCCTCTCAGAAATTTGGAGTGTGCTAAGCAAAACCTTTTTTCTAACAGGAAACTGGCTCAGAAATGTTAAGTTTTGCTTCTTTGAGTCTTGTCAGTACCTAGAACCCTAGGCCATCCTGTTGTCTGTGGACAGAATCCCATGTGTCTTTCGTGACCTCACTTGCATGGAAGAGCCTGCCACAGAACATTTCATTGTTTCCTTCCCAGTGGTCCCATAGCTATGGTTTATTGTATTCCCTTTAAGGCAGTTCCTCTTTTTCTATTTTAAAATATTTTTGCCTTCTGGTGTCTCACTCTCTGTTCTCCTGTTTAATCATGAGATTGCGCCGCACACCGCAGCTTGCGTGTCTCCTGTTTAATCATGAGATTGCGCCGCACACCGCGGCTTGCGTGGTGCACCCGCACTGCAGGGGTGCCCAGCGCTCGTGCCCAGACGGAGAATTTCACGGCACCCGCTGTGTGCAGGGCACGGCCTGTGCGTTTGCAAGAGGACACCCAGGACTGAGATGCAGTCTGCTTACCAGTGTTTCACAGATTTGAACATTTAGTGCAACTAGGCAGAAGCAGTGTATGAGCTGAAAAATCATAGACATTTTAAGGAAATATCAAAAAAAGAACACAGTACTGCTTGCAGTGCCAGAAGGCCAATTTGTTAATTTAAGGAAAAACATATGTATTAGTTTTAAGTTGGTTTCTTAGTGTGTTTGGCCTGTTTTATATCTAAGACAAAAAAAAATGGAATGATTTTATTTTCTGCAGTGTGGGAGGGAATAGGAGTCTGAAAGTGGAGTTGGGAAAGAGCTGTATTTTTGTGAAAATTTTAGTGGATTTTCTGGGGGGTTTTCCCCACCAATGGAGAAGAGCTAGGATGCAAAAGCATTAAATGCTGTTACTCATTCAATAGTGAAATCACTAAAATATTGCTGAGAGAAGTGAGAGGTCGCAATAAATGGAGAGATGGATCGTGCCCATGGGTTAGAAGGCTCAGTGTGGCTAAGACGTCAGTCCTCCCCAAACCAATGTGCAGAGACGGACCGACCGACTGGGGAGCTCACATGGAGATGAACAGGAGTTAGAACAGTCAGAACAACCTTTGGAAGGCTTACACTGCCGGGGTTTTTGCATTCTATTTTTTCCCTCTGTTCTGATTGGGTGTTTTTTGCTTCCTTACATTCCAAACTGCTGATTTTACTCTTGGCTTCATCGACTGTACTGTTGATCCCTGTAAGTTAGTCTTCATTTCAGTTAGTGTATCCTTCATTATACCTTAGTGGGACTTTTTCAAAAAATCATCATATCTGTCAGTGTGAGCTGGCACAACACAACAGTGATTAATTAATTGGAAAATGGGTAGACTTGAAAAATAGTCATTTCAGATTTGGGGAAGACCAGTGAGATCTTCAGTACTTGGAGCACTCTCCCTTAAGTCCTATTGTTGGAATGAGGTGGAATATTAATAAATAAATAAGTTGGGATGCTTGGCAAATAGGAGCATCCAATTATTTTTCATCTTTAATAATGTGACTTTTCATTTGAATTGCATTTGGAAATCTTTCCCAAATATATAATTTTCCTTTCTATCATTAAAAAAATCTTTGATTGATATTCATTATTTTAACATTGGTTACTGATCAAGACTCGGTTCTATAGAAATGAATGGTAAAGCATTGGTGTTGAGATTGTAATTACCTCAACAACAGCTCCACCTCCCGCTGCCGTGCAGGTCACGCCCTGTCCTGGGACACACCCGCCGAGAGGGTCAGCAGAGCTGGAGTTCAGCCGATCGGTTGATGGCTGGGCCGGTAAGTGCTGGGCCCCAGCTTGGAGTGCGTCTGTCCGAGAAAGGGGCACCTTTTTCTAGTTTGCCATCAGCGCCATGTGGGATGACTATGGACCTGCTCAACACATGCCAGGAAGAAGATGGTGGTTTTCCCCCAAAATGCTGCCCAGCATCATCAAGTTTTCTTGTGAACATGTCTTTCCCCTTAAAGAAATCCACCAAATAGCTTTCAGTTGAGGGTTGTCTTTCACCAGAACTCCGCTAGGTACAACAGGTGTACTGGAGAGGACCAGTTGCTTCAGCTGCCTGGGTACAGTGCTTCCGTCTATAATTTGGCCCAACTGCTATAAAAGACAGGAGATTTAGGGTGTGTTTTTTCTTTTCGTAACCCAGGAGGATGCCTGGTGTCTGTTCTGTATGTGGATCCCATTATTAACATCGCCAGCCAAGATTTCTGTGTGTCTAAAACAATGAAAAATTTAGAGAAAGGCAACTCCTGTGGCTCTTCTGAGTAACTTTTCACTGTTACCGAGTAATGAAGTTTCCCTAAAGGGGAACTAAACCTTCTCACTTCTGAAGATACAAAGTGGTGTTTGAAAGATTCAACTTTGGAACAAATGGGAAATATTTGACAGTCACGTGTAGCTTCCCATAAGTGGTGTTCAGTTATTGCCATCCACTGTAGTTTCCTTAGCCCTGGACCGGAGGCTAAGTTTCGGTCCGAGGGGCGCACTGCTGAGGGCTGAGCAGATGTCTGCTAACGACTGGGCAGCGCTCGCCAGCAGAGGGCTCTGTCTGGAAGCCTTCAGCTTTTGAAAATCCACACTCCCCACCCTTCTCATTTCTTCTCCGTGGCTCACGTTCTTTTCCTCCCTTCAAGTTCTGTTCCCTAAGGAAACTGAAACGGAGTCTCCTTCCCCTTTTTACAGATGCGAACCACACGCAAGGTCTCGGTCTGGCCAGTGGGCCTGGTCGGCGGGCGACGCTACGAACGTCCATTGGTGGAAAACGGCAAAGTCGTTGGTTGGTACACCGGCTGGAGAGCAGACAGGCCTTTTGCCATCGACATGGCAGGTGAGGAGTGTGGGTGGTGACATTTCCTTCTGCCTGATTGTTCTCATGGACATTCCCGTTTGTCCCCAGGCACTAGATGAGGGAAGCTGGAAAAGGCCACTTTTAAAACTCTGGGTCACATCATATTCAGCAGATGAACTACTTAAACCTTCAAAACAGGCTCTTCGGTTACTTCAAGTGGAAATTTATTTTGGGTGGTGACTAGAACATGCTCATTCTGTTCCATGTTGCTGCCTGTCCATGCGGCCATCCTGTCCAACAAACATTTGTGTGCCAGGTGCTGGGCTGGGCACTGGGGTGTCGGTGGTGAGAGCTGGGCCTGGCCCCTACCTTTTGGTACCTCTCTCTGGAGGTCCAGTTTTGTAGAATAAATCACATGCTTTCTGAGGTGGGCAAAGGGGGTGGGGAATGGGGATGTCTGTAGCAGAGTCAACAATAAAAGTAAAGTTAAAAAACAGTGATAAGAAATTGACTGGCCAATCAATTTGGTGCTTATTGATCAATTTAGTGCTTGTTGATACCAGCTAAAATATAAAATTGGATTGCTGGTTTTTTAAGCGTTTGTTAATTTTGAGCATAACTGTGCTTTAAAGATTTTTATTCTCTACCTAAGCAATTGAATTAAATAAGACCTGTAGCAGACCACATAATCTAAAATGCTACTTTAGCATATAGAGTGACTTACTTTCTGTGGGTTATTTGAAATGACGCCTGTGATAACTGTGGAAATATGCAGTTTGAAACATACGTCTTAGAGGCAAAAAAAATCACCAACATCTATAACCCAGAAGATGAAGGCAGAAAAGCTTCAAAATTGATCTCATCAATCTTCAGCTCCGGAACACTGCTCCGTCTGTCCGTCAGCCTGTGCTTGGCCGGTCTTTCGTGTAGATTTTTATGCTGCGGTCAGGATCCCTCTGCTCAGAATTCTGGAGGGACAAAGGCTGTTCTGAACTGGGCTCGTCGCTGTTACTCTGAGGGCACTATAAATTGGGGAAGCTAGCTTATGAAGAGCGCCAGACCACGCTGGGGGAAGCTCCTGTGGACAGCAGCGCAGAGGGTCCGTCGCGCTGCATCACGTGAGGAGTCGAACTGGGATATTTTTACTGAGTGCCGAACATGCATTTTCTGAGTGCCGGTTTGGTGGGACTGTGTCATTGTGTCTAACTCCAAGGATGGTCTAGATCTCTTACCCTCTCCCAGGCACCCCTCTCTGCTTCCTGACGGCTCCATCCCCTTCTAACCCCAGCCTGATGCTTTGGTCCTCAGTTCTTGCAGCCCCAGAGCGGAGCTGGCATCTCACCCAAAGCATTTACCTGAGGGCACACAGAGAGGCTGGCCAGCCAGACACGGAGGGTCCTGGGGATTCTCGGAAGAGGCCTTTGCTCAGTCAAGTCTGACTTTGTGGTCCTGAAAATACAAGGCTGACCATATGTGTCTTTGGAAATCAGGGTTCCTGTTGGTGGGACACATGTGTAACCTTGAACAGAAGACTTGGTGATCATTAGACAAAGTCTGTCGCTTCTCCGGGCCTTCCTTTCCTCATGCATAGAATGAAGCAGTGACATGAGTGGCCACTGAGGTCTTCTCTGATGTAGTCTTTCTTCTCCCAGCTTCCCACCCTGGGAAGCTCATAGAAAAGCCCGGCTCCTCGGACTCTAAGTGAGGCATGTGAGTGCTAACGCAGCCGGCTGGCAGGTGTTTGGTCCCTGCCTTCCCTAGAGCATTGCTTCAACACGAACTTCCCAGACACATCTCCTTACACACAGGATCTCTGCCCAGTACCCTGCAAGGTAACATCAAGTTCAGGGCACCTGGATGAGTCTTCCTGGATTTTGCTTTATGAACTTAGTGTAGGTGATTAAGTACCCAAGAAATCCTTGAAAATATTTGCATTGATTCACCCAGAATTTGGATCCAAATAGATATTTCTAAAATTCGAGAAGGTCACATGGGTTTTGTGCATTAGGCCTACCTGTGACAAATTATTTGATGCTCTTTCCCTGCCAGAATCTCTGGGAAACTTTTCTCCGTGGCATGGCTGATGTTTGGATTTTTCTAAACATTTCAATATATTTTCTTTTTTTTAATAAAGATTTTATTTATTTATTTTTAGAGAGAGGGTAAGGGAGGGAGAAAGAGAGGAAGAGAAACATCAATGTGTGGTTGCCCTCCACACATCACCCACTGGGGACCTGGCCCACAACCCAGGCATGTGCCCTGACTAGGAATCGAACCAGCGACCCTTTGGTTTGCAGGCCAGCACTCAATCTACTGAGCCACACCAGCCAGGGCCATTTCAATATATCTTCAAAGCATAATAGAAGACATAAAATATGAATGATTTGCTTGTTTTGTATTAATTATCTTTCTTTTAAAATAGGAATAACTTTCTGTCTCTAAGAAAACAACTTTTGCCACACTAAATTATTTTCTTCACACACAAACTTGCTTTGCAAATTAGTTTTCAGTAAATTACTGATATTGATATTTTTGGAAGCCTTAAAGTGAGAGTGATTTGGTTGATAAATTAATGATTCTGATTTTGAGGCAGTTTGTTCTGATTCTCAATCTTGAAAATTCACAGCTTTACTTAAGATTCCACTCATGCCTTCTCTGTGAGAAGGAGGCGGAGACCCTCATGTACAAACAGTACTTCCCACCTCACGTTCAGGCGGCGTGCACGAACACACGCACAGTGCCTAGAAAGAGAGAAGGAAGCTGGGGCCCACTCCTGGCCGCACCCAGGGCAGTCGGAGAAGCACTGCCTGGAAAGTGGTCTGAGGTAGCGGAGTGATCTGGGGTCTCTCCTGGATTCTCACTAGCTGATTAAAAACGTGAAACTTAAAGGGCCACAGTGTTAACATTCCCACAGCTGTCTTGTTTTGGGGGGTCACGCACATTCAGTAGAAGCCCCTCAGCGTCTGTCCTGGTTGTATCTCTGTGAAGTCACAGGAGCTTATTTGAGTATAAGACGTCGGGACTGTAGTGCTCCATGTCAGTCATGGAGTTTGACTCCGTGTCTATATTCGGCCATGTTGGACTTTGCAGATGCTATTTTTGCTCTCAGATGAGGGAACATTGTTCTGAAATTATCTTGTAGGCACAGTGTTAGTGGAAGAAGTCAAAATTATTTCTGTTGCACTGGGAGAAAAATTTAAAGAAGCTTTCTAATGATTATTGAAAAAAGAATCGAGATACCCATCCACACGACAGAAAGAAAGCGCCGGAGGCAGCCTGGGCCTAGCAGCAGCTGCAGCTGGCTTTGCAGTCGGTCGATGGCTGTGTTGGCCCCGGAGAATTTCTGCTGGTCTGCGCCTCCCACAGTCTTCAATTCGTACCCCTCGGGCACCTGCCCGCTGGCTAGTTCTTTTGGACTAAAAGGGCAGTCCACACCAAGTTTTCAGCTTCATTTGGTGGTCAGGGAGTTACTTTGAAGTGAGTCACTTTGTCCATTTCTGTGGTGCTGGGAGGGGGTTTGGGGGGGCAGGCAATAAGAACCATGGCCTGAAAGAACCAAGCTTAACATTCAGCTTCTATAGGAGGTATAGATTTGTTCAAATTCAGAGCTTGAGACTGAGGTGTTTACTTTGAATTCTCAACATTTGCCTGCACCTTATTCTTTCCTCTAGGAGGTGAGGCAGGGCCCTGTGCTTCTCTAACAATGGTATAGGCAGCTTCCAGTTGGGTGCTTGGCACATGGTGGGGACTGTATTCCAGTAAAAATCCAGCTGGGTGTACTGCAGCTCAGCTCTGGCACTAACCACCCAGAGTCAGCACGGACCCCACAAGCTGGAGGGTATGGTCCCCAACAAGGAAAACTGCCCTTACTCAGACACCGCCCACACTGTGGGGTCCCCATATGTTCTTCTGATGAACTGACTATAAATGTGATGTTTCCCACAACCTCGCAGGTTTGATAATATACTACAAGGGCGGCAGAGCTCAGAATAGTGCTCTACTTATTGTTACATTTCTAACACAAAAGACACAAATCAGGGCCAGGCAAATGAAAAGACACGTGCGGTGATGTCCGGGAGAGAACCAGGGCTTCTGTGCCTTTTCCTTGGGGAATCAGGGTGCATCACCCTCCCAGCACATTAATGAGTTCAGCACCCGGAAGTTCCACGGATCTCTCATGGGTAGAGTATTTATTGGGGCTTCTTTATGGAGGTGTGATTGGTTAAATCAAAGGCCTTGGGATTGAACTCAGTCTCTAGCTTCCATCCTCAGAGGTCGGGATGGCCCCGAGTTCCCACCCTCTAATCAAGTTTGGATTTTCTGGTAACCAGGCCCCATCCTGAACCGATCTAGGGGCCCACCAAGAGCCACCTCATTAGCATAATGAAGACACTCCTTATTGTACTAATGCCTTCATTTGCCAAGGGTACATTTAAGTGGTGTCTCCTGATGTCTCGGGGTCACCTTGAGCGCTGTCTGTGAACTCTTTCATGTCCAATAGAAATGAGACATTGTAAAGTGCTAAGACAGTTTCTCCCGTATACCTTTCAGAGATGTGAGAAGTCTAGGAGGACTCTGAGTGTTCCGGCCGGAGCCTGCTGGATGTGGTGTGTGTGTTGACACCCTGGGAGTGGACGAGCTCTCACAGGAACACTCTGTCATGGCCTAGGATTGCTTCCAGGAAGCAGTCATTTAAAGTGGCTGCAGGAGGAGCCAGGGACGGGGCAAGGCCCAACAAGAGGGTGTTGGGGTGGACAGGTGACAACAGTCCCTGGGAAGCAGAGGCGGGTGAATCACGACTTCAGCTGTGGGATGCCCCGTCTCGCAGACGTGGGAGAGGAAGGTGCTTGGCGATGTGGCAGCGTGAGAGCAGGAGCACGCAGTGGCGGCGTTGGGGTGGCTGAGAGCAACTGGGACCTTGTGGGCTGTTCCCAGGAACAAGGGATACGAGGAAGAGAGAGGGGCCTGAACTCCAGAGGGCTAAAAGATCAGCAAACTTGTCTCTGAAGAAAGTCTCCAAAAGAGCAAAGAGGGAGCAGAAGTTGGATCTGTGAAAAGATTGAGGAGGTTCCTTCTCAGGGGGATGAGGCCGCAGCAGGGGACCGGCTGTTGCACAACAGGCCTTCCTCAGTAGCTGGTGGGTGCTCACTGGGTTTTAAGAAGGCGTTTCAGATTCTGCCCATAAACCAACAGAAATTAAGAACTTTTTAACATTGTTGTCTGTTATGGTGATGACAGATATATTAAACTTAATTTTGGTGTAATTTTAATTGGCATGATTTGTCGTATTATCTGAGTTGTAACTAAGTGCAGGAAATATGGTGATCTTGGGTAATTAGAACATTCTGTTAAGTGGAATACCAGTTGTCTAAAAATAGGAATCTGCACATTAGGAAGAAAGATCACACCCTTGACTAAAGCCTCCAGACTCCGGATTCGTTGTGGGTATGCCCTCCTTATGGAGGGTTGTGGAGCTTGGAAGGGCTGAGATGAGGATAGGACATCGAGAGAGGGCCCTCCTGGGTTTCCTGCATCCACCATTGCCCTCCCCAGCCCCCGTCTGCTGAGAGGCAGGAGGAGTCATTCAGGAGCACAGACCAGATCTTGGCAGTCCCTCGCCCCTAGGCTCTTAGGGTAAAAGACTCCTCAGCATGGCAGCAGAGTCCTGCCTGCTACTCCCACCCCACCCCACCCCCCACACCTCATTGTTACCTCCATAGTAAAAAGCCCCCTGTACTTCTGCACCAGAGCCCTTACCACCTGGTATGACATCACAGGCTGTAATTGTGGGTGGCCCCACCCCCACCCCCCACCTCAAGCAGGATGCAGCCACTGCTGTCCTGCCCTCCACTCCACCCCCAGTGCACCCCTCGTGAACCCACACCCCAGTCTTAGAGTGGGCTGAGGGATTGCCCTGTGCCAGAGTTCCTGTCCCCACTGCTGGCTGGTGTGGCCCAGTGGGTTGGGCATCATCCTGCAAATTGAAAGGTCACCAGTTCCATCCCTGGTCAGGGCACATGTCTGGGTTGCAGGCCAGGTCCCAGTTCGGGGGTGTGAGAGGCAACTGATTGGTGTTTCTCTCCCTCTCTTTCTCCCTCCATTCCACTCTCTCTAAAAAAATAAATAAAATCTTTTTAAAAAGTATTATAAATGATGACTATTAAACTGAAGATGGCGCAGGGGTCACACTAGACAGTGACTGAAGCTCTCTTTCCCAGGCTCTCCGGAGATGGCAGTGCGCCGGGCCTTCTTCCTTTCAGTATTCGGTGACCAGGGCTTCTGCCTGGGCTGGTTTAGTTGGCAGGCCCTTTCTCGGCAGACAGTACAGCCATGGACCTAAGCGCAGCCCAGGTCAGGCGACCACCAGAGCCAAATGAGCACAACCAGAACTGATGACGTTGTACTTTGTTTTATGAATATAATACTACAAGAAAATGGAGGGAAGAATCTTGTCACTTTGGAGCCATTGCAATTTACATGTGCTGTTTTCAGTGTGCGAATGTTTTGAATGAGAAAGAGAAACGTACTGAATGTTCTCAGTAGAGCGATTTGATGTGTCATGTGGTAACTTTCAGTGCGGGGTGCGGGGACTGACTGGGACGTCCTCCTCAGGCCAGAGCGGTGTGACCATCCATGGAGCAGTCGGGGGGCTCTCCGGGGAGGGTCGCAGCTGCAAACCCAGACAGCTTCCAGAACTGCGAGCCAGCAGTGGGATGTTAGGGTGTGAGGAAGACTGTTGCCCATTTCTGATTCTTTCCCTGAAGGGCACGCATTCTAGGGGCTTGCAGGCATTTGATGGCCACTGCATGTTTGGTCCTGTCCCGGTGGACCGTGGCTGTGTTGGGCATTCAGGGTAGGGAGCACCAGTGCACGGCGTGCGGGTAGTCAGGGCTCTTTCTCTGGGTGGATGGTGGTGAGGTAGCTGGGTTCACACTCAGCTTGGCGGAAGTGGAGATGGGGGTGGAGGGGTCCACTGAGCCCTTTAAGGGCAAGTGGGGATGGGTCTCTGGGACCCCACCCTACCTCAAATCTAGCAGCTCTGCATTTACATATTATAATTCCCCTCACAATGTCAATGGAATAAAGCTATCCTTCAGAACTAAAAATTTTGAAAACCAAAAGCATTCTCTTACATCAGGAAAGCCCAGCAGACTTAATAATTATTGTTTACTGAGCATTTACCAGGTATAAGCCATTCTTAGACATTCTGTATGCTTTCTTATTTAATCCTCACTCAAGGCTGCAAAGGATGTGCTAATATTATCATCCTCTTCAAATATAAGGACACTGGGGCCTAGACATGCTACATAAGTTGTCCAAGGTTGCACAGTGATTGAGTGGTGGAGCTGGGATTCAAACTCAGGTCAGAGTGTCCCCAGAGATGGCCCTCCCACTGGACTCTGAATCCCTTTTTACCCACTTACAGGCAGGTGACCCAGGGCTTGATCTCTGAACCTCTGTTTCCTTCATCTGCAGAACAGAGGAAATGGAATTCTTCACAGAGTAAAGCTTCACATGCAGAGCACCTAGTACAACACTGTAGACACTCAGTGAATGTTGCCTTTCTCAACAAAGAAACAAGATCAGCCGTGTCTCTGGGTTCAAGTCGCTCATACGTTTGCCCAGGGGGAGTTGGCTCGCGGCTATGTGACTGGTTATCTGGTGGTCACATCTGTGCAGCTGCATGCAGCTGTGGGGTAGGAGGATCATTGGTGCCCAGGCTCTACTTGGGCACGGGAAAGCTGTATTTCTGGGTTTCCCAATTGTAGATGAGGGATCAGACCACCTGCCTTAGGTGAGATTGAAGAGAAAATAGATATGTGCAAAAGCTCCTGGTCTTCTGTGAATGCTTGAATCCTCACTGCATCTAGCTATTTCAGATCATTCTACAAGGTAATTCTTATGAACATGCAAGTTCTTTGCTTTGGGCTTGTGATGAACTTCATTTCTGCCCTGGCTGATGGACCTGTGCTCATTATCATTCAGTGAATGAGCCCACTGTGCGGGATGTATGTGGAGATAAACATTGGCTCTTGCTTTAGATAAAATATTGTTAGAAAAGAGTCATCAAGAGAAAAACAAAACAAAAGCATTATTAAAAAGTTGTTGAGGGGCAGATATGTGCTCACTTCCTTAATTTCCCAGCTGAAAAACTAAACAAACAAAAAGCATTTGAACTTTCAAAAGAAAATACCCTTGGAAGGGAAGAGATCCAAGATGGTCGAGGAGTAAATGGAAGCTACACTAACCTCCTCCAAGGACCAATCTGTAATTACAACTAAATTGTAGAGAAATCATCCTGAATAACCAACTGAACACTAGTTGGAAAGAAGCCTTATAACCAAGGACAGACAGAATAAACCACTTCACACAACGTGACTGGTAGGGAGTATGAGGAGGCGAGAGAGGGCTGGCTGGGCTCCCTGGGCAGCAGCTGAAGTTCTGGAAGGATATTTCAGTGGCTGGGGGTTTGCCCCTGAGAAGTGTGGCATCTAAACCCCAAGCTGGGCTCCCCAGCCTGCCACACCAGAGCCAGAAGGGAACCCAGATAACACTCAGATGTGAAAAGCAGCAGGGTTTCTCTCTGCCAGGGAAAGGTAACTGGAGACTCAGAGAGTCTCTTAAATGGCCAACCCACAAAACTTTGTTGTGGCCACTTACCCTGGGCTCCAGCAGAGGGAGGGCAGAGTGGACTAGAGAGGCTTGAGGAGAGTCTGGGGTTGGTGGCCCTGGGGAGAGAACTGAAGGAAGAGCCACCAGGTTCCCTGTGCTGAGTCATTCCCCATGCTGCAGGAACCATCTTTCTCAGGCAGAGCACTCCTCTCTGAATGGCATCAGCCTGAGGGGAAGCAATAGCCTTGCTCTCAGCAATTCCTCTGCCCCACCTTGTAGTACTTAAGGCTGCTGATTAGTTTAACAACAGATCGGTTTGATGGATGATTAGTTTAACTGCTGAGGTGGAAACTACAAAGTAGCAGCCAAAATGGGAAGACAAAGAAATAGACCCCAAATGAAAGAACAAGAGAATTCTCAAGACAAAAAACTGGATGAAATGGAGAGAAGCAATTTATTGAAGAGTTTAGAGTAATGATTATAAGGACACTCAAAAGCATGAGAAAAGACATAGAAACCATAAAAAAAGACCTGTCAGAAGTAAAGAATGCAATATATGAAGTAAATAAGACACTGGAGGAAATAAATAGTAGGTTAGATGAAGCAAAGGCTAGAATCAGTGATTTGGAAGACAAGGTAAAAAAAATACCCAGGCAGAGCTGCAAAAGCAAAAATGAGTTAACAAATACGAGGAGAGCTTAAGACATTTTGGACAACATGAAGCATAACAACATCACAACACAGGAATACCACAGGGAGAAGAGAATGAGCAAGGGATCAAGAACCTAGTTGGAGAAATAATGACCCAAAACTACCCTAATGTGATGAAGAAAAAAGACACACAAGTCCAGGAAGCTCCGAGAGTCTCAAATGAGGTAAACCCAAAGAGGCCACACCAATACACATCATAATTAAAATGACAAGGCTTAAAGACAAGGAGAGAATCCTAAAAGCCACAAGAGAAAAGTAGGTAGTTACCTACAAGTAGCACCAATTAGACTGTTATCTGATTACTCAACAGAAACATTTCATACCTGAAGAGAGTGGTGTGAAATATTCAAGATAATGAAAAACAAGGACCTATAACCAAGGCTACTTTACTCAGCAAGGCTATTATTTAAAATCGAAGGAGAAGTTAAGGAGCTTCCCAGACAAGAAAGAGCTGAAGGAGTTTGTTAACACCAAACCAGTACTGCAACAAATTTAAAGGGCTTGCTTTAAGAAGAAAAGAAAAAAGAAAAAAAACAGAGGAAAACAGTCTAACAATAATATGGCACTATATACATATCTATCAATAATCACCTTAAATGTAAATGGCTTCAATGCTCAACCAAAAGACATAGAGTAGCTGAATGGATAAGAAACAAGACCCACAAAGATACACACAGACTAAAAGTAAAGGGATAAAAAATATATTTGATACAAATGGAAATGGAAAAAAAGCTGGAGTAGCAATACTTATATCTGACAAAATATAATTTAAAACCAAGGCTATAGTAAGAGACAAAGAAGGATACTACATCCTAGTAAACATTTATGTACCCAACGTAGGAACACCTAAATATATGAAGCAAATTTTGATTCACACAAAAGGAGACATCAACAGGAACACAGTCATAGTCAGGGATTTTAACACCCCATTGATTTCAATGGATAGATCCTCCAGACAGAAAATCAACAAGGAGACAGCAGCCTTAAATGACACACTAAGTCAAGTGAATTTAATTGATATTTTCAGAGCATTTTATCCCAAAGCAACAGAATACACATTCTATTCAAGTGCACATGGAAACCTTTCTAGGATAGACCACATGTTAGGACACAAAACAAGTCTCAAAAAAGATTGAAATCATATCAAGCATCTTGTCTGACCACAATACTGTGAAACTGGAACTCAGTCACAAGAAGAACACTGAAAAACATGCAAAGATATGAAAGCTAACTAATATTATTAACAACAAATGGGTCAACATCAAGTTCAAGGAAGAAATCAAAAGATACATTGAAACAAATTAAAATAAGGACACAACGATCCAAAAATCTGTGGGACACTGAGAAAGCAATCCTAAGGGAAATTCATAGCATTACAGGCCTACCTCAAAAAAGAAGATAAAGATCAAATAAACAATCTCACTTCACACTTAAAGGAACTTGAAAAAGAACAACAAAGCCCAAAATGAGTAGAAAGAAAGAAATAGTAAATATCAGAGCAGAAATAAACAAAATAGAGTCTAAAAAATATACAAAAGATCAATGAATCCTAGAGATGGTTCTTTGAAAAGATAAACAAGATTGACAAACCTTAACCAGACTCACGAAGGAAAAAAGAGAGGGGACCCAAACAAATAAAATGAGAAATGAAAGAGGAGAAATAACTGACACCAAAGAAGCACAAAGGATTGTAAGAAAATTTATGAACAACTATGTGCCAACAAACTGGACAACCTGGATGAAAGGGATACATTTCTAGAAAAACACAATCTTCCAACACTAAATCAGAAAGAATCAGAGAATCTGAACAGATGGAGTAATCCTAGTGAAATTGAAACAGTAATTAAAAAAAGAACTCCCAACAAACAAAAGCCCTGGACCAGATGGCTTTATAGGTGAATTTTACCAAATATTCCAAGAAGAAGTAACACCTCTCCTCAAACTATTTCATAATGCAAGAGGAGGGACGGCTCCCAAACACTAAATCATGGTCAGCATCATTCTAATTCAAAAACCCGATAAAGACACTACAAAGAAAGAAAATTATAGGCCAATATTCCTGATGAACATAGATGCTAACATTCTCAACAAAATATTAGCAAACCGATTGAATACAGCAATGCATCAAAAAAGCATAGATCATGATCAAGTGGGATTTATTCCAGAAATTCAAGGTTGGTACAACATTCACAAATCAATAAACATGATTCACTACATAAACAAAATAAAGAATAAAAACCACATGATCATGTCAGTAGATGCAGAAAAGTCATTTGACAAAACCCAGCACCAATTTATGATAAAAAAAAAACTCTCAGCAAAGTGAGAATAGAGGGAACATACCTAAACTTAATAAAGCCATACATGGCAAACAATGCAGCATCATACTCCATGGGCAAAAACTACAAATGTTCCCCTTAAGATCAGAAACAAGTCAGGGATGTTCGCTTTCACCTCTCTTATTCAATATAGTACTGGAAGTCCTAGCCACAGCAATCAGACAAGAAGAAGAAATAAAAGGCATCCAGCTTGGAAAGGAAGAAGTAAAACTGTCATTTGTAGATGACATGATACTGTACATACAGAACTATAAAGATTGCCCCAAGAAACTATTAGAACTGATAAATGAATTCAGCAAAGTAGCAGGGTATAAAATTAACATCCAGAAATCACTTGCATTTTTATATGCCAATAACGAACTAACAGAAGGGGACATTAAGAAAACAATCCCATTCATGATTGCTTCAAAAAGAATAAAATACCTAAGAATAAACCTAACCAAGGATGTAAAAGGTTTGTACTCAGATAATTATAAGACACTGAAGAAAGAAATTGAAGAAGACAAAAATAAATGGAAGCACATGCCATGTTCATGGATAAGAAGAATTAACATCATTAAAATGTCCATACTACCCAAAGCAATCTATAGATTCAATGAAATTCCCATCAAGATTCCAATGATGTATTTCACAGAATAATACAAGTATTTCAAAAATTTATGTGGAACTGCAAAAGGCCCTACATAGCAACAGCAATGCTGAGAAAGAAGAACAAAGTTGAAGTATCACACTACCTGATATCAAACTGTACTACAAGGCCATAGTAGGCCAAAACAGCATGGCACTGGCCTAAAAACAGACATATAGATCATGGAACAAAATAGAAAGCCAGAAATAAACTCACACCTTTATAGTCAAATAATATTTCAACAGAAGATGCAAGTGTATACAGTGGGCTAAAGATAGTTCATTCAATAAATAGTTTGGGGAAATTGGACCGATATTTGTAGAAAAAATGAAACTAGACTCCCATCATATACCACACAAAAGAATAAATTCAAAATGGTTCAAAGATTTAAATGTTAGGCCCAAACCATAAAAATCCTACCAGAAAACATAGGCAGCAAAATCTCAAACATTGCTTGTAGATATATTTTTTCAGATATACCTTCCCAGGCAAGGGAAACAAAAGAAAAAATAGACAAATGGGACTACATCAAACTAAAAAGTATTTGCACAGAAAAGGAAACCATCAACAAAATAAAAAGACAACCCAAAGAATGGAAAAACATATTCACTGATACGTCTGATAAGGGGTTAATATCCAAAATTATAAAGAACTTACAAAACTCAACACCAAAAAAACCAAACAACCCAATTAAAAATGGGCAAAAGACCTGAATAGACTCTTCTCCAAAGAGTGCACACAGATGGCCAACAGACATATGAAAAGATGTTCAACATCACTAATCATCAGAGAAAGGCAAATTAAAACCACAATAAGATATCATCTCACACCTGTCAGAATGGCTATCATCAATAAATCAACAAACAACAAATGCTGTTTGTCCCTCTTGTCTGGCTTATTTTACTTAGTATAATGTCTTCAAGATTCATCCAGGTGTGCAAATTCATTGCTTTTTATAAAGCTGAATAATTTTTCATTGTATATATAGGCTGCGTTTTGCTTATCCATTCACCTACTGATGCACATTTGGTCGCGTCCACCTTTTGTCTGTTCTGATATTGCTATGGACACGGGTGCACAGTCACTGCTTCCGCTTATTTTGGGTGTGTACCTGGAAGTGGAATTGCTGGATCATATGGAAATTGTATGCTTAAAATTTTTTTTTTGCAGAACTGCCGTATTTTTTCCACAGTGACTGCATCATTTTATATTCCCATCAGCAATGCACAAGAGCTCCAGTTTCTCCATATCCTTGCCAGCTCTTGTTATTTTAAAAAATTATTTTACTTTTATACACTGCGGTTTGAAGAGTAGGAACACAGATGTCTTCTCCACTTGTTCTCTTATATTTTCTGGGTTAGCATAGAGTGACTTAGTGACGCATCCAATAGTAGTCTTGGACGATGTAAAGCAGAGCATCTCAAAGGTGAAGTAAAGCGGGAGACTGTGATTCTCACAGGCAGCGCCAAGCCTGTGGATTCTGCCATTCTCAAGACGTACACGGTTCACTTCCCATCAGAGTCTTCTTGGCTGTCAGTCCAACAGAACCGCTCTCCCCTCTGATCTTCAATGTTAGGTATGTCTTAGTGCCCCGCCACCAACTTACTAGAAAAGCATTCATGGGTGTTTTTAGTATTCAGTTAATTAAACCTTTTTTATTCTCAGGGTCAGTTTTCATCTTTGTTCACCATCCTGATTGTTTCCTTAGAAGGTTTGGTTTTCTAAGATGGTTTATTGTTTTCAGAGTAGAGATTCAAATGAATCACTTATAGATTAAATACATCTTTGAAATGGAGAATGTTTTATTTTTTTCCACAGAGAACAATGGCTGCTAAATAGCTTTTGTGGAGTTTTAAAAACTAGACAATAGATTTTTTAGAATTTACCCTGAAGCAATCATGAGGTTCCAGCCAG
This sequence comes from Micronycteris hirsuta, assembly GCA_004026765.1. Lineage (NCBI taxonomy): Eukaryota > Metazoa > Chordata > Mammalia > Chiroptera > Phyllostomidae > Micronycteris > Micronycteris hirsuta. The sequence goes on from PVJI01001361.1 coordinate 96,655, forward strand.
TGTCCTGGAGCAGATTAACAGCCCTGTTTAACAGCCAGGCCACGCTTTCCGTGCTTTCTATGCAAGTATCATTGGAAGTAAATGTGGAAAGCTGTGGTTCTGTCTGCAGCTTAGGAAGCAAATTAGGAAGGAATCTTTACTGCGGCTGATATAAAGCACATCGTGACATGCAAGCTTTCAGTCTTAGAACCATGCAATCTATATAAACACTCGCATGGGACAGTGGCAATTTAGAGATGATGGTATATAAGTGAAGGACACATGCCTTTCACACAGACCTTGCTTTTGCTTTCTATATATACCCAATTTAAATCTAGTGAAAGTAGTTCCTGAAACACTATTATTAAATATTTGTTTTCAGTTGAATAGTTCACAGGTGCCAAGGCTCAAAGGTACAAGATTATGAAAAAAAAACCACTTAAGTAGAAGTTTTCCATTTTTTATTGAGATATATTTGATATGTAACATTCGTTTCAGATGTACAGAGTAACAATTTGATATTTATATAAATTGCAAAATCATCACCACAATAAGTCTAGTTAACAACCATCACCACACAGATAAGATTTTTGCTTCTTGTGATGAGAAATTTTAAGATCTACTCTCTTAGGAACTTTCAAAGATACAGCACGGTGTTTACTATAGTCACCATGCTGTACATTCCACCCACGACGTACTTATTTTGTAAACGGAAGTTTGTACCTTCTGACCATCCTCATCCATTTTGCCCACCCTCCACCCCCTGCTTCTGATAACTACCAATCTATGAGTGAGATTGTTTTTTTGTTTTTCTTTAGATTCCACGTGTAAGATCATATGATATTAGTCTTTCTCTGGCTGCCTTATTTCACTTTATATAATACCTTCAAGGTCCACTGCTGGTGTTGCAAGAGGCACGATTTCCTTTTCTATGGACAAATGACATTGCGTGTGCACGTGTGTGTCTCTGTGTCCCATTGTCTTCATCCATCTGTCAGTCAGTGGGCACTGAGGTTGCTGCCCTACATTGGCTATTGTAAATAAAGCTGCAATGAACATAGGGGTCCATATATCTTTTCAATTCAATGTTTTCATTTCCTCTGGATAAATACCCAAAGGGAATTGCTGGATCATATGGTAGTTCTATTTTTAATATTTTGAGGAACCTCCAGACGGTTTCCATAGTGGCTGCACCAATTCACAATCCCACCAACAGTGCATGAGCACCTTCGTCAACACTTGTTTGTTGATTTATTGATGATAGCCATTCTGGCATGTATGCAGTGAGATCTCATTGTGGTGTTTTTAAAGAGATGTTATTTATTTATTTTTAGAGAGAGGGGAAGGGAAGGAGGAGAGAGAGAGAAACATCAATGTGTGTTTGCCTCTCACGCGCCCCCACACTGGGGACCCAGCCGACAACACAGGCACATGCCCTGAGTAGGAATCGAACCAGCGACCCTTTGGTTCACAGGCCCGCACTCAATCCACTGAGCCACACCAGCCAGGGCTCACTGTGATTTTAATTTCTATTTCTCTCATGATTAGTGGCATTAAGTGTTTTTTCAAATGTCTATTGGTTTGTCCCCTTTGGAGAAATGTGTATTCAGTTCCTCTGCCCATTTTTAAATCATATTGTTTGTTTTTTTTATGTTAAGTAGTATGAGTTCTGTATGTATTTTGGATATTAACCTCTTACTGGATGTATTATTGGTGAATAACTTCTTCCATTTGGTAGGTTGTCTTTTCATTTTGTTGATGGTTTCCTTGGTGTGCAGAAACTTCTTAGCCTGATATAGTCCTATTTATTTATTTTTTCCTTTGTTTCCTTCATCTAAGGAGTTAGACCCCCAAAAATATTGCTAAGAGTAATGTCAAAGAGTTTACTGCTTATGTTTTCTTCCAGGGATTTTATGGTTCAGGTCTTACATTTAAGTCTTTAATCCATTTTGAGTTTATTCTTGCATATAGTGTAAGAAGGTAGTCTAGATTCTTTTTTTTTGGGGGGGGGGCATATATCTATTTGTTCCATTTGTGCAACACTATTTATTGAAATAATGTCTTTACTTGTATATTTTTGCTTCATTTGTCAGAGATTAATTGACCCTATAGGCACAGGTTTATTTCTGGGCTCTCTGTTCTGGTCTGTTGAGTTATGTGTCTGTTTTTATGTCATTACCATGCTGTTTTGATTACTACAGCCTTGTAGTATAGTTTGATATCAGGTAGTGTGATACCTCCAACTTTGATCTTTTTTCTCAAGACTGCTGTGGCTATTTGGGATTTTTAGTGGTTCCATACAGATTTTAGGATTATTTGTTCTAGTTCTGTCATTCATATTTTGATAGAGATTGCCATTTGTATTTTGACAGAGATTGCGTTGACTCTATAGAATGCTTTGGGTGGTAAGGGCTTTTTAATGATGTTAATTCTTTCTATCCATGAACACGGTATATGCTTCCATTTATTTGTATCCTCTTTAATTTCTTCAATGTCATACAATTTTCCAAGTACAGATTTTTTTTTACCTCCTTGGTTAAATTTATTCCTAGGTACTTTGTTTTATTTTTCATGCAATTGTAAATGGGATTGTTTTCATAATTTCTCTTGCTGATTGTTCATTATTGGTATATAAAATGCAACTGATTTCTGAGTTCATTTATCAGTTGTAATAGTTCTGAATGGAATCTTTAGGGTTCTCTACATACAGTATCATGTGATTTGCAAATAATAACATTTTACTTCTTTACAATTTGGATGTCTTTTACTTCTTCTTCTTGTCTGATTGCTGTGGCTATAACTTCCAACAGAATATTGAATAAAAATGGCTAAAGGGGCATCCTTGTCTTGTTTCTGATCTTAAGGAAAATGCTTTTAGTTTTTCCCCATTGAGTGTGATGTCACCTGTGGGTTTGCAATATATGGTCTTTATTATGTTCAGCTAGGTTCCCTCTATTCTCACTTTGCTGAGAGTTTTTACCATAAATGGGTGCTAGATTTTGTTAAATGCTTTTTCTGTATCTATTGATATGATCATGTCATTTTTATCCTTCATTTTGGTTATATAGTGTATTACATTTATTAATTTGTGGATATTGAACCAACCTTGCATCCCAGTAATAAATCCCACTTGATCATGATCTTTGTTTTACAGTATTTTAGTTTTATTATAAGAATGCACACACAACAAAGACCTTTCATGAGTCATTTCTTAGCTCTAATCGCATTTGGTACTTGCTTTTGAGCAGCTTTCTTTGCCTTTGCCATCGCAACCAGCTCCTTGTATTGTTTCGCGCAGGTCCTCGCCCCGCCAGGCACTGCTGCTGCTATTTTCCCCGTCTTTCAGGTGTATGTAGTGGGCACGCTTACAAAGGTTGTTAGAAAAGCTTCTGTTCTGTTGTCCAGGGGTGAAAGCCTGTGCGTGGATGGTCAGTTGTTCTGAAGGTGTTACATTGTCTGCTTGAGGCACCACTCTATGCTCTTTTTAAAATTTATCAAAAGCTTCTTTTTATGTCATCTTTTTGATGAGGCTCAAGTATCAAAAACTTTTTTATGTCATCTTTTTGTTGAGGGTCAAGTTTTTGAAGACTCTGCTTTGCCAATAATATCTTTGGCAGTTCTCTTGACTCCAGAAGAATGTATTTTCTAACAATAACTTCCCATCTTGAATTTGTTGTAGTGGGGAAGAGGTTCACAGCTTTATTCAGTAATTTCAGATCATCTTCTGACCAATTTTTACTACCGAGTCCACCTCCAGTTGATTTCTCTGCGTTCTTAGATGTTTGTCATGCATGAGCCTCAGCTTCCTCTTTCTCTTTTCTAATTTGCTCTTTTATTTCTTCTCTTTTCCCCCCCTTTCTTTTGTTGATTTTATGTTTCATTCAAGCACTGTAAATTTGCTAGTTTAATGTGATCACAAGGTTTTCCCACTACTTCCATCATTTTAACCCTCTCTGTCTTATTATCAGAAAAGTGATTTATTGATTTTAGAGAGAATGAGAGGAAAGGGGGGAGGAAAAGCAGGAGGGAGGGTGGGGGAGAGAGAGAGAGAGACTTCAATTTGTTATTCCACTTATTTATGTAGTCATTGATTGATTTAAAAAAAAAGGTTTTGTTTATTTTTAGAGAGATGGGAAGGGAGGGAGGAAGAGAGGGAGAGAAATGTCAATCTGGGGTTGCCTCTCACGTGGCCACCTACTGGGGACCTGGCCAGCAACCCAGGCATGTGCCTTGAATGGGAATCGAACCAGTGACCCTTTGGTTCACAGGCCGGCACTCAGTTCACTGAGCTGCACCAGCCAGGGCTCATTGGTTGATTCTTATATGTGCCCTAACAATGGATTCAACCTGCAACCTTGGCATAGTGGGATGGATGACACTCTAACTGAGCTAGCTGGTCAGGGGATTGCCATTCTTTTTTAATGGCTTTTTCTGGATATGTTTTTCCTTTTTTGCCAAGAATGCTTGTTGTCTAACTTCCTCCTCTTCTTTCTCTTTAGCTGAATGATCACCTTCTAATTCAGCTTGTCTTTTTCTTTAGCTTCTTGCTCCTTTCATTTTGTTTCTCTTTTTCTTTCTTTTCTGCTTCTGTCTTGGCCTTTTCTTTTTCCTTAATTTTTTTTTTATTCTTGGATCACAGCTCTATGCATTGTCAACCGATGTTCTCATCCTGTTCATTTCCCCTTTTTTTCATTTGCACTCTTGTTGCCTCATTCTGCCTTTCAGGCCATCTCCTCTCACCATGACATCCTGCTTTTTTCCCTCGTCATCTAAGAGAATTCTCTCCAAGAATTGAAATTATACCAGAGAGAAGAAAGTGCATCTACATCCTCAAATGATGAATTCATATCACCAAGTTTAGGGACATATTTATTTTATTTGACCATCTGGAATTTCTTTCAAACATAGGAAAACAGTTAAAATAAATTATCCTTTGCTTCACTTTTAGAAGGAACTAAGTTATCAAAAGTAGGATCTACACTGTTAAATGCTGGTCTTTTCATTGGATCAGATAACATTTCATAAGCGTTAGTTATGCAAGTGAAATGTCATTATCTCCTTTTGTTGATTCACCAGCTGCTTTCCATTTGTCTGGGTGATGTTTTAAAACCGTTGCTTTGGGAGCTGCTTTGGTCTGTCTGTGTGGCTTTGTGTCTCACATGGTCCAGCCTATACACTGCGTAATGACCTCGGTTCTCTTAGTTGTCGGGCTCACGTGTTTTCCAGATCGGGAAATTCTTCTAACTGCAATTCTTCATCTTCTCATTCTTCTGATTATGCTTTTTCATCCTCCAGTTCCTAAAGAGAGGCAGAAGTATTTCTGTTTCTCTTAAGAAAAGCTTCAAACCGTGTTCCCACAGGTTCAAATGGGCAGAGTGTTGAGGCTGTGATTGAAAACGTTGAGAGGCTTCAGTGTGTTGCATGGAATAGGTCAGAGGATCGGAGGTCGGAGGGGGGCAGTGGCAGCCAAAGCGCTCAGCAGGAGCAGCGCAGCAGCTGGGGGCCAGCCCCTGTCCTGGGTGCCAGGCACTCCGCACCCCCCAGTTCTACCCCCCACCCCCCCACGCCGTCTCCACCTCACACCAGGGCTCTGCGATACCCTGAGTGATCTTTTCAATGTATTGCTGAATTCGGTTTGCTAGTATTTGTTGAGGATTTTTGCATCTATGTTTTTCAGGAATATTGGCCTATAATTTTTGTTTTTGGTAATGTCTTTGGTTTTGGATTCAGGGTAATGCTGGCTTTGTAAAATGAGCTTGGGAGTCTTCCCTCTGCTCGATTTTTTTTTTTTTTTTGGAATAGTTTGAGAAGGATAGATATTAAGCCAACACTTGTTATTTTTGTCTTTTTGATAATAGCCATTCTAACAGACGTGAGTTTTTGTGGTTTTTGATTTGCATTTTCCTGATGATTAGTGATGTTGAACACCTTTTCATTTACCTGTTGGCCACTTATATGGGAAAGCAAGGGACTCAGAATAGCCAAAAAAATCTTCAAAAATAATAAAGTTGAAGGACTCCCACTTGCTGGTTTGAAAGCTCACTATAAAGCTACGGTAATAAAGACAATGAGGTACTGGCATGAAGATAAACAAGTGAGTCAATGGAATAGAATTGACAGTCCAAAAATAAACTATCACACTTATTGTCATTTGATTTTTGCCAACGGCATCAAGACCATTCAATAGTCTTTTCAAAAACTGGTGCTCAGAGTTATAAATGTACTAAAAGCCACTTAATTGTATCCTTTAAAAAGGCAAATTTGAGTACAGGAATTATATCCCAGTGAGGGGGGCAGTCGGGAAGATACACACGCACACACACTCCATGCAGCCCTCCAAAGGCAGAGCGCTTCGCTGGGCAGAGGCAGGAAAGGACAGCTGGCCTCAGGAGGAATTAGAGAGAAGAGGAGGCACCACACACATGCACACACACACGCACACGCTTCTCCGGCAAGTTGCTTGAGACTGTTGTGTGTATGTGTAAATTTTAAGTTGGTAATTGAATTGTTTCCTCTTATTGTTTAAAGAGGGTAGGGAGAGACTTTTGAAATTACCTACCTGATACCCGCTGGCCATAGAAGTGCGTCGGGTGCCCAGTGTTCTAGTACCACTAGCCGGAGTGACTGTTCAAGAGGAAAGAAAAGCTGTGTCTTTCTTGTGACTGACTGCATATAAAGGCATCATACCCTGTCCTCTGCGAACTGCAGGTCGTTTTGATTGGCAGTGGCCTAGCGAGGTTAGATTACGTGTAGTTAGAGAGAGTGCGCTGGGACGAACATTTGGCGGTGAGACTGAGTTCATAAACGATAGAAGAAATTAATAAGCACTATCGATGCCTCTCACTTTGTCTGAAGAGGGAAGAGGAGGTTTGCTGGATTTCTGTTTCCTTTCCAATTTGTTCTCTCTTTCTCTCTCTCATCCTCTCTCCCTTTCTTTCCCTTCTGTTTGTTTTTTCCCTATTGTACCGGTTAGGACCTGCAGTTCATTGCCGAATAAAAGTCGAGAGCAGACATCCTCACCCCTGCCCAGTCTTCAGGGGTTGAATGCGTCTTTCCTCCCTCGGTGTAACGTTGGCAACGGGTCCTTTGTAGATGCCCTTTATCACGTTGAGGAAGTTCACTTCTTTTTCTAATTTTGCTGAGAGGCTTTTGAAAATTATGACTAGATATTAGATTTTGTCAACTGCCTTTTCTCCATCTATTGAGATAATCAGATTTTTTAAAGCCTCTTAATTTGGGGAATTACCCTGATTGATTTCTGAAATGCTAACCAACATTGCAGTCTTGGGATAAACCTCACTCGGTCATGATTTACGGTCATGTCTCTGTTGGATTAAGAACCCTTCTGTCCGTGTTCATGAGAGCTGTTTCCTTGGGGCTTCTGTCTGGGTTCGTGTCAGAGCGGTGCTGGCCTCACAGAATGTGAAGAATGTTTCTTCCTTTTCTAGTTTATGGAAACTTTTATTACTTCCTCCTTAAACAGTCAGTAGACATACATCACTAGGGAAGCTATTTGGGCCTGGAGGGCTTTTGGGGGATTTTGGATGTTTTGTGTGACTTTTGGTGGAAAGATTTTTGACTATAAATTTTTTTAATTGCTAAAAGGCTATTTGGATGATCTATTTCCTCCTGAGAGAGCTTTGATAGCTTGTGTGTTTCAAGGAATTTGTCCATTTGTATATCAGTTGTGAAATTTACTGCTGTAAAGTCACTCATAATACGCCTTTGTTTACTTTGCATGTTTGTAGAATGTGTTCCACTACTAACTACTCTCTCATCGTGGGTGCCAGTAACTTGTGTCTTCTTTTTTCCTAAGTATGGGTAGATAGTCATCAATTTTATTGACTTCTTCCCCTAAAAAAGGGCATGTTTTTTAAATTGTTTTTAAATTTAGTTGTTTGGTTTTTTTTTTGATGGAGGAGGGGAGAGGGAGAAAAGAGAGAGAGAAGAACCAAATTGTTGTCCCACTTATTTAGCATTCATTGGCTGACTCCTGTATGTGCCCTGATGGGGGATTGAACCCACAACCTTGGTGTATCGGGATGATGCGCTAACCAACTGAGCTAGCTATCAGACCAGGGCCCCAAGGACATGGTTTTGATTTCACTGACCTTCTCTATTGTTTTCTATTTCTATTTCAGGGACTTTTGGCTTTTTTATTTATTCATACCTTTTTTTTCCAATTCGGTTTGGGTTTCATTTCCTCTTTCTAGTGTATATAGGTAGGAAGTTAAGACATTGAGCTGAGATCTTTTTATCAAGTAAAAGTGTTTAGTACTTTAAAAAGTATTCATTTTTCCACCTAAGTACTGCTTTAGGGGCACCCCACAAACTTCGATGTCTCGTTTTTATTCCCCTTTGAGTCCTCCTTTGATCCAAATCTTTAGAATTATGTTGTTTAGTTTCCACATATTAGAATTCCAGATATCTTTATATTATTGGTTTCTATTTCATTCCATGTGGTCCGAGAAATATTTTGTATAATTTTTAAAATTTACTGAGACTTGACTCATGGCCCAGCCTGCGGCTTCTCCTGGTAACGGCCCGGGTGCGCTTGAGAAGACTGCGCCTCCGCTGTCATTGGGCGGTGTGTCCTATGAATTTCACGTTGGTCACCTGTGTTGCTGGTCTTACATATGCTCGTGGATTTTTCAAACTTGTAAGTTTTTCAGTTACTTATTTATTTTTTGTCCCTCCTCTCCCACCTTTCATTCTTTCACGTCATTTCTGCACTGCGTGTGTGTGTTGGTGTTTCCTCCGTGTTTCCTGCCAGCAGTTTCTCTTTCCGTCCCCCAGCTTACTAGTCTTTTACTCATTAATGTCCTCCCGTGTAATGCCAGCATGTTCTTCATCTCAGACACTGTATTTCTCATCACAGTGAGATCACCTTCGGGCTTTTTAGTATTTCCCATATCTCTACTTAGCATGTTCAATCTTTCCCCTACCTTTTTGAATGTATGAAATATATTGATGCTTTAATGTCCTCATTCTGTAATTCTACCATCTGTGTCATTCCTGAGTTTGTTTCTGTTGACTGATTTTTCTTTTCATTATGGGACTGTGGTTTCCTGCTTCTTTTGTACATCTGGTAACTCTTGTATCCCAGACATTTTGAAATTTAAGTTGCAAGGTACCAGAAAGATCTGTAAGATACAGATATTCATTTATGTAATGAATATATATGTATAACATACATTTATATACACACACACATGCATCCATGTAAGGAGTGAAGCATATCTGAACTGCCTCCCTCTCCTTTTTGCATATTTCATATATATTTTTGTGGGATGCAACTAAGTTACTTGGAAGCATTTTGATCCTTTCCAGGCTTGCTTGTAAAGTTTTGTTAGGCAGAATCAGCGCAGCCTTTAGTTTAGGGCTAATTTGACCCCACAGTGAACCCAGTAACCTTCCAACTACTCTTCCAGATGCCCCAACTATTACTGTTCCACTCTGGCTGTTGGAAAGTGAACTATGCCCAGCTGAGTGAACTCCAGCAATCGGCCCACCTGCTTCTTTCCCGTGGTTCTTTCCAGGGCCTCGGGTAGCTTCACAAGCATTTGCTGACCAGATTCAGCCGGACTTGGGTGGGGGACCCTTTCTCTCCAGCACTCTGTGCTATAAATTCTAGCTGACTTGGCCTCTTGGAATTTTCTCCATTGTGTTTCCTCAGCCCAAAGGGACTGAAGAGCTGGGAGCTCCCCTCCCTGCTGCCACGGCCTCCAGACTTGGCTCTCAGGCAGAAAGCTGAGGCAACCCGAGGGCTGACATCTTTGTCTTGCGTGCCTCTTTTCCATGGGCTAGAAACCACTTTTTCAAACATTAGGGAAAACCCAGCCCTTGTTGCTCTATCATGTCCCCAAGTGGAAATGGCTTGTCAGACTTTGAAAGTCTTAGTGTTTCTATTTATTACTCAATAAGCACCTACTGAGGCAGGCCTCGGCCCTCTGACTGGGAGGGAAGATAACTTGCCCACCCTGCGGCACTCCTGCGTTCACAGTGCAGAACCAGTTTTCACCTGCATGTCAGTTCTCCCACAACAGACCAGGACAGAGAGTCCTGCTCCCATGAGTTTTGTGAGATGCCTACTATCTCAAGGCTGCTGCAAACATCTTTAAAGCTATTATAAATTAATTTCACTAAAAAAAGTGAAGGGTCAGTGTGATACTCGAGGCATGAATACTTGGAAGAAAGGTCAAGACACCCATCTTGGGTGGGAAGCGGTAGTTTATGAACTGAAGCTCCCTGCCCTGCTTTCAGAGTCTTCTCTGCACAGCAGTTCAGATGGTTCCCCAACAGGCAACCCAGGGCGTGGCCTACTTAGCCCAGGTTCCTGCGGTTCCTGCTGCTGGCTGTGACCTGTGCCTTTCAGGAACTCCCGAGCTGGAGCTTGGCAGAGAAGGTGCAGGTAGGGGTGAAGAGCATCCAAACTGCCCTACCCACCTTGTGTTAGAAAATATAAAACCACTTTGCTACCTTGTTGAGCCACCCACTAAAATCTCTGCGCGGTGCTGGACTTTCGGGTGCCTCCCTCCCAGGGCCCAGGGATGCCAGGACAGGGCCGTGTAGCTCCACAAGTAGCTGCTTTGCTTGAAACTGTGGGTATTGCAATGGACTCTGCTTTAAAAGCTGTAAGGATATTCCTGAGCTTAGGAAAGCAAGAAAGCACTCTATTTAAATCCTTGAGTGGTCACAATGTCATGAATTTGTTAAAGCCTTAGTGGGGAAACAGGGAAATCAGAGGAAAGCAGTTTCCTTTGTTTGAGGACTTCTGCACAATTTTGATCCTATATTTTTATGAATGAGGAAATACAATCAGGACCTTGAAGCCACATGAGAAACAGACCAGCCTCTTCAGTGTGATTGACAGGGGGGACTGTTAGCTAAGAAAAAAGGATGAAGCTTATTAGCACATGAAAAAAAGCCAGGAATTTTTGAAGGCTAAAATCTGCGTTGACCTAATAGAAAAGTCACTTTTTGTGTGTTAATCTGAAACCTTGGCTTTCAGTTGAGGCCTGGTTCTGCTACCCAGAACTTTCACAAGTGGCTAATATCAGTGCTCCTCATAATAATGTGTATAATGGTATTATTATTATATACCGTAGTGCCCACCATTCGAGTGGTGCCTCACAGCCGGTGGGGACTTTTCCATTCACTGCTTTTACACCAGACACAGAGTTAAGGTGTCACACCCCCCTTGCAGATGAGGAAATGGGGAAGTCCCAGAATCAGGAAAGGTTAAGTGACTTGGCCAATGTCTAAGTGCGAGGACCCAGGCAAAAAAAGACTTCCGAGTGCAGATTCTGTGTTCTTTCTGCTAGGAGGTGCTGCTTCTCTCCAGCACTGGTAGATGGTCCTGGCCCAGTCCTCAGGCTAATGCTTTACGATTGTTTCTTTGTTCTCACTCAGCACATGCTGCACCACGTCGTGTCTGCATGTAGCTTAGTGGTAAGTTTTCCCGTAAAGGCCACAGGGTCTAGAATATGGGATAGGCCGGCCTGGCATCTGGAGAAGTTATGAGAATGCCAGTTTTGGTTCTCTAAGTTCCCCTATTACTGCCTGGTGTCATGTGGTACGTACTTTGCTAACTATGCTTTTGTAAAAAGAAGCATAAATCAATTTAGTTCATACAGAGAAGGGCAAAAGCTGCTAAGAGATGTTCCTGGGGATAGGACTTCATAGCTCAGCTCTGCGAGAGTGCCTGATTTTAGAGTGCCCGCTCAGTCATTAAGAGCAGCAGCCTGGGGCTTCCGGCTTTCAAGTAATCACAAAGGTTGGAACAACTGCTTGCTGATGGCTTGCAGAGCATTTAATGGCTAAGCCTTCAACACAGAATTTGTTAAACTACAGAGTAAATAATGAGTTTTCATATGACCAAACCATTGAAGGACAGTGACGCTAATTTATTTCCTTAAAAAATGAAATACAGAAATTTATTAAATGGCCTGGTATCTTCTGCATTGATTTCCAACCTGTCCACCTTGTCCAGAAAGACCAAATCAGAAATTTAAACTAAATAATTATGTTATTCACGTTCTAACACTAACTTTACTTCTATTCCTCAGGCTTCTAAACTCGTCAGTCAGAGCTAGGTGTGTTAACGGACAGGCAGGGAACTGGGCGGGGTCTGTCACACCTCAAGGATTGTTCTGGGACATCTGAACCTCAGCTACGTTTAGGTCTTAGTTGTTTCCAGAATGTCAAATGCAGGGTTTGATGACCTCTGTGAAATGTGGTAGACTTAAATATTTTATAGTAGATGCCCACCGGCATAACTTCATCACGGCACTGAATGCTCTTTCTATTGTAATGACTTGTTTTCCTTTTGAGACTGCCACACAGATAATGCTCCTATTCAACTTGGTGCACCAAGAAACTTGGCATAGTAGGCATAGAAAACTGATCTTTTAAAAAAGATTTTATTAATTTATTTTTGGAGAGAGGAAAGGGAAGGAAAAAGAAAGACATCGATGCTCAAGAGAAACACCAACTGGTTGCCTCCCGCATGCCCTGAGCCGGGGACCTGGCCTGCAACCCAAGCACGTATCCTGACGGGGGATTGAACCAGCGACCTTTTCGTTTATGGGACGATGCCCGACCAACTAAGCCACGCCAGTCAGGGCTATACAACTGTTTTTGATGTGACCAAAATTATATAGACAAGAGATAAGTACACCAATATTTTAAAGTCTTTTTTTTTTTTTAACTTTTCACAAAGGATTTGCTGTAAGCCTTCAAGTCATCTTGTCCAACCCAAAAGCTGTATTTAAGCGCCGTGGATCCCAGCCAGGGATGCAAGAATCTGACTTTCTAAAACAGATAACAACAGTTGAAGAACTGGAACCGAAAGCAAATAACTGCACCAAGGTATTTCTTTCACACGTGCTGCTTGATCTTGTTGAGTGTCCGCATTAAGTCTGGCTACCCAAAGGTTTCCCTCCCTCCTGTAGGTTCTAGTGTGGCACACTCGGACAGAGAAGGTCAATCTGGCCAACGAGCCAAAGTACCACCTGGACACAGTGAAGATTGAGGTGTAAATGGAAGCAGCGGCGATGCAGTCTGCGTGGCCAGGGGATGTGGAAGAGGACGTTTGGAGGTTAGGCTACAGAGCATTCAGGTATTATTCATTTCACTTCAGTACAACAGCCTTTATTGACACCTGATGGACATCTGGTTAAACAGAGCTTGTCAGTTAACATCAGCTAATCGGATGGTATAAAACGTGTTTGTCTTCATTTGTTTTACATGTTTTCTCTATAACTAAACTGGAAGATCTTTGCACAGCACAGCTAATGACACTGCAGGTACCATTCTGAGTATCTTACATACTTTTCTTTTTTCCCCCATTTGGCCTTATTAGAACTGAATAGGTTTTAGAAACAGGTGACAAGTATTTTGTCAATTGAATTTTGTCCCCAATTCCTGACTTTGCAACATTAAGTAATTTATGTAAGGTTGGTGGCAGCACACATTGTAGGAAATAAAACCCACAAATAAAAGCTCTGTGGATTCATCTATTTAATATAGGGATAGAACATTTGTCAATACTAGGCACCATAAAATGTAAACACAATTACTGTCATAAACCTGGACATACCTTCAAGGATTTAAAGTGGCTTTGTTTAGTTACCCTGTTTGCATACAGTGCAGAGAAAGGTCTTCGTGCCAGCACTATGTACATAAGAGATCCAAATTACAAGAGAGGCAGACAAAATTTGAATTCTTTAAATATCCATTAAACTAAGTTTTACAGTAACATCCAGGTTTATCTTCCTTTCACTAACCACGTTCCCTGTTAAGCACATCATAACGACAGCACAGTGAAGTGAACGATGAAATAAAAGAACTCCGATACACTAGAAACCAGTGCTCAGTGATACATTTACATTCTATTTATATGATTAAACATCTCATCATACAGTACCTTCCTACAAGATTACTGGCTAATTTGGGGGTGGGGTTTATATTGTTAGATGTATTACTAACATGATAACTATTTCCCTTATATGCAAACATTAGAGCTATAATTTTATTGAGAGTAAAATTGATTTTGCATGAGCAGCTTCTCAAATAATATGGTTTATGAAGTTATGGGAAATATGAGCAAAGCTGCCCTGGACATGAAACAGTTTCTCAACCTGCTTTTCACCACATCAAATTTCAGCAGTACAAACCAACACAGTCAATCAGATCATTCTTAATGTGAACCAATGGGGGAAAAGAAAAAGAAAAAGTATGTATGGCTAGGAACAGACAGGGGTACTGGGTGCATTTCAGCAAGGAATGTCAGGTGGTAGCTCTGGATGAAGCGCGCGTTGCAGTCTTCATTTCCACAGCTGTGTGCTCAGAGTCTGACCCGACGCGCCCCCAGACCACCCCGCCGTGGTGCTGGGGGGCTGGCCGAAACCCGCCGCAGCGCTCGCACTGCCCACGCTCATGCCGGCCATCTGCTGATTCATCTGTGAAACATGTAAAGGGCTTAGTTTAAGAAGTTTACTTCATTTTTTTTATTGTTCAATTGTTCCCCAACCTTACTTCACTTTTAATTCTTGTTTTTTGATCCACAGTTAGGGTAACTATTAAAATGTCTATTTTATTAGAAGCAGACAACACAATTATTTCTCTGCAGAAAACAAACAGCTACTATTCCCTTCCTGTTCTTTACTTCCTTCGACTTTCAGCGCTGTCCATACAGTGAACTGTACTATATGTTCACTGTCTATACGCAATTCCTTGTCCCCAAGGATTAACCACAACTGAAAAGTGCCAAAGCAATCTTTGCAATTGTATCTGGGTGTATGATTGAGTCCACTATTCTAAATTTCAACTATACCAGTGCTTTAACTACTACAGACTATGGAAATTTTAGAAAGTAAAATACTCCAAAGTTATAAATTGTGTATCACAGCTATTCTGCTTTCATCAAAATCTTAAATGGCTCTATATGCTTTCTATATATTAAAGGTCACAAAGGATACATTTTTCTTTTGCTTGGCTAACCATAAACATTTGAAGTTTTCATTCTATAATAAGGTATAAGACTTCATCTATTTTTCTTTCAGACCGAAGTCATGTATGTATTGTGTGTGTATGAGCATCTCACCCTGTCCCTGCGGTTCTCTTGCCTCTAAGACTGATGGCGGGTCAAGGAGAGGCGAGAGGACTGACTACAAGGTACAGAGTGGAATCAAAACCTATGCGCAGGGTTGGCTTGTATTCTTAATAAAGTTGCAATTTTTCAGATACTTGTGTTAGTCACATCACTAGTAAGACATACATAAGTGTCTGCAGGGACAGATCACTTCTGATACCTACTGAAGGTTGTTTTAACCACCCTCTCACAATAGAATCCATATGTAACTTCTTACAGGTTGATCCAGCACCTTGACCTCAGCTAGATGTGGTTTAGCATTTTGGCTACAGAAAAGCTTTTACTGCCATTTGGTCCTTATAATTTTTGAGATTCCTAGAGAGTACAGACCAATGCAATACAAGATATTCCTTTAAATAGTGATAGTAAAAATAACTTGGAGCATTCATGGGATATACAGTGATTTTGCTAATATTGGTTAGAAATCACTACAGACTATTCCTTGAATGCTCTCAACGTAGAACAGCTGAGCAGGAGCCAAGGTCATGAAAATGCTGCAGAAATAGCAAATAGGAAGTATAAAGGGAAGAGGAGCGGGACCATGAACCTAAGTCTAAAGCCCTTTCTATGGGGCCAGAGGAAAGTTAGAAGGCAGCACCTGAAACAGAAGTGGGCTTGAAGGAGGTCATGCTGATGTGTCCTCTCTTAGCTCTAAGCAACTGAGGCAGAAACGGGATAATACGGACTGGTTCATAGCCTATGGGAATTCTTGAACTAGTGGGTACTTTCTAAAAGTATTGTAAAACTTATAACACCTAATTATAGGATAAGTAAAAGGAAATAGAACTTTACAAAGGTTTTTGAACAAAAAAATTGTTTTAGAAATCCATGTGTTTAGCCACATGACCTAGTGACCTGCCCAGACCCTCACGAAACAGTGAGTGCTTTGAGACTACGAGACTGGAACGTTTTCTACTTTGTGAAAGCTACACCCCCTTCTGCCCACCAAATTAGTGAAGACAGGTTGGGTGGTCTAACAAGACTATAAAAACACCCCATCCGGGAGCTGGGTTAAAGCTTGCTGCTAATTTCAAAGGTGGCAGACAGTCTCTTAAAATGCCCAAGATAATTTCTAGCTGTTACAACCAGATTAGGGATATTCACCATTAACATTATAATCTGAAATGATGAAATGCTCAACATTTCTTTACAGAATGCTCTGAACACAGGGGATGATGACAGGGATCCGTCTGACAACTTCATTGTCCCCACCCAGTTCTTCCTGGCACACTGTTTCAGTTAAGTGCGAACAAACCCGTTCAGAAGGTACCCTCGTTCCTCCGACTTTGGGGGAGTCGGAGAGCGGGGGGCCTTACCTGCGACAGGCCCCACTGGGGCGGCTGAGCTTGCGGCAGGCCGAACTTAGTCGGGGGCACGCCCATCTGTCCCACCATTCCGCCCTGGGGGGCGATCACGCTCTGCGGCAGCGGCACCACACCAGTCTGTGCGCTTCCCACAAACCCATTGGACACGGGCATGCCCACCATCATGCTTGCGCTCGGTCCCATCACATTTCCTATGAGGCCAGGAGCTGCAGGCACAGGTACGCCCATTGACGGAAAACCTTGAAATGCAGTTGGTGCTTGTGAGGTAAATGGTATATTTGTGGGTCCCATAAATACACCTGCATCATAAGAACCATGAAAAGAAAATGAATCACGAGAACAGGGCTACTGTGCACAGCTGCACTCACTTCCATGATCACATAGCAAAAACTTTAATTTGGGTTTGGCTGCTCCTATTGCTCAGACCAGCTGACACCCTACTATCTCAGAGCTGCTTAGCTCCAGAATGCAGACAAATCCATTATGAACCGGAGCGATTTTAATCAGAAGAAATAAATCTGGTGATAGAGTACGTTACAGTAAAACATCCACTGTGAGTGAAGGCCAGCGGCATCGCACAGGAGGCCGTGCCGTGTCTGCTGACCTGCACCGCTGGTCTCCCCCCAAACACTCCGGGGAACGTTCTCTGTCTGACTTTAAGGTAAACAGCTGGGATGTCAAATTTCAGCTCAGATATAAAATGAAGGTCATTATTTTAAAAGAGTCTGACAGATTTTAAACTATGTAAACAATAAATTTTACCATGCTGGTATTTCATTTAATTATTTTTAAAATTTCAAACCTTTTCTGGAATTCAGGTGATAATTCAGACTGCTTATTGTCTACTTGCAGAGAAGATACCATACTATACGCAGTTATAGACTTCATGCCAATCAAACTGACATAATTCTTCAAAGATAATCCATGTCCTCCCATAAGCTTGTGAAACAATATTTTAAGTGATATGTGAACAGCTTGTTAATTCTAAATGAATAAAGTTTTGTGAATCCTGTACCTGCTTTTTAATTCTAATACTTCATTTGTTTAGTTCTGTAGTTGTGTAAATTGCAACAACAAAGCATCAATTACACAAAAAAATGGGGAAGAAATAGAACTGATACTATTGTAACCACAAAGGATATACTTCTAGCAACGTCACTGTGGCCCCTGAAAGCAGAGCCGGATGCATTACCAGGAGTGCTCTGCTGCTGAGCGGTCCCGGCCCCGTAGAGAGACAAGATGGAGTCTTTGGAGAGCTGTTTCTTTGCCACCTCTTCTGCCTTTGCTGTTTGATCAGTGAAGAGATCCAGGTCCCCAGATGTTACTGTAGACACCGTGGCAGCTGCTGGGGCAGAGGGCGTCCCCTGAGACAAACACCAAAACAGGTTGCTGAATTCTCCATACTAAAACATGGCTCATCCACTACTCAAATCCAAGTACAGTTATGAAATTAGATAGAATTTCAACAATACAGAAGGTAAAATAGATCTGCTTCATTAAAGATCACTCACAGCCCATATAAAAACACCTAGGATAAAGGTACAATGTTTCCTATTTTGAATGTATTAATGCAGAAGAGGTAGACCAAAACTCTTTTGTAATAAGTTGCGTTTACCTGCTAGACGGGTGCTGATTTCTGTATCCCATCCCGACCACAATGGGTTCAGCAGCAGGTGGGGGTACGCGGCTGCTGTGTGAGCCCCACCATTCCTCAGCAACCACTGCTTCAAGGGACTGGTGTCCCGTGGAGTAAGGAACACCTGCACTACTACAGAAGACTGTGAGAGGGCGCTGCAAAGGCTGGTTTTGTCGTCTTTTTAAAAGAAGCTTTTCAAAAGCTCCACTGTGACATTCTTATAAACCTAATCTAGATCAGTTTTAACCACAACCTTAGAAAGCTTCTCGTCTTTCCAGAAATGAAGGACAGCAGAACCAACGAAGTACTTGCTTTCTAGGAAACGAGAGGTACTATAACCACCTGTCCTCTCAGATCTCCTATTCTACTTACGGACGGGGGGCAGACGAACACAAACCCAAATAAACATGTGGATATTTAATACAAAACTAAAATTTCACTTAATGTCCTCTACCTTGCACACGGTGTTATCCAATCACAACTGATAACCTAAGTTTTAATGATCTCTGCAGTCATTAATTTTCAATCACATTCACATTTGTTTATATGGAATTGTTTTAGATATGAAGAGTTTCAAAGAATTCTATGAAGACTAGTAAACACTGAGTATGTCTTCTCAAAGCATAGAATAAGGTGAGTAGCAAATAGTTAAAAATCATGTTTATCATTTCCCTTAAATTTTTAAAAAATCCAAACATTTAACATCTTTGCCCAAAAAAGCCTTACAATAAATTACCATTCAAGCATTGTACTTACAAACTAACTTAGGCAGAATAATATTTTGAATCTATTGTGAAACAAAAAGCCACTTAATTTTGGAAAAGATCTGAAATGTGTAAAATTGGACACAATGGAATATGAAATACAACAAATGCATCTGAACTACCAACAAAGAAGCAAAGATCCCAGAAGAGCGTGGGCTCTGGGGCTGCCGCCAGATCAGAGCCCACATTTACTGCAATAACTACTCCGTGAGACATTCATTAACCTCCACTGTCCCTCTATTGGAACACCGGATGACAACATTACCCACCTTAAAGAGTCGTTTGATGACCACACGAAGCGCTTTGCACAACGGCAGGGGTAAGCACACAGCATTTACTGTTCATGTTGTTAGATAACAGAGCAGCCACCTCACCAAGTGATCTTTTTGTCATGTGTAGTTTCTGTTCAATCCAAGAACCTGCTCAAAAACTCTGAGCTCTATTCCCTGTGAAGGAAATATAACTACAAGAAAACCCAACATGGTAGGGAAAGCTATGACTCCAGTCTCACACTAGAGCAGCCTGACCAACACTCGCATGCTTTAAACAAGGGTGTTTCTTTCAATGAAGGCAGGTCATACGGAGCATCCATCTCCACATGGACATCGTCTAAAAACGGCCAAACCAAACTGCATGGCTAGTGAGAACTCAAATGACCATTTGCTATTTCCGCTGCCCCCTTTGCAAGCACTACAACTCCAGGATAAAATTTCTGCCTGTTATTTTTCACTTCAGGAGGCTGCAGGACCCCTGAGCAAAGGCTCTCTGACTAATGAGAATCCCAGGGCTGAACCAAAAACAGGCCACAGCACTTGTGCAGGTCCAGATACTGTTGGTGTATATACATTACACATAGGAAAGGAAAGGGATGGCTTCTGCATGTCACCTTTGGGGACTCTGGACCAATTCCCTTCAACCCCAGTACACATGTACACTCTGGTAAGCATTTCTAATCCCCTTAGGGGAGACTACACAGCCAGACAAGTAAGGCAATCTATCTCATATTCAGGTGAATGGGAAAATGTTTTACTAGAGTTTGTGCTATGCTCAGAAAATAAAATCAGGAGTAAAAGAATATAGGATCCAGAGTACAGCTGCCCCTTGAACAACAGGTTTAAACTGTGCAGGTAAACTTATGCACAGATTTTTTTTTTTTTTTTTTTTCAGTAAATACAGTACTGTGTCTTTTTCTCTTACAATTTTCTTAACATTTTTTCCTCTAGCTTACTCTACTGTAAGAATACAGTATATAATCCATATATACAAAATATGTGTTGACTGTTATCAGTAAGGCCACTGGTCAACAGTAAGGTACTAATAAAGTTTCGAGGAGTCAGAAGTTATATGCAGACTTTTGACTGCTCAGAGTTGGTACCCCTAGCCCCCACATTGTTCAGGGGTCTACAATAATTCCTGCTGGTATCCAATCAATTTCATGTAAACCCCACCAAAATTAGTAAACTATGTGTTACCAGTTTATGCATAAAAGGTATATATTAACCCACCTACCCCCATTTCAAAGACATTATTTTGAAAATATGTCTGGATTTGGATCTTTACTGTTCACCAAATATTTTATAGGGCTCAATAAAACTGGCACAATTTTGGTTCAAAATCAATGTTTGAAAAAAAGAATTAGGCGTGATTAAAAATATTAGCCCTGTTGTTCTACCAGTTAATGAGGCAGAATGCCCAAAGCATGAAGGCCAGGCCAGCCCCTCATGACAGCAAAAGCTATCCACACACACTCTCGCCGTGGCTCTACTCCTACTTAGCAGTGAAACGAAGTCTGCAGTGTTCCCCTTGCTGCTTTGATACTGAACAGAGTATGTGTGGTACACAGAAGCCTCAGATGTGGGTCTAATTCTCCAAGCAGTTGCAAAGCAACTCTCATGCCCCAGTGGAATCTAAAGAAGTCTAGCAGATAAAGCAACCTCACTAGAATACTTGACCAAAAGAAATTGCTTTTCAAACTCAGATTGTCAAATATCTGAAATACTTCTTTCTAAAGCCACATCAGCATCAGACAATTTTTTATCACATGCATACCCAATCCTGCACAAATATACAAGGTAATTAATGTCAACTGAAACATCAATAGCAACCCTTAGTCCCTCTTTCTATGTGGTGGGGGGTGGGGAGTGGGCAAGAAGGGGCTCAGCCATAAAATAAAGTTCTTTTATGAAAATAAACATTAATGCTGAAGATGATTTTAATAACAAGGCATTTAAACTAATATTCCTAAAAAATCCATGTGCTCAATTCTGGTAGTAATTATACAATGACTGCCATAGCAATAAATATGTATAACAAAAATACATGTAATTACTCTTCTCAGTAAGACATAACTTCTTTCATATTAAAACTTTCCATCCAAACAATTCCAATTTGGTTCAGTTTTTCTAGAAAAAGGAAATATTTTACCTCAAAAATTATGCTGCACTGAAACAAAGTGGTTATTTGTAAAGTATATATTTAAAATAGAATCTTAAAATGTTATGCTTATGAGTAATCCATATTCCTGAAAGTTAATAGTTCACCTTAAAGAAAGACAAATACCATATGACTGCATGGTATCACTTATATGTACGGGGCGGAGGAAATACAGGGGACTTGGTGAACCTTTCAGGGTACAAATAAAAAATATAGGCACACACTTTCGGCCGAGATGAGTAAGGTCTGAGGGTCTAAAGTGCAACATAACACGGTGACTACGGCTGATTACTGTTTTTGCCGTGTATAAGGTGCTCCCGTGTATAATGTGCTCGCATGTATAATGTGCTCCTGTATATAATGTGCTCCCATGTATAATGTGCACTCATGTTTTTGGCCCAAACTTTGGGAAAAAAATCTTTTATTTTAATTTTTCAATTCAATTATGTATTTACTTATATTTAGATACTTGCTTTTTTTGTACTATAAAGGAATTTTAGCATTTATTTTTTAACATATTATGGTACAAGATGTTTTATGTAACAAATAATTACAAAACATAAGAATACATACAAGGCACAAAATATTTTATGCACCGATAACAAATTTACAATATTTACATATGGAATGAATATTACGTATGTATAATGCACATCCTCATTTTTCCCTCAAATATTTGGGCAAAAATGTGCGCATTATACATGGCAAGATATGGCACACTTATTGCATAACTGACATTTGCTGAGAGTAGAACTTGTGTTCTCATGTCCCCCCAAAAAGTAAATGTACAATGTATACATATATCAAATCATTACGTTTTACGTTTAAAATAAAATTTTGCCAGTCACATCTCAATAAAGGTGAAGTAGTATTTAAAGTATTAAGCAATTTGTAATTTAAAAAAAAAGGAATACAGGCAAATAAAGAAATTCCATATAATAATCAGAAGACAATTCAAAATTTCTTTACCTAAAAATCCTGATCATTAATATTATGCTCTAAATAGCTTTTTAAAAATCATTAAAATAAAAAAGGTTTAAGGCTAACTTAAAACAATTTATCTTCATAATAAAGAACATGAATACTGAATTGTCTAGAATTTCTTATTCCTAGTTTTCCTGCAGCCAGAAGTAAACCCTCTCTTGGGGATGGCTCAGCAGAGCAGAAGGAAGGAACTCCAGTCTGTACTTACATACTCGTAGTTTATAAACTCTGAGATAAGTGACCCTGTTGATCTCAGGAAAGGCTGAAATAGTCTGAGTTTTCCCACTCGTTCATTGTAAATACTGCTGTTTTCCTAAAGCAAAAGTTAGCAAACCTTAGGCAGTGAGTATTTAGGCTTTGTAGGTCATATGGTGTCTAACTATTCAACTTGTGTTTTTAGTGTGAAAGCTGCCACAGATGATATGTAAATGAGAGTGGTTGTGTTCCAATAAAACTTTATTTGCCAACATGCATCAGGCTTAGTTTGTCAACACATGGTCTAAAGAATAGGAGGCTTTCAAATCAGCGACTCACCTTTCAGAAAGGAAATAAGCAGTGAATATGTGAAACCGTATTCTTACCACATACCTGAGCAGGGGACATGACAGTTGCAGGTAAGGGGTTCGAAATCATTGGCCCAAAGATGTCCAGGTCATCGTTCAGAGCTGGCCCTGTGGTCGTGTTCCCATTGGTCACTGGTGCCTCGGCTGGACCGTCTGAGAAGAACAGATTCTTGTCTCACAATGGAATCTCTTAATACTTGAAACATGGCATTATTTTAAAAATACATGGCTAAAAAAAGAACAGTTCAAAAAGTTGACACTCTTCTTCAAAGAAACCATTTCCGGTTGTTTATTCTTCCAGAAATAATTTTTACCCATCATATTTTATACTCATTCTGTACATCCAAGTAGACTTGTGTGTGTGTATTTACATACACACACCCATTCTAGGCACATATCCAAAAACCCTTTTTAACAAATGACATCATACCATTCACATTATTCTGTATCCCGATGCTTCCTTCTGTGCCCAGCACTGTTCTGACTACTTTGCACACATTAACTGATTAATACCCCAAACCTCGTGACACAGACACTACTTCTGAGTTTACTGGCTACGCTGGGACCTGATACCACATTCTTACAAACAGTGTCAGAAATGTGTGTGTATGTGTGTGTTTTAGATATCACTTCATACTATCAATACTTAACTTGGAAATAAAGATTTGAAATGTTGAATTTTAAAGGTGCTATAAGGGGAAAAAAACTGGATGGATGTGGAGAGGGGAAGAAAACACTACTGATTCTACAGAAGTATCCATAAAACTCTGAACAAACCCTTTCTTTATTCAAGGACAGCCACTTCCGTGGTGGCAGTACCAAGCCACTGAACTGTACTGGGAAAGGAACTCTGATGGGGTGCCAGCACCCTGTATCAGCTTCCTATTCACCCTATCATTCAAAAGCTCTTTTCACATATCTCCTTTTTACATTAGTGTGGAATTTACAAAGTGTAAGGGTCGGAGTTGGAGTAGAGTGAGGAGTCTGCAAGCACTGTATTTCAGGACCTGGAACATCTCCCACGGGTCTGTTTTTTGTGGCCACAGGTAACAGTTCAGAGGATCACAACTCCAATCTCTGGGATTTACATCCCAACTGAGCTTCTGTTTTAACAATTCACAATCTTGTTTGATCTGCCTTTGATATATCATACACTTGTCAAAAGGCCAATCAGTCACCTTTTCAAAGTTCTTCAATACTGAGTGAGATGTCTTACACAGCACAGGTACGTCAGTATCTGATGCAAGTAATGGAAGGTCTATCACGTCCTGGGTATTTCTTCCACAACCCACAGAAACTCACAGGCGGCTTCTTTTTTTTTTGTGAAGTAGAGATATAGAAATTGGTATCATATATCCTGTTTGAAGCTTCAGGGAATCACAAATTATTAATTTCAATGAATAAACTGTCACAAAGTATTTTTTACTACTTAACTTATAAAAGAGTGTGTGAAACCCATAAAAGGTTTGGAAGAGATCAACTGCAAATATTTTCCAGTCATTTTCAGTGATACGACATTATCAGAATCATATGTATTACGCATGCACTATGGACAAATGAAGGTTGAAGGAATAAAGCAATGCACAAATTACTACTAATTTACAACATATAGAATTTTAAGCCAAGACACAACTATGACATAAAAGCATTCAAATGACTCATATATGAAAGTCATTTCATTTTTAACCCTTTTCAAATGGAAACATTCATTTTAAGTTAGACCTCTTTGAAGATCTATTTTATGTTTTCCAGTCCATTCCACATTCTACCTACATGAAGTATACAGTATGTAGTACATCATGTAAATATAAACCAGGAATAAAATATTTTAAAAGGACAAGATCTTCTAGATTAAAAACACAACTAAAGGACCATCTCTGTGGCATTACAACAGCTCAGTAAATAAGCGCAATCCAGTGACATTTAAGCCAGTGGTGCTTTGACCCATAAACTGTAGAGGGGGGCAGGGAAACATCGGCATCAGAGACATGTTTAATTCAGTAACCAAAACACGCCTATATTATTCATCTGCAATTTCCACTCACAAACAGAAGCACATGTCCTCCCCAAAACAATGTACAACCAAGAACAACAAAAGTAAAAAAAAAAGACAAAGCTAACAAGTTTAAGTAATTATTTCTGGTTTTGCAGTTAAATTACTTTGCTTTTTCAAGTAATAACAAATACTAACAATTAGGACAAATTTATGGAAAAATCCTTAAACATAAGAAAATACTATTACTAACTTTCTTTCCTTGGTGAATTCAGAAAATAGTATCAATTCATTTTTCCCGCCATGTCAATCTAGCCGAACGGTGGTGAGCCACGGAGGCAGTGTGAGAACCGAGGTCGCTCTAACACAGCACATGGAGTTTTTATTACTTTTATACTGTACATCTTTTAAAGACGAAGTATTCTAAGTAGTACGTCATACTCCACTAAGAATATTCATTTATTTATACTTTCAACTCTAAACCCTATCTAGTAGTAAATTATCTAATCTGTAAAAACACAGAGCACTTTACTTGGTTTCTGAAATCATATTTTCCCTTCACACCCTCAGGATAATACACGTAACTAGTAAAATCACAGCCAACACACAGCACAGTGTTTGTTTTATATGAAGCTTGAAAAAACACAAATACATAAGTATACGCATTTGTTTAATCTTTATAACAATGCTATGAGAAACGTACTATCCTCATTTACAGATAGAAAAATAAAGTTAAATTTGTCTAGTGTCACAGAACTGCAGCAAAGCCTTAGGTTGTAATCTTATCGTTTTTACTCTAAAAGCAACACATTCTTGTAAAAGATTCAAACCAGCAAACACAAGTAAGACTTCCCTACCCTGAATGATGGTGATGGTTGTACAATAATGTGAATGTAGCTAATGTAGTGTCACTAAACTGTACTCTTAAAACTGGTTAAAATCTTAAATTTTATGTGTATTTCACCACAAGAAAAGGCCCTTACCATACATTTTCTAGGCTTCACACATATGCTTCTAAATATGCTTTAAAACAATGTATATACAACAACAGAAATATACTTTTCTTTAAAATAGAACTGTGTAGGGGGTGAGGATGGATTGCATTCTGATACTGTATGGACCTATTCAATAAGTGAGCTATTCAACCGTTCACTTCTGCGGGCATTTAGGTGGGCTACAGACTTTCATCATTACAGAAACAGAACAGCAAATACCCACAGTTCTTAATATAAAACTTGCACAGCTCACTTCCTTCCTTCAAGGTAACATGACTTCTGTATCTAGCACTGCACTGTAAACAGCTCCATTTTCACATTCTATTAAAAAAATTTTAACTGGTTTTTTAAGTCTCAAAAAGGCATTCCGTATAAACAGCAAACTTGGGCTCTCTTTGCAACCGTGTACCACAATTAGCACCACAATCAGCAGAGCTGCCATGAAAGTTAACTCACAGCGTCAAGTCCAAGGAACTCCGGAATCCTTCAGAATGGAAAAGGAGCATGTCTATCTGCTGAGTGACCGTGATTGCTGTGGCAAGGTTGTCACTATTTTCAAGTGACTGGGAAAGATCTTCTCTTAGCTCCAAAAATACAAGAACTTTCTTCCAGGCCTGACCGACACTTCCTTCTGTAGAGCCTCCCGGCCCGCTCTCACATCCACAGCATGCCCTGTGATCTCTTTACCCGGCTCTTCTACCCACGGTTCGCCCTCATGAATGTTCACTGTCACCACAAAAGCTCTGCAGTCACAGAACTGTTGAAAAACAAACCTTTAACCTGAATGAAAACTCAGCCTTGCAAAATCAGTAAAGACAAGTTTCCAATGGGTTTTCCTAACAGATTTCAGTATCTGCTAACTTGACTCACTACATTTGGCTTGCTACACACATTCTCTAAAACAGATTGTTTCAATTCCTTTTGAAGGTTGTGCTTTTGAGTTTCAGTAGGTAAAAAGGACAGTTAAACCCTAGGCAGGTGGCTCGGTTGTCTGGAGCACTGTCCCATACACTGAAAGGTCACAGATTCAACTCCCAGTAGGGCGCATACCTAGGTTGCAGGTTCAGTCTTGGCTGGGGCACATACAGGGGGGATGCTTCTCTCTCATATCAATGTTTCTCTCTCTCTTCTTCTCTCTTACCACCCCCTCCCTCCCTTCCTCTCTCTCTCAAATCAGTAAAATATTGGGTGAGGAATTAAAAAAAAATTTTAAAGGACAGTTAAAGACTAGTTATCATCATCATCATAAACATGTTTCCTGGATGTTTCTGTAGAATGTTTACAGGTTATCATTTTGTTTCCATGAAATATGGAAAGAGCATCTCTTCCCATTATCTCCAGTTACAGAAACCAGGGCACAGAGAGATTAAAGCACCTGCTCAGTGTCACTTCCCCAGTTCAGGACCAAAAACGTGCACCAGAACAGTCTTCTGACCTCTAGACCAGTGAGTGCTCATTCCCTTAACCACATTTCATCAAAAGTCATGTGTTTACAACTGAACCTAATCAAAAAGAAATCACTGAAAATTCTGAAAATAAAAAGCAACTTTTAAATAGTTTATATTTGTACAAAGTTAGAGAAGCAGCGACAAAACAGTTCACTAACCATTCAGCTCACACTCACAGTTTCTCGTGTCCCCCCACTGCACTCTCCTCCTACCACGCGCCCAGTGCCTCCTCACCTTACAGCGAGGGGACAGGTGGGCGTGGCCATCGCTGAGCTGACCAGGCTTGTTATTGTTAACAGAGTATTCACAAATCACGGCCAGTTCAATGCATCCTTAGATACGGGGTCCACTAACTTGCTGACCAAGTGAATAAAAGCTCAGAAGCCACAAAGACAACAGAGTATCAAGATGCTGAAAACAGTTTCTCAGATACATTTAATTTAAAAATTTAGAAAAAATAAAGTTTATTCAAATTAAATGGCTTAAGTAGTGCAATTTAAGAAAAATATTTAAATCTGCATGGGTTACATTTTGCGTGCACAAAATATACATGCATGTACACCCAGACACGCCAGGGTGGTGGGACCTCAGATCAATCCACACAACGGCTGCTATGAGAGAATGGACGTCTGCGCAAACAGTGAGAATTCGCCAGACCTGCACCTTGGAGCGGGTGTTGTGCTCCATGCTCAGCTACACACTGGTGGAAGGAGGACGCAGCAATCCGTTTTAATCAGTATGCAGAAACAGTAGCTGGTGGACAATAAAAATAATGGGAGATCCAGAATACAAGAAAAGCCTAAGGCAAATTGAAGAAATTCAGCTAGGACAACATCATAAAGAACGATAATGAAGCACGAAGGACCCCTTAAGAAGGCAATGAGCAAACAGAAGAAATTAGGACAATGCAGTAAAATGAAGAAGGAATTTCAGTCTTAAAGACAAGGTATGAAGCCTACAGTTAGTTATCTGCTTGTGGGTAACCATTTTCTATGTGACCTTAAGATTTCATACTAGTGTTTTATCTGAAAACTGTATTGGTAGGTGACTGTATGCATATCAGAAATTTACAAGAAAAGGTTAAAATGTTTTGAGTTAAAGGAAAAAAAGTTGTTAAAAGCAGTGCTGCATCTCACATGAACTCACGGCATGCCTAGCATGCGTTTACTGGCCTATTTCACGTTGTGATGTTGACAGATGCTTTAAAAGAAGATGCTTTACTTGGAAGGAGATGCTTTAAATTTCAAAAAGGACAAAGTCATGAAGACCAGTCTCTACTATCAAGAAATCCTCAACATGGTGAGTGAGACTGTTGATTCTCTTAACTGTGACTATCCCAGAACTTATCTGATACTAAACTCCAAACGAGTGAAGGTAAACAAAGCATTTATAACAATATTTACTGGCTTCTTGTTCCAAGTGCCTTTGAACGGGTATTTATAAGCTGAAGGAAAACTATAACACTGTGCATTTTAGTAACATACTTTTAACACTAATATTTTTATTTTTTCCATTGCCAGTCACTCTGATCAGATATAAAGCATCTCAGGTTAATCACCACATTACCTCAGTGAGAGTGTATTTACACAATAAGCCTAAAATTTCAACAGAAGTCTGGTGTTGCAGCTGGAAAACACAACTGCTATAACCAGTTTGAGAAGCTTTTCCTGGTGCCCCAAAGCACAAACGGGGTTAAAACAGGCAGTTGCCCGACTTCCCTATGAAAGAAGGGTTGACTTCACCACCCACTGCAGCCACAGTAGTTAGTTGGCCAAGCTCCCTCTGAGGCAACGAGTGACCCCTGAACCCACAAGACCCGGCACCACTGCCAGTGTAGGCCACATCACCCACATCTGGCCAGTCAGGCCTGCTGACTCCCCCTGCTAATGGCCAGAGGCTGCATGCAAAGTGGCAGCCTTCCCAAGTGCCTTTATAGTTTCATTTTTAGTTTTTATGGCGTCTGAACACATTCAGATGGACAGGCATGCCTCAGTGTGCCGCCGGCCTCTGTACTACATCAACCATGTTGGTACCCAGAGCCTCCATCCGCTCCCTCCTATCTTCTCACCAGGAAAAGAGAGCAGCTAATTTAATGCTGGCACAAAGCAAATGCTCGATAAATGACTGATAAATTGAAATGCTTTCCAAACACAGATTAGAGAGGTTTTACTGGTGACAGCAGAGCCATGGTGGAAACAAGTCAGGCGATCCTACTTCAGTTGGGAGAAAAAGTGAAATAATGACACTTTTTGAAAAGTACCAGTGATCTGGTTTCAAAATCCCTCTTTGGTCCTTGCTAACCACCACCTCATTTAGCACTGGCTGATCCTTCCTCAAAAATCTCCTCCCAGTGTCTTGGGAGCCCCTGTGGCCACCGCTGTCGATATCCTGTCTGCACAGCCACAGATGCCACAGATGCCACAGAACCGCTCCACTGCCACATGACAACTGCTTCCTCCCTGACTGGACTCCCTTCCCCAGTCTCTCCAGTCCACCAATGATGAGGTGGGAATTACCTACCTAAATCAGAACTGCGTCCTCTAGAGTCATTCTGTGTCACAGCTGGTGTGCCACTGCTGTCACAGCCGTCACGCCGGGGCACGGGTCAGTCTCCTCTACCAGCCACCTTGTGGGCCAGAGAACATCTTCCTCCCCTCTCCCGCAGCGCTGCCCACGTGTGCTGCCTCGGCACCGACCAGCAGTCGGAAGCCTCTGCTCCATCAGAGACAGGTGGGGTTTAGGTCGTAAGATGCTTTACAAAGGAAAGGCACCAAGAGCTGTATTTACCTGGGAAGTTGCTTATCTTCTCCAACTGTTATTCACTCTAAGGTGACCTCCATAGCACATTAGATTTTACTTGGAATAAGTTTGCACAATACTTAAAAAACCTCATTTGCTCCTCCCTCTGACTTACCAGCAGCGAGAAAATTAACCTTTGAATTAAAGAAAATATAATTTAAATTGGGAATTTTAGTATTATTCCAGATTTCAAACTGAATTCTCATAACCAATTCTCTTATGTAATTCCCGTCTCTTCTCTCAGCAATAATTCTCTGTCTTCTAGTTTCCAGATTGAAACCTCTTCCCCTATTTGCACATAGGGCTCCATTTTCTAGTATTTACTAGAGTTCCGTGAACTCTGCTGGGGCTCAATAAATATTAATTGAATTCATCCTTTACTTGAATGTCAGAGACATTAGCTGGTCATAATCTATTTGTACAAACAATAAAAAAATGTCAAAAAGCAACATGAGATTTTATGCATTGCTCATCTAGTTTAAGGCAGATAAGAATATGATAAGTAAATGGGTGTTATGTTTTCCATTACCGTTTTTGACTGAGCATGAACACTCAGCTTTCAGTATACCCTTGCTACAATGAAAACTGCCAAGTCTAATTCTTCATCAGCAACTACTGAGGCATCATCTTAAGAAAGAATGAATTTAAAGTGGAAAAAGCAGTGATTAAAAAATGGCTGCTTCTATGAAATGCAGTG
Organism: Micronycteris hirsuta; assembly: GCA_004026765.1. Lineage (NCBI taxonomy): Eukaryota > Metazoa > Chordata > Mammalia > Chiroptera > Phyllostomidae > Micronycteris > Micronycteris hirsuta. The sequence goes on from PVJI01001361.1 coordinate 127,425, forward strand.
ATGCTCTTCTTAATGGCAAAAATCTGTCTTCTTAAAGCTTTATAAATTTTCATGTTATTCAAAGAACCCTTTTTATTTTCTACTCCTGAAACCACTTAAAGCTTTTTCCCTAATAAAAATATTACCTGAAATTCCTTCATCTCAAAACATAACTTGCTTTATAAATGAAATAAACTTCCATGTGTATTACCTTGTAAATTCAAGTCACAAATGTCCATTTGAAGCATATTAAAATGTTCAAGCTATAGACTTGTTTTCAAATGCTTACAAAAATATAGGTGCCTTAGAGTTGAGGAGAACTATTTGTTGTTGTTTTTTAATTAATTAATCTTTCTTAATGCTAAATAGGCAGTATTTGGGCTAACTGACTAAATGACTGACGTGGTCTCCAAAGACGACCTAACCTCCGTTCTGTTCGGGACTCCATTCCTGAACCTCTCCGTGTGACCTGGCTGGCTCTGACGTGGGGACACCAGTGTGCGTGCGGAGGGGCCCTGCAGCGCTGTCCGTCCTCCAGGAGACACACACACATCGGTGTACAATTGCTGTCTGGAGACTGCTGAGAAGTGCTTAAGGAGTCAACTTCATAGAACTCATTGTTTTAAATATGTGAATTTAAATAAATAAAAATCTATCAAATACTTCTGTACCACTGTACCACTTTACAGCCTCGAAAGACAAGAAATATACAAACATGAAATAAATTGTATAATATAAATTTCTTTGTAAATATTTAACAAATGGTGACAGACTAGATTTCTTTGAAGCTGCCCAGTATCCTCAGCTTTTCAGGCAGCTACAAATCCTCCACAGGCTAAGACCATGTTTTATGACCATGGTTTCCATGCCAACTTACCCCTTACTGATCTCCTCTGATCTGATGTTCAAGTTACAGTCTTAGCCCTGTATGGCATGCAAATCACCGTGTTAGGTGTTTCATATTTATTTATTCATGCATTCTGGCCATCAACCACAGACGGATTCTTACTTCCATTTCCCAGATAAGACTCTACGGCCCAAGACAAAATACAGGTACTGCCTCTAAATCCAGTGCTCCTGTTATGACACAAGCTGCCAGCTATCAATCTGACAAACGGGCCGATGTCTGTTTTGAATGGCACAATGTCACCTGGTAGTCTTAGAGTTTTATTTTCATCATAGCTCAACACAGTGTAACAGTTAAGAACATGGGCTTGACTCTTTAATCTACAAGCTGTGTGACTTTGGGCAACTTAACCTTGTTGTGCCTCAGTTTCTTCATCTGTAAAATGGAAATAATGACAGTTCACCAACCACAGGGCTCCTACAGAGATCTGGTGAATAAAATATCTATAAACACTCAAAACTGTGCCTGGCATACAGTAAGTACTACATGATAATAATTTGCAATGCATCTGTTCCATCTGCCAAAGCCCCACGTGGTACTTTTGATGGCAAAGCCTACCTCCCACCCTAGAGGTTAAATATTATTTTCCTAGACTCATTACCACTAGAATGAGGTCAAATAACCCAATTCAGGTCAGGGGTACCCTGAGAACTGGGCTGGGAAATTTTCTGGGAAAAGTTCTCTTTCCCAAGAGAACAATGCCCTTTGGATGTGGTCCTGTAACGATGAGGTGCTGAGAGCTACACCAGCCACTTGTTGACCATGAGGGGACAAATCTGAAGATCAAAGCCAGGGCTGTGCTGAGGGCGGCAGAATGGGAAGAAGGAAAGAGAAGCGTGGCTCCAGACCTCAATGGTCCAACACTGCACAGCCCTGAGCCGCCTGGCTCCAGATTTCTCATTTGCTAACTGTCTTATGTTTAAGTCACTTCTAGGCAATCAGAAGTAACCTCACTCACAGGTCATTTTTCACTCCTTCAAGCACCTAAATATGCTCTGTTTGCTGTGCTGTCCATCAGAGGTTCTGTGCTGTTTCAGCACTACCAAGAAATGCTCCTTCCTAAAGTCTGGGATACCATAGAAATCCTGCCTCTGCCCCATGTTTCTGGTGCTAGTAAGTATATGCCTATTTAGCCAGTTCTTACAGCAATTATTCACCTATCTGCATTTTCTCTTCTCCACAGGTGTGATCATCAAAACTAAAACCAATCCCTAAGACCTCCTTTTTGAAAAGGTGGCAACAGTTTATAATAGCACACTAAACACACTCTTCTGAACAGAGGCAATGTAAGTTTTTATCAGGTTTTAAACCACATGTGAAAAATAAACTATAAAATTACTTTGGGCACCGGTGCTATAGTATTTCTTCTCTTTACCCTTCCACCTAGAAAGAAGGGTGTGCACATAAGTACACAGACACCCTCCTGGTCTGGTCAATGCACAACTCACAAGACACCAGTGGTTTTCCAGGGTCACTGCTGGTAAGTCAGGCATTCTTTTAGTGCGTTCCCAAACTCGTTTTATTTTACAGCATATGGACTTTGAGAAATAGAAATTTCCCTGTAGGAATTTTCTGTTTTAAGGTAAGTAGAGTGCTTTCTACTGGTATTTTATCCTTTAGTTTCTACCCAGAAAAATCTTTTATTTAGAAAGAAAAAAATTTACACAAAAAAGGGTAATGGAGTTATCTCTTTCATTATATGCAACTGGAGTATACATTACTAGATAATTAAGTAGGTTATATACTGATACCTATGTATAATTAGCATTGCCAACCCATCTTAATTTGGCCAAGGTGATAAGTTTTATTTTCTGAAATACGAGCATGAATGAAAACTTTAAAACTTTCCCCAAATTGTATATTCCTTGAACTTGTCCACTGGGGAAAAAAACACCAGAACTCTTTTCTACTGCTTTACAGGCTTACCTCGAAGATATTGCTGTTTCAGTTCCAGGCCACCACAATAAAGCGAATATTGCACTAAATTAAGTCACACTAATTTTTTGGTTTCCTAGTGCACATAAAAGTTGTTACTATACCACATTCTAGTAAGCATGCAATAGTATCATGTCTAAAAAACAATTTATGTATCTTAATTTAAAAATACTTTACTGCTAAAAATTGCTGTCACCTGAGCTCTCATCAAGTCAATTTCTGCTGGTGGAGGGTGTAACATCAATGTTGATGCCTGCCGACTGGTCAGAGTGGTGGCTGTGGCAATTTCTTAAAGCAAGACAATGAAGTTGGTCGCATCAACTGACTCTTCCTTTTAAAAATGATTTCTCTGTAGCATGTCATGCTATTTGAAAGCATTTTACCCACAGAACTTCTTTCAAAATTGCCATCAGGGCAGGAGCAGAGCACCAACCGCAAAGAACAACTTTTAAGGGCAAGCTCAATTGGCATTCATCCTGGCTTCAAGTTCAAGATGGTGGAGTAGGAAGATCTTGAGCTCACCTCCTCTCACTGACACCAAAACTGCAACCACATAGAAAACAACCATCTCTGAGAACCTGAAGACAGCCGAGCAGATTGTCTACAACTATAGATATAGGGTAAAAGCCACACCAAAACGGGTAGGAGGGGTAGAGACTAGGTCCAATCAGGACGTACCTGACTCCCCACTCCTCATGCAGTGACTCGTAAGTGGGAGGGGTGTTATAACTGCAGAGGTTGTCCCCGAAGAGTGACAGGTCCGAACCTTAGCCTGTAGGACCTGAACCAGATGGTGGAGCCCTGTAACATCTGCAAGCCCAGTAAGGCTTATGTCTGGGAGAGCCAAAGGGCTGCAGGAAACCCAGGCTGTGCTCTGAGTCCTGGCACAGAGGCAGCAGTTTGAAAAGCTCTTAAGTCACACGTGAAGGTGATACATTGACTAATTTTAGCGTATGTGCTGGAGGGACAAGAATCTGTTGGAACTTTCTCTTCAGCCAGAGTACTGGTGGGCACCATTTTTCCCCTTCCTTAACCTAGCTGGCCTGACACTGGGAGGTGTCGTATCTGACACTCTCCTTCAATCTTGCTAACACTGTTCACCCTGCCTCCCACCCCAGTGTTTCCCTGAGGACCCACCCAGGACAGAACCCCTCCCAAGTTGCTCCTGCCCTGCCATACCCACCCAGTGAGCAGCCTCACTTGGCACCAGCACATAGCAGGCTTAAAATACTGGGCTTAAAACAGTGGGCTTAAAATGTTCAGTTAAACTGACATCAGGGCCCATGAGTATTTTAGATCCACTGTTGAGACCCACAGCTTAGAAAAAAAGAAATTTCTTTCAAAATATTATGCTCATTGACAATGCCCCTGGTCACCCAAGAGCTCTAATGGAGATGTACAGTGAGACTGACTGGTGTTCACGCCTGCTAACACAACATCAATTCTGCACATACAGCACCACAACACAGTTGTGGGTTGCCTTGCCCTGGTGAATACCTAAGGCTCCGCCCCTTACTACATAACAGACCCACCAAGCCAAAAAAATATGGCCCAAATCAAAGAACAGATCAAAGCTCCAAAAATAGAACTAAGTAATGAAAAGATAGTCAACCTATCAGATGCAGAGTTCAAAACACTGGTATCCAGGATGCTCACAGAAATGGTTGAGTATGGTTGCAAAATAGAGGAAGAAGTGAAGGCTATGAAAAGTGAAATAAAGGAAAATGTACAGAGAACAACAGTGAAGGGAAGGAAACCAGGACTCAAATCAACAACCTAGAACAGAAAGAAGAAATAAACATTCAACAAGAACAGAATGAAGAAACAAGAATTCAAAAAGATGAGGAGAGGCTTAGGAACCTCCGGGACAACTGTAAACGTTCCAACATCTGAATCAAAGGGGTGCCAAAAGGACATGAGGAAGAGCAAGAAACTGAAAACTTATTTGAACAAATAGTGAAGGAGAACTTCCCCAATCTGGCAAAGGAAATAGACTTCCAGGAAGTCCAGGAAGCTCAGAGAGTCCCAAAGAAGCTGGACTCAAGGAAGCACACACCAAGGCACATCGTAATTAAGTTACCCAAGATGAAAGATAAGGAGAGAATCTTAAAAGCAGCAAGAGGAAAGGAGACAGCTACCTACAAAGGAGTTTCCGTAAGACTATCATGTGATTTCTCAAAATAAACCTTGCAAGCAAGAAGGGGCTGGAAAGAGGTATTCAAAGTCACGAAAGGCAAGGACCTACATCCAAGATTACTCTATCCAGCAAAGCTATCATTTAGAATGGAAGGGCAGATAAAGTGCTTGCCAGATAAGGTCAAGTTAAAGGAGTTCATCATCGCCAAGCCCTTATTGCATGAAATGTTAAAGGGACTTATCTAAATAAAAGAAGATCAAAAATACGAATAGCAAAATAACAACAAACTCACAACTATCAAAAACTGAACCTAAAAAACAAAAACAAAAGCAAATAACTAAAACAGGAACAGAATCACAAAAATGGAGATCACATGGAGGGTTATCAGCAGGGAGGGGGAGGAGGGAGAATGGGGGAAAAGGTACAGGGATTAAGAAGCATAAGTGGTAGAATAAACAGGGGGAGATTAAGAACAGTACAGGAAATAGAGAAGCCAAATAACTTATAAGTACGACCCATGGACATGAACTAATGGGGGGTGGGGGGGAATGCCGGTTGGGATAGGGTACAGGCCAAGGCGAATAAAGGGAAGAAAAAAAATGGGACAACTGTAATAGCATAATCAATAAAATATATTTTTTAAAAAAAGAAGAGACACCCCCCCAAAAAAAATTCAGTTCACCATGTTGTAAACAGATGTGCTTTCATCCAGGTTTTGTTGTTCCTTCTATAGAGCACAGGCAAAATAGAGTTAGCATCATTCTTAACAGCCCTAGAATTTTCAGAATGGTAAATGAGCACTGGCTTCAACTTAAAAGTCACTAGGCTCATTAGCCTATACCAAGACAGTCAGCCTGTCCTTTGAATCTTTAAAATCAAGCACCCACTGACTTCTCTCTAGCTATGAAAGTCTTAGATGGCATCTCCTTCCAATGTAAGGCTGTTTTGTCTACAATGAAAATACGTTCATTGTATCTTAGCTAGATCTTCTGGATGACTTGCTGCAGCTTCTACATCAGCACTTGCTGCTTTACTTTGTACTTATGGAGATGGTCTTTTCTTAAATCTCATGAATCACCTCTCCTAACTTCAAACTTTTCTCTGTAGCCTTCTCACCTCTCACAGCCTTGAAGAGAGTCAGGGCCTTGCTCTGGATCAGGCTCTGGCTTAAGGGACTGTTGTGGCTGGTCTGATCTCCTATCCAGATCACTAAAACTTTTTCTGTATCAGCAATAAAGCAGTTTCGCTTTCTTGTCACTCATGTGTTCACTGGAGCGGCATCGTAATTTTCCTTCAGGAACTTTTCCTTTGCATTCACAACTTGGCTAACTGGTGCAAAAGGCCTAGCTTTTGGCCTGTCTTGGCTTTTCACATGCCCTCTGCACTAAGCTTAATCATTTCTAGCCTTTGATTTAAAGTGAGAGTCGTATGACTCCTCCTTTCATTTGAACACTTAGAGGCCAATGTAGGGTTATTAATTGGCCTAATTTCAATATTGTTGTGTCTCAGAAAATTGGGAGGCCCCAGAAGAGAGTAAGAGATGGGGGTTGGCTGGTCGGTGCAGCCGTCAGAACACACAACATTTGTGTATTAAGTTCGCCATCTTATATGGGCATGGTCTGTGGAGGGCCGAAACAATTACAGTAACAACAAAGATCATTGATCACAGATCACCATAACAAAAACAATCATGAAAAATTTAAAATATTGCCACAGTAACCAAAATGTGAGAGACACACAGTAAGACAATGCTGTTAGAAAAATGGTACCAATAGACTTGCTCAATGAAAGGTTGACACAAACTTTCAATTTGTTTAACAACCAAAGAAAAAGCAATATCTGAGAAGCACAAAAGAGGAATGCCTGTATATAGTTCAATATTTAAAATAATACATGATATGTTCAGATATGTTAAGCAGAAATTACCCTAGATTAAAGTGAGTAAGCATAAGATCAGACAATTTTATTTAAGTAGTGAATACACCCTGAGCTAGCTTTTCACTACCAAAACCATACTTGATTCTTTGTGAGATGCCTTCCAGAGCATGGAGTGGATGTGACCCTCTCTGAAACCTTCTTTGGTCCACCCAGTCACACATTCCCCGCTGTACCTGACAGAAAGCATGCTGGCTCAGCCTCCTGACAGGGGCCAGGCTGCTTTGCAGCACACTTGCAGTGCGTGGCTGGCAACAGGACAGAAACCCCACAGGAGGGCTTTCCACCTCTGGTGAAAGACTGAAGTGGAACCTGAGGTCACGTTTAATTCCAGCAATTTATGAGCTTTTTTTTCAAGACAAGTTTGAAGCATACGCTCACCCTTTAAGACTTTATTCTCTGACAGGGTCTCCTACCAAAAAAAAAAATACTGCTTAATTAAAGTATCATTAGTCTGGGGGATAATCCTAACCAATTGATAAGCAGTCTGTCAGTTGTTACTCATACAAAAACTAAGTAATAACCAATAAAAATGAACTAGCCTAACAGAATAATTCCCAGTCCCAAAATAACTATACAGGTAGAAGACATGAAAAACTCCACCCCCATAGGCCCTAGAAGCTTTCAATTCTCTTTTAACTTAGAAGGAACCTATTCAAGTCAAGATGGGTCTGTCTCTTGAGTTTGATTTGAGTCTAAGAGCATTCAGGGATTGTTCAGTTTTTCCCTTAGTCAAGAAGGGTCCCGAGCTCTTAGGTTATATTCAAGGCTAGATAGAGGGTAGGTAATAATCAAGTATCTGACTCCATTTCTGGTATAAGAGTAAGGCACTCAATAAATAGTATTTCTGCAAGATTTAAACAGAAATTAACACCTATATATGAAGTAGTTCTTGCAGGTATAATCAGGAACATAAAGCAGAGGTCAGCAAACTATAGCCTGCTGCCTATTTTTAAAGTTTATTGGAACACAGCCATAACCATTTGTTTATGTATTTGTTTAGGTCTACAACAATAGGAGAACTGGGTAATTACAGCAGAGACCGTATGGTCTGCAAAGCCAAAATACCTGGTCCTTTTCAGAAAAACAACGCTGATCCTTGCTAAAAAGTATATAGAGAGCATTTATGTTTGTCCTGGGGATGGGGAATGGATCAGGAAAGGTGACATGAAGAAAGCAGGTTTAGCTTGAGTCACCAGGTTGAAGAAAAGAACATGGTCTCACCAAAGACTCATTTAAAAGGAAAGTTGAATTATACTTACGTATTTTCCTCTTAACAAAGGAAAATGTGTTGTTAGGCAATTTCATTATTGTGCAAACACAGTGTATTTACACAAATCTAGGTGGTATAGCTTACTACTATAATTGCATGTGCTACACTTATACATGACTGGCAATGCAGCTGGTTTGTTCACACCACAAACACGTGAGCAATGCATTGTGCTAAGACAATACCAAGACTATGAAGTCACTAGACAATCGGATTTTTTCAGCTCCATTATAACCTTACGGGATCCTGTTGTATATAGGTCCATTGTCAACCAAAAAGTCATTATGCAGTACATGACTACACTAAAAAATGATCTTAACTATTACTCTATTATGAGACTACTCAAAGTGAATTAAATTATGTGGGAGTTTTCTCTGTATTTTCTGAAAATGTTTTAAGCTAATGCCTATTCTGGTCTCATTCATATGGGGATATGCTGTCATTTTTGCATGAGCATAAATCATACTGCTCCCTACTCCCACCACGGTTCCATTTACGGGGGAAACCAGAGTCCTGTCAGGGGAAAGTGGCATGCTTAAGACCAGAAAAACAGTCTGCTGCCCAAGGTGGACCCCAATAATCAATACTGACTTAGGAGCACTGTATGTTTTGAGCTGAAGGGACCTGAGATTCTCTGTGGTCTCCTAGGCTCTCATGAACTTATCAAATCTCATGTTTATCAGCACTTTTAAAAATGTCTGAAAATATTTTTTAAAAGAATTTTGGATATTGATAACTAGCATGAGTGAAGAGCTGTATGTGCTCTGGGTAAGACGCTCCCAGTTTCTTGTGAATAAAACTCCATCAGCAAGTTAGCCCTCTTTCTGACCCCATCACCCACCCCTACCACCTTTGGAACTCTTCCAGTGTATGATCCAAAACTGTCTGCCACCAGGAAAATCCTCTATAGAACCTTAACCTCTTCTTCTAACATGCCTTCTCCCTTCATGACCGAAATGAACCTAGGTTCTCCCCTGAGACAATGGCTCCTGAAGGTCTCCCACTGTCGGAAGAGAGCTGTCTCAGGAGACACACAGACCCTGAGCGACAGAAAGAAATGTGAACTGATGTGAGCCATTTAGATATCGGAGTTGTTTACTAGGTAGAATGAATGGGCAGCAACAGCTGACTGTCACAGACACTGATACCAGAAGAGGACGGTGAGCGAGCTGCCATCACCAAACCCTGAAGTGGTGCTGACTTTGAGATTAAGAAGGCAAGGACACACTTATTCCTGTAAGAAAGGTAGAAAACATATCAAATGAAGTTCTAGCAGAGATGCCCTAGTTGACCCCCACAGACCTGAGAGTAAGATAAATGTTTATTGATATAAGCTGAGCTCTGGGGGGACAGGGGGGTTATTTGCTATGCAACATTATTCCAACAACAGCTGATATCTAAGGCCAGTCACAATCCATTTGTCTACTAAATCCCATCCCCCTCCTTTGCTATTCAAAACTTTGCTACAATTTTTCTTGTCCTAAAGCGTAAGATTTGCCTGTTCTACAGGTTTATTCCCAAAGGTAAATATCCTACAATTTCAATTGGTCAGCAAATCCTATTGGCACTATCTTTAAAATATATCCAGAACTTGATTACCTCTTATAGCCCCCAATGCTGGTGCCTGCTCTAAGCCATCCTTGTCTCTCATCCGTACTCTTGTGATAGTTTTCTTACTGGTCTCCCCGATTCTGATCTTTCTCTGCTACAGTCTATTCCTAACATTGTAGCTACAATACTTTAAAAACAAAAGTCAGATCATGTACTTCTTTGCTCAAACTCCTCTAATATATTTCCAGAACTCAGAGTCAAAGCCAAAGTCACAATCTGTCTGCTTCTCCTCACCCTTACTTCTCTGCACTGTCACTCCCCGTCCGCATGGTCCTCGCACTCATGAAGTGCGCTGCCACCACTGAGTCTTTCCACCTGCTGCTCTTCCTACTGAGAGGTTCTTGCACCGTGCTCCCGGATACCCACAACTTCTCCAGGTCTTTGCTCCAATGACGTCTCAGGGAACAGCCCTATCCCTAACCCTGTTTCAAATCACAATCACTCATTTTTGTTTTCTTTTATCTATAGCAACTACCATATATGATCTGTGACATATTTTATTGAACTGTTGTTTATTAACTGTCTCTGCAGACAGAATGAAAACTCCAAGAGCTCAGGTATTTTCATCCGCTTTCTTTCATAGCTATCTCCCTAGCTCCTTCACTGGTGCCTGGACACATAAAAGACACTTGACAAGTATTTGTTGAATCAGTGAATCATTCTGTAGGAAAAGAGTCCGCTCTGGTTTGTATCTTACATTCCTAAGTTATAAACTGATAAACCAGGCACCCAGACTGGAAAGAAAATGCTGCAATGAAGACAAAGATGCTTATAGTTTCACTTAGAGTTTTTTTTCTTACTTTTGTAGTTAAGTCTTTTTTCTTTTTGTTCATTTATAGCAAAGGAAATAAAATACAGAAATTATAAGGACTAGAATTCAACGTAATTATATTTAGAGCCCTGGACTGAAGTTCTATTTTCAAAATTACAGTTTTTAAATATTTCTAATGCACTACTTAAGTTTTACCACCACAGGAGATATCTAACCCCAGGGTGTATATTTGCATGTTATACCAGCTTCCCAAGAAATGAATAAAATATTCAACAGTAATTCACACAGACAACAATTTACTCAGTAAGAACTAAGATCAAGAAAAGCAGTGTATGAAGTTCAACTCTCCCCTTCAGCCATCTTTCATTTTTTTCCCTTTAATCTTTCTCTAACTAAAAAAAATTTTTTTGTTAATTACTGCTGGAAGGCTCAGATTTACTAAAAATAACATTTACCAAGCTATTTTAGAAATAAGAGAAGAAAAATGTAAAAAGAACCAACAATATTGGTAGATATGCAAGGTACAAGCAATTCTTGAATGAAAAAACCTGTTTACTTACCAGGGAGACAACACACACCTATCAGTCATGAGAATAAATATGACATTAAATTAAAATGAGCTTTATTGTCATCAGGTATATAAAATGAATCTAGCTAGTAGGTGTAAGTATAAAGTCTGTTGCTTCAGTTAACCAAAACTAAATTTTCTTTAAACCAGCATATTTTACAATAAGGCTGCCCCAGACTTATTTCGCTAAGAGACACCCCCACCCCCACTGCCACACGAACACAGACAAAATTAGAGAGGAAGAGACAGAGAAAGAGAATGAATCTACTCTTTAAATGTTGAAATGTCACAGTCTACCAAGCCTTTGAAGATTACTTTAATATCTTTTCTTTCCCCAAGGAACTTATTACTTGGCTTTCAGTGAAGACAGTGCTGACAGAGACTAGCTCCCTTATTAAACACTTCCTTTTTTTGTAGGAACTAAGCAAAGTAATCATACCACTTTCAAATTCAGTTAGCAGATAGCTTTTAAGCATACTGACAATAAAGCCATTATATTAATTCGAAGTAAAGGTTTCGATTGTTCTGTAACTCTAATGGTGACTGAGGCTTTTTATTACTTACCGAGTCCTAAAAGATCAACAGTGGGCTCTGCAGCTTTTTTAGGGCTGGTGCTTTTTTTAGGCTCTAATTGCTGATCTTCTTTCTTCTGCAGCTTTAAAGTAAATAATCAGTTTTATTAACTTTTCTTAAATAAACCAATCAAGACTTTAAAGCCCCGATTATACATAATTTTGACAAAGTTAGTATAATGAAGCCTTAACATTTATTATTGTATAAAAAACAAGTAAACATGACTATTGAGCTCAGAGTGACAAATCTTACATATTAGGACCTCAAAACAGTGAATACATAAATTTAATCTTAATACAATTGTTCTTAACCATTTGATTCATCTGTGTGAAATTACACTTTAAGAGCTACATTTGGTATTACTTGCTAGCCACCGTTAGTGTGCGCCTATCAGCACAGGGTGGGCAGGCCCTGCAGTTTTTAGGGGCGCTGCTTGCTCCCCTCCCCCACACTGCTGACACGTAAGACAACACTGCACTAAGAAAAGCCTAATGAAATGTTGTTTGATAATGTTTCCCCCAAGTCTACACCATCAGTTACATTTTAAATATAATATCCTTCTAGTTTTAAGGAGCCCAAGTCACAGTTACACATTCCAAACCATCTTTCTCTTTCTCATACATACAAACACTGCTGTATAAAAAAATGATTTAAAAAAACTCGTTATCTGTCCTGACCAATGTGGCTCAGTTGGTTGGACGTCGCCCCCTAAGGCTAAAGGTCACTGGTTCAGTTCCCGGTCAAGGCACATGCCTAGGTTGCAGGTTCGGTCCCCGTCCCTGGTTTGGCCATGCATGAGAGGCACCCCAATAGATGTTACTCTCCCTTTCTCCCTACCCACCTTCTCTAAAAATAAAAATAAATTGAAAAATGTTACAATATATGTGTATCTACAGGGTTTTCAACTCAAAAACTTATCTCTCTATAACCAAGAAAATAAAACATTCATTCATTCACTCATTCCTCTCTCAAACCACTACTACAAGATAATTTATTCTATAACTACTTAAAGAATTATGAAGTTAGTTGAGTTCATTTTCAAGCTATTCAGATATATAATTTTTAAGAAAATATATCTACCCCTACTTGTTTTTAATCACTACTGTCTCCCTCAGAATTATTTTTTAACCAATTAACCTACCATCACAGATACGATTCTTTACTAACCTTCTGAATTTTAAAATTATCAGTCTGTAACTATCATAATCCATTTCATATTCTTTTACTTTTCAACCTCCAGTATAGATAAGATTTACCTTGCTCAGCTAAATATTAAAGGAAGTACAGTTTATAATAACAAGGTAAGTAATTCTTTTCAAATTAATACTAAAGCTGCTAGACCTTCCTTCCCCTACACTTTTTCAAAAACTGGACTGGTTTGTTACTATAAACACTCAAATCTGGAAGATAATGAGGATGAAGTGGCCATGAGCTTGCCAACTTCAAATAACTCCTGGGCGGAACCCTCACAGAACCCTGGGGCAAGTCTTCATGTGTTACATCCCTGCCTCTAATACTCCGGATATTAGGACTTAAGTGTCTCATGTTTAGAGGCAACTTAAAATCTAATCAATGGTCTAATTTAAAATTAGAAAGCTTGAAAGCTGGAAATAAATTTAAATAAACTTGCTAAATGCATTCATTCTGCACATTAACTGAAGTTCAGATATTATATGCCAATTAAGGATAAAATAACTAAAATTTTCTGTCCCTCAAATTGGACTTCCCTTTTTGATGTAATATTTTACTGAATCTTATTTCATGAAAGAAGCATGGGACAAAAACCAAACCGGTGAAGGAGTCCTTCCTATTCCTTCTCTCTAGTCTAAGAATACGGAATTTCTTTAGGCTAAAGTGATTTCTTTTTAAAAATTCAAATTCTGGTTTGAGTTATTTCCCCACCAAATTGGAACTACCTTTTTAAGTATTTTGGAGTATGGAATTACCCATTCATTGTCTGAAAAGAAGAGAACAAAGCCAAGTCCTCTAGCAATCCTGACTCCTACCCTCAGAGTGACTACATAGATAGTAGATATGTAGATAGGTAGAACTACTACGTAGATAACCACACATCTATGTGTCCTAAGAGTTTCTCTTCTTCCTTAGATTTCAACTGCATCATAATTTAAAGAGGTGTTTATCAACCACCCCAGAGGAAACTATGTAAAAGAGAACACGTATATAGTTGTGCAGGGTAAAGAGAAAACTGAAGGTAAGAATAAGCGAATAGCCTAAACAGAGTTTATCAAACTGCAAGTGTGCCCACCAGTGGCTTTTGAAATCTTTTATAGAATTTAATTTTGGCACTAAAAAACGAAACAGAACATAAATTAGAATACACCGCACAAAGTAAAGTATTCATGAATGGTTTTGCACATTTGTGCACACATGTGAGTGCATGTAAGCTGGATCGGATCATAATGTAAAGCATACAACTTACCAGAACATAGGTTAAGACACTCTGCTCTAAAGGAAAGTCTGCTCCTTTGCTCCTACTTGCATGAATGGGTCAACTTACATGAATGAGGAATATCTATGCCCTAAACCTTACCAACTACTCCAAAGAGAGTTCACTAGTCTAGATGGATTTCAACATTTCAGACCTGAATTACCTATAGTTGGCATCTCATAGGTTTTCTCATAAACCAGAAAAAAGCAAAACAGTTGATCACTGTAAGAACTGTCTTACATCCCTTCATCCTCAAATCTCGCTAAGGCAGTACTGTGAACGCATCAATGTGTGGAAAGAGATAGTTTTAGAGGTAACTCTTCCGTATCTACATAGTAGCGCAAGTACTACCTTCTTGTATTAGTGAGAGCTATGAAGACTGAATTCAGATAAAATTCTTCTTTGCTCATAACTGTAAACATAAAAATTGACCTCACTATTTTTATTTTGAAACATATTAAGAGAAAACTCAAGGACAGATACACCAAAGCACCAAACCATGTAAATGAGAATTCTTCCTGAAATTCTAACCAGAATAATACTTAAAATTTAGAGCTAAATATCCATAAAAAGTATTAATTTTCTACACTATTTCTTTGAGTGACTTTATAGTAACAAGTGAAAATTCTCATTCACACTTACAATTATTTTTACAGATCTCTTTGTAAAATAAGAATTAAATATTTATTTTTCTAGTGTTAGCTGAGTATATCTAAAAATGTAGATTGGGGATTATAAGTTTTCAAAAAGTCTCTAAAACAATCCTTTAAATTGTGCAATCCTCCAAAACAAAGATACACTAAAAAGGTCTAGGTATTATGCTTTATTCCATCATAATTTGCACATAAGCCCAATATTGTCACCAATAAACTCAGAGACAGAGCCTACTTCAAAGAGGTACCACTTCCAGCCATTAAATCACGTTCACGGCTGCATCTGCCCAGTGCGGCTGCATTCTAACAGCTGACAAGACTCAGTTTTTAACTGAAGGAAGACTATAGACAGCCTCAAATATTGGTCTATGAAGAGACAGTCAAACTAACAGATCTCCTTTCTTTACCACAATGCACAATTCAGCATTTCAAAAACATTTTAAATTATCAAAACCAAACCTCAAGAAGTAAGACAGGAAGCTTGGAATAGTTTTCTCCTTACCCTTCATTAAGAATCCCTGTAGCAACAAGGCAATATGATGGCCTTTAAATAGCCTGGATTTATCAAGAAGGGAGAAGCAGCACCCTATAGTTACCCTGAAAACTGTCTCATGGCCATTCTAAAGGCTACTTAGTTTCTACAAAAAAACATATCCGTTGCTCTCTCTATTTATATGAAGAATTTATATATACATCACCAGATTAATGCCAGAGAACTATAAATAGATTCCCCCAAATGAGTGACAGTTAAGCAAATGAGTGCATAACATTATGCCTTCCTGACAAGCTCTTCTAAAATGAAAAAAATCTCTCACTGGCCAGTATGGCTCAATTGTTGGAGCATCATCCCATAAGACCAAAAGGTCAAGCGTTTGATTCCCAGCCAGGGCGCATACCCAGGTTGCAGGTCGATCCCAAGCTGGGGAGTGTACAGGCAAATAATCAATGTTTATCTCTCATATCTCATATCTCTATCTCTCTCTCAAAACAACGGAAAATGTCCTTGGGTGAGGATAAAAATTTTTTTAATTAAATGAAAAAACATACCTGATTTCTAACAGACTTGCCTATAACACTATAAGATAAATGTTAAACAACAAAAATATTCATACACGAGCTATAATTTATACCAATGATTTCAACCAGTATGCCACAGCATTCTGGTGTGCTGCAAGAATGTTTAAAACAAGCAATACCTGACAGCTTAGTCACGGGCACTGACCTCTTTTCCCCTTCGGGGGTGTTCAACCCACTGCCCACGGGCTACATGGGCCCAAGATGGCTATGAATGTGCCCAACACAAAATCGTAAATTTACTTAAAACCTTTTCTTTGCTCATCAGTTTTTGTTAGTTTGTGTATTTAATGTGTGGCCCAAGACAACTCTTCTTCTTCCAGTTAGGCCCAGACACGCCAAAAGGTAGGACACCCCTGTTAGACTGTTAAATTAAAAAATGACAACAGCCAACACAACAAAAGCCATCTAGTGTGAATAAATCAAAATTACATCTATTTTTTGTCAGATAAGCAGAAAATATTTTGTTGGTGTGCTGCAGAATTTTAGTAATTACTTTATGTGTGCCATGAGATGAAAAAGGTAGAAAATTGCTGATTTATATCTTTGTTCAAAACCAGGGACTTCTGGACAAGATGGAGGCATAGGTAGATACACTTTGCCTCCTTGTACAACCAAAAGGAGGACAATAAATTTAAAAACAAAAAATAACCAGAACTGACAAAAAATCAAACTGTATGGAAGTCCTACAACCAAGGAGTTAAAGAAGAAACATTCATCCAGACTGGTAGGACAAGTGGAGATGGACAGCAGGGCCAGAGAGGATTCATGGCAAGGCGGCAGCTGGCGGAGGGGGCGGTCCCATTTGCGTGTGGATAAACCAGGAGGAACAACTGGGGAGTGACACAGACAACACAACCTAGGGTTCCAGTGCAGGGAAATAAAGCCTCAAAACCTCTGCCTGTAAAAACCTACGGGGATTGCGACAGCAGGATAAACTCCAAGCTTCACAAGAGAGTTCGATGGAGAGACCCACAGGGTCCTAGAATATATACAAACCCACCGACCTGGGAATCAGCACCAGAAGAACCCAATTTGCTTGTGGGTAGGAAGGGAAGTGACTGAAAGCCAGCCAAGAGTTCAGCAAACATGACTGTTCTCTCAGACCCCTCCCTCACAGCACCATACCACAGTGATATGGGTTGCCCCATCCTGGCAAATAACTAAGTCCCAGCCCCTTACTACATACCATGTGCACAGAGACAAAAAAAAAAAATATGGCTCAAATGAAAGAACAGAGCAAAGACCCCAAAATAGAACATAGTAATGAAAAGATAGCCAACCTATCAGATGCAGAGTCAAAACACTGGTAATCAGGATGTTCACAGAAATGGTTGAGTATGGTTGCAAAACAGAGGAAGAAGTGAAGGTTGTGCAAAGTGAAAAAAAGGAAAATGTACAGAGAACAACAGTGAAGGGAAGGAAACCAGGACTCAAATCAACAACCTAGAACAAAAGGAAGAAATAAACATTCAACAAGAACAGAATGAAGAAACTAGAATTCAAAAAAGATGAGGAGAGGCTTAGGAACCTCTGGAACAACTATAAACGTTCCAACATCTGAATCAAAGGGCTGCTAGAGGGAGAAGAGGAAGAGCAAGAAATTGAAAACTTATTTGAACAAATAATGAAGGAGAACTTCCCCAATCTGGCAAAGGAAATAGACTTCTAGGAAGTCCAGGAAGCTCAGAGAGTCCCAAAGAAGCTGGACCCAAGGAAGTACACCACAAGACACATCATAATTAAGTTACCCAAGATGAAAGATAAGGAGAGAATCTTAAAAGCAGCAAGAGGAAAGGAGAGAGTTACCTACAAAGGAGTTCCCATGAAATTATCAGCTGATTTCTTAAAAGAAACCTTACAGGCAAGAAGTATTCGAAGTCATGAAAAGTAAGGACCTACATCCAAGATGACTCTATCCAACAAAGCTTTCATTTAGAATGGAAGGGCAGATAAAGTGCTTGCCAGATAAGGTCAAGTTAAAGGAGTTCATCATCACCAAGCCCTTATTGCATGAAATGTTAAAGGGACTTATCTAAGTAAAAGATGATGATAAAAAATATGAACAGTAAAATAACGACAAACTCACAACTATTAACTGAACATAAAAAAAGCAAAACGAAAACAAAAACAAACTAAGCAAACAACTAGAACAGGAACAGAATCAGAAAAACAGAGATCACATGGAGGGTTATTAGCAAAAAGGGGAGGAGAGAGAATGTGGGAAAAGGTACATAGAATAAGAAGCATAAATGGTAGGTACAAAATAGACAGGGGGAATTTAAGAATAACTTATGGAAATGGAAAAACCAAAGAACTTATATGTACGACCCATGGACATGAACTCAGGTGGGGAATGCTAGTGGGAGGTGGGGTGCAGGGCAGAGGGGAATAAAGGGGAGAAAAAAATGGGATAACTGCAATAGCACAATCAATAAAATATATTAAAAATTAAAAAAATAAAAAATTAAATAAATAAATAAAATCTATACCGGGGTACGCAATCCCAAGGCCATGGACTGGTTAGGAACTGGGCCACAAGTAAAGCTGGCTGGATGCCTGAGAACCACCTCTTGTCCCCCAACACCCTCATCTCATCTTCCATGAAACCAGCCCCTGGTGCCAAAAAGGCTGGGGGCCCCACTGCACTATAGCATACATGTTCTGTTGTATATAGCAAATAATACTAAATAAAATTATTTAAGGTATTTTAAGTATAGCTATGATGTAATAATAAGTACAAAATATCTTAAAGTCAAATTTTAGAAAACATAAGAAAAAATGCTATTATCTTGTTAGGATTTGGGAGCATGAATATAATAAAGTGTGGTAACACTGTAACAAAAAAGAATGCCTTTGATGGTGTCACAAGTAGACTGGATGCAGCTGAGGAAAGAATCTCTGAGTCTAAGGATATGTTAATAGAAATTTCTAAAATGGGAAAACAAAAAGACTGAAAAAAAATAAAAAGAAAGAAAGAAAAACAGAATATCTAAGTAGGACAACTACAAAAGGTGCAACATACAAGTGTTGGGAATAAGAGAAGAAGAAAGACAAAAGATGAAATATTTGAAGCTATAATGGCTAAGAAGTTTTCCAAATTAATATTAGACACCAAATCAGACACCCACAGGGCTCAGAAAATACCAAGCAGGATAAATGTTAAAAATAAAACAAAACAAAGAAACAAACAAAAAACCCTATACCTAGTCATATCATTTTTAAACTACAGAAAATAAGGAAAAAAATCCTGAAAAAGGAAAAGCAGGAAAAAACCTACAGTGGAACAAATATAAAAGAAATAATATTTAACTTCTTAGAAACTATGCAAGCAAGAAAATACACGAGCATTTCAAATACTTAAAATTGTTGAAAGAAAAAAATCCCACAAACACAGAATTCTGTGTGCTGTGAAATTATCTTTCAAAAGTGACAGAGTAATAAAGACTCAGGCTAATAAAAATTTGAGGGAATCTGTTATCAGTAGACTTGCCTTGCAAGAAATGTTAAAAGAAGTTCTTCAGAGTGAAGAAAAATTATATAGGTCAGAAACTCAGAACTAAATAAATGAAGTATAAAAGTAAAAATTATAAACATTTGAGACTTTAATATTACTATTTATAATTTAAATTTCTTCTCTTTTTCTTTACTATGCTCAGTAGCTGATGGTTTTATGTCATCATATCAACAGGCACTATAACCAAAACACAGCATTAGCGAACACAGTTGTGTAGTACTCTCTAATGTCAGCGTGTTTGATCAGACACTGTCTCAAGATTTCTTTTATGGCCAGGTTAGGAACTCTCTGGAAATCATAGCAACTTATGACCAGATCACAAGAAACCTAGTATAGAATTTCATTCTTTCACTGTTTGCTTTAAGATGCTGCATTAAGTCTATAGTGGAAAAATAAGTTCAGTGTCAGAAACCACTTAATTCTCAGAGGATGCTTTCTCTAAAGTTCTTCGTTTTAATAAAGTAAAATATCTAAAAATGAAATAACATTACTGTTAGTAAAGAACAGAACTGATACTTTGTAGCTACTTTAATTCAGATGTTACTTTATAGTTATCAGTGAGATACCATTTGATACTTAGTATGTATAAATTCGAAGTATTCTAATAACACGGTAATGAATCCACCCAAAGATGTAATTTAATGTTACCACAATCAAAATAACCACAATTAACAACTTCCATTTATAGAGGTCACATGCACTAAACCATGTTTATATTTTTTACTTTAATTATTTAATGATAATTTAAGACTCACATTGGCAAGTAAGAATTTGGAGACTATGCTCTAACTACTACCACTACGGCTCTCCTATAAACACTACCATTGTTAACCTCCCCGCCCGGGCCACTAGCTTCCAACCCAATGTAGTCTTCTCTTCTCCTAAAAATGGAAACTCTCTCTTTGGCACTTATATGTGGCTACTTCAGGATAATACCATGCTATTTTTTAATACTTTACTTCCAGCTTTCTATCTTCTTTTTAAACTAGGGAAAGATAGGTAACTTCAAGCTTCTATCTTCTAGTTCTGCCAGAAACATACAGGGCCCTCAGTTTAGTGATGCTAGATAGGGAGAAGCATGAGGAAAAATTTTCAAGACAACTGAACACATTATCAAGTTATCAGCTATTTTACCAACAACCAATAGATTACCCTGTATGAAAAACTGTTATGGTTCAAGTTCCAAAGTCAGAGAAAAATAAATGAAAACTGCAAAGTATTACCTGCAGGGTTTGGGTAAGCAGAAAAAGCTAACTGAGAAAGGAGACTGCACCCATCATCAGATATGCACACTCACCGCCTGTTCCGGCTGCAGCATTACTGACAGAAGACGACGACTAAAAACAAGTTATCGCCGGCAGAGATTCAGGTCAGGAGCTGTGGGGATTTGAGTCCTGACACCACTTACAGACTGTATAATCACGCTCAGCTCCCATTTCTTCCTCTGAAGAATAAGGGGTTGGACTAGATTTCTTACATCCTTACTAGCTCTAACACATTAAGAGAATGCAAATAAAATCTCATTGTGGGCCCTAAATATCCCCCCTCTATAAAAATGCCTGTGTGCCTATGGTACTGTTGGGCTCCATCTACGGCCAGTGCATACATTTCCATATAGTCTATCAGTTACTGCGCCAGAATCTTTAGTGCAAAACACCTTTCTAAATGGCAAAACCTGTGAACATCTTAAGATACATCATCAAAAGACATAAATTACTTTCACTATCAGTATTCTATTAACTAATCCTCTTAAAACTGCAAAGATTTATTAATAATTCATCCACCAGGACTTTTCTGCTATAATATCAAGATACTACTTTTTTAAAATATCTTCTATATGTTGGCTAAATACTTCCCAGTATTATAAAAGTGGTTTTATATCTTTTCCTTATTAAAAAAAAATTCCTAAAGTAGGTTATTAAAAGTATCAGCTGGAGGAAAAAAATATCCTGAACACTAAGCTTATGTCCCACTGCAGGCTCAGAGGTTGCGTTACTCGTTTTAACCCTCCTAAGGATTATTCAACACCCCTGCCCGCTGTCCATTCAAGACTCGCTCTATGAAGTGAACTGACAGTGAGCTGTTTATATCACCACTGAAGTAAACAGCCAGGAACTGAACTTTTAGTCTTTTTTCAAGCAATATAAATGTCCTTTATTTATTTACTTTTTGGTGCTTCCACTGTTTATTTGTTTTGTGGTTGTTCAAGTACAGTTTTCTCCATCTCCTCCTCACAACTCCCCCCACCCCAGCCATCCCCACCTCCCACCCTCGATCCCGCCTCGTCTTGGTCTTAAGCAGAAAATACCCTTCAGCAGTTCCCTTCAGTCCTCTAAATTTTGTCAGTCTTCATGTTCAACTTTCCCAACACCACGATCATAAAGAGGACCATTTTTGCCAAAAATCATTTTACACAAGGATTGCTCACTCCATGGATAGTCTTTTATGCAGTAACCAATCCTCTGTATGCTCAGCGCAATTCTAGGCACTGATATTCTACTGTGGCATGTGAGGGAAGTGGAGAGGAGGTGGAAAGAGGAGAAAAAGATAAAAAAAAAGATCACAAATAAACCAGTAGTGTTAAGTGACACAGGATAAATTAGAAAAGGGTGTTGTAATCAAGAATGACTAGGAGCTAGCTATTTTTGTATTCAGTGTTCAGGGTAGGCCTCTCTCTAAGGTGCTATTTAAATTAAAACCTGAATGACAAGAAGAAGGCCCACCTGGGAAGATGGGGAAAAGAATCTTAGGCAGAGCAAACAGTGCAAAGGTACTGAGGTCATGGTAAGTCTGATTTATTCTGGGAACACCAAAAAGGGATGGCTGGAGCACAATAAATAAGAGAGTAGAAAGAGATAAAGTGAGAAATATAGACAGGGGCGTAAGACTTTACTGTATAAGGCCTTAAAATAAAACGTGTAAAGATGTCATTCTAAGTGCAATGGTTGGTGTCAAACAAGCAAGTAACATAATCTGAATTACTTTTAAAAAGACAAATTAGGAAAATGGGGAAAATGTTTAGGAGACTATTGCAGAGGTCCAGGAAAGAGATACTGGTGGTTTGATCTACAATGGTAACAAAAGACAAAGAAAGGTATAGTTACTAAGACATTTACTGATGGAAGTGATGTGTCAGAGATGGTGAGGGAAAGAAGAAAGTAAGTTAAAACTCTTGGTTAAGATTTTTGCCTTAACCAACTCAGTGAGCTGACTAGTGATGTGGTTTCTTGAGATGGGGGAGGCAGCAGACAGAGAAAGATAAAGAATTCTGTCTTGGCCATATTCAGTTTAAGACATCCATTACATGGAGATGACAAGAAACTGCTGAATACACAAGTCTAGAGTTCTGAGGCTGGATCAAGTTTAGAGATACAGATTTGGGAGCCATCACCATGTTCTCGATAATTAAAGCTATAAAACTAGTTGAGGGCATTTAGGCAGAGAGAGTACAAAAGAAGGGAGCTCAGCCCTGAACTGGGGACTATATTTTGGTGTCTTGCAGAGGAAATGAAGTCAAAAGGATACTTAGAAGGAAAAGGCAATGAAGTGAGAATAAAACTAGGAGAATGGCTGCCCTGATCAGTGTGGCTCAGTTAGCTGAGCATTGTCCAGCAAAGCAAAAGGATGTTGGTTCTATTCTGTAAGGCACATGCCTGGGTTGCAGGTTCGGTCCCTGGTGGGGGCACATACCCGAGGCAACCTATTGTTGTTTCTCTATCACATCAATGTTTCTCTCTTTTTCTTTCTCCCTTCCCTCCCCTCTCTCTAAAAATAAATATATAAAATTTTTTAAAAAAGAAAATACTATGCTTAATAAAACAAACAAACAAGAGAATGGGTTCATGGAAACCAAGACAAGAAAGAGCTTTAAGAAAAAGGGAGTTACCATCTTTATGGAAAATTGATAAGATAAGAACAGAAAAATCTACCGATTTGGCAACACAGAGCTAACTGGTGACCCTGAGGAGTGCAGGAGAAAGATGCAAACAGAAACTGGAGTAGAATGCAAGAAAACCTTAATAAGAAAATGTACACAATTACCAAAGATGATCCTTTCAAACAAGGTGGTAGCTAGAAGTGATAATAACTGGAAGCATAAGATATGGTAGAAAGGAAAAAAAAACTGAGAAAGCAAGGGAGAGGAGTAAATAAAGAATGAAGTTGTGCGATAAGATACCCAAAGCCCAAATGCAGCAGCTGGCAGAGCATCTGACCATTTCATCGAGAGGAAAGGGAGGGCAGAGAGGCAGGCTGTTTTGGTGGTGGTGGAAAAGTAAGGGAGTTCATGTATGACTGCAGTTTTCTCATTCAAATATGAAGCAAAAACATTACTGAAATGAGGTGTGCAGTATGTTTTTAAAGGGAAGAGAAAGCAAGAAATAAACTAAATATTAATCATACTAGGAAAGATGGAAAGTGTACATCAGGACTGCAAGGCATCATTCAAGAACCACTTGAAATTTGCAGCTATGAGCTGGAAGTGAGATCAGTCAGCAGACAAGAGTTTCTGCTTAAATGAGGGCATGGAACAGGGCAATGATTGGACTGAATCAGTACCTGCCAGACAGGAGAACCACTGAGGGAGAACAGGGTGGTCACAAGGAAGTGAGCAGAAGGAGATTGTGGAATGTAAGTCAGGACTATTTATTCTATTTTGAGGCACATAGGTCACATCAGTAATTTTCTTTTGATAATTTTCTTTTAATTAACTTTTCATAACCTCTATCAAATCCTTGTTTGACAGTGGCACTGCATGTAATTAGAGCAGTTTTCCAACATTATCTACTTAAAATCTTTTCCTATAATGATGACTCAACTGCAGTGACTAGACAGTAAACTTTTTCAGTAAGGTTTTCCTACATACAATGACTAGCATGCATGTTAAAACATCATGAAAGAGGAATATGGGAAAATATCACTGAAACATCAATTAACTTTAAACCAGAGGAAACAGAAAACAAAATATACATACATCTGGGAATATAACTTTCTACTTCCCTCTCTTCAAGGAATACCTGAGGGATTACCATGGGCCAAGAACAGTGAATGACTAAGGTTAAGGGACTTAGACAACGAAGCCCCACGCTCCCGTTTGCAGGGACTGACTAGTTTTTAGGGAATAAAGGGCAGAGGGAGGGCTTAAAGAGAGCACACAGGCAGCAGACAAAACGCCTCCTCCTCTCTTCTCTGTTTCATCTTTCTCCCAGACTATAAGCTCCTAGAGGAAACATTTTTTCTGATGTCATCTTTAAGACCCCGATGTCAGAATAAGACTCATCACATAAAAGATGCTCAATAAATATATACTGAAATTACGACATCTGTGCAAAGATACAGAAAATTGATGGTCCTGGAGAAAGCAAGTACAGATGGGGCCAAAACACCTTTGTGTTCCTGGATGCTCCTGGAAATGAACTGTATCAGGTAGGCCACCTCCTAACCTGTCAGGTTGCCAGAGGAAAGCAAAGAGACAGTATCAAGATCAGGTGCCGAAGAGAAAATCACAATGAATTCACTTGATTAGACTATAAACTCTAAAGGTCAGGAATTTCTGGCAGATTTGTTTACTGCAGAATCCCAAGAGCCTATCACAGAGTGTCTGTCACATATCAGGTATTTGTTGAATAATTTGGGTGTGTCTTCAGGATTAGGCAAAGTGACCCATCCAATATGTTTACAAACTATGAATTTAAATTACCATTTTAAAATTAAATTTTAATCACAAACACTGAGTTCCAAAGTCCATATTCTTTCTTACTACAACATGTTGCCATTATTTAGCATAGATAGTATGTTGAGTCACTCTTGAAACACTTACAGTAGAAAACTTTCTGAAAGATATAAACAGCTTGTTACTTTCCAATGGGTATTAGTTGTTTATTAATCCATAGCAGACAGTTATAAGAAAATAATGAAGACCCCACCAGTGGCCTGATTTTTAGAAAGACATGCTCTGACAATTATAAGATGTATGACCTTGGGTAAAATGTCACTCTTCAAGTCTTCTGTTTTTCCTTTGTAAGACGACTATATTAAAACTATCTATGGTTATATGAGAATTAATTAGTACACATAAAATGCTTAGCACAATGAATGGCTCTTAGCAGAAATTTATTTAATCCTTGACCTTCTTTCCTTCTTACTTTCTCCACTTTTGGCTATAATAGTAATAGAGGCCACAGAACCTACTGGTTAAAAGCATACATTTTGAAGGCAGAACATTCCAATTCAAATCTTGGCTTGGCTACTAAAAAGCTGTGTGACCACAAATAAATTAGCAAACTTGTGTCTCTCAGGTTCTCACCAGTAAATGAGGATAACAGTATGAACCTCATGGAACTGTTGTGAGGACTACGAACTAATATATGTATACATAAAGGGTTTAGAACAATGCCCAGCATAGGTTAGGCATAAAATAAGCGCTTACTATTTTTATTACCTTCAATGACCCATCAAATCTAATTGCTGACCCTTCCACCTTGACTGCAACATTCTTAAGTTTAACTTAATAAAACTACCTTTCATCACAGCATTTACTGAGGGAATAGTTTTCTTATTTTCTATTGAAGGAAATATCCAATCTACTGTGAGGGACTGTAAAGCTTTGCATGCTTACTGAACAAAAGTTTTCCTTTCTTTCATTAAATAGAAATGAAAGCTTTGCACATAAAACAATTGGATTTCTTTCCTTTTTATTGGTTCACTTGCAATAAAGCTTTAAATGATTGCAAAAACATCTAGAAATTCCCTGAAGGAAAAAAAAATGTTGCAATTTACTACAAGCCTATAATAGAACCTGAAATATGGTTTTCTGCCACAACTTACAACTCTATCACTACAGTTACTTTAAGAATAGACAAGTTTAAAAAGCTGTTACAATTTTGGGTGGTTCTTTTTTCTTTTAGGGTTGAGGGCATTTTAGTATACAGTTATTTCACTAGCAAAGTACAGTTACTATCATCTTATTATTGTTTTCTATAAGATAATAATTCTTATTTTAACTATTCAATTCTTCTTTTTTTTTTTTTGTTTTTTTTTTAAGATTTTATTTATTTTCAGAGAGAGGGGAAGGGAGGGAGAAAGAGAGGGAGAGAAACAGCAATGTATGGTTGCCTCTCACAAGGCCCTCACTAGGACCCGGCCAGCAACCCAGGCACGTGCCCTGACTGGGAATCGAACCAGGACCCTCTGGTTCCCAGCCCGCGCTCAATCCACTGAGCTACACCAGCCAGGGCTCAATTCTTCTTTTTTAAACTAGGTAAAATAGAAGAAAACAAGCCTTGGCTGAAAGAACTTTTATGTAGTAGTCACCATTATTTCAAGCTAATTGTTTACTTATTTAAAGATAAATTCTCAATTGCCAAGATATTCTTTTTTTTAATCCTTGCCCAAGAGTACATTCATAGATTCTAAAGACAGGAAGGGAGAGAAAACCATCAATGTCAGAGAGAAATACTGGCTGGTTACCTGCCACATGCACCCCCACTGGGACCAAATCTGCAACCTGTAGAGTTATGTACCCTGACAGGGGATTGAACCTACTACCCTTTGTTGCACAGAACGACACTCCAACCACCTGAGCCACACTGGCTAGCACTTGCCAGAATTTTCTGTATATTTAATTAGCACCAATTAATAAAAATATTAGTTTCTATACCCACCCGGATTCTTTTTTAAATGACAATATCAAGTTTTTGTGAAAATGCAAAGGAACTGTAACTATCATACAATATTGAAGAAAATATAAATTGGTAAAACCACTTTGAAAAACTCTTTGGCAGAAAAACTAAAGCTGGACATATATATTCCCTGTGACACAGCATTCCTACTTCTAGGTACATACCCAATAACCTATGTGTATGCATTTATCAAAAGACATGTACAATAATGTTCACAGCAGCTTTATTCACCAAAGCCCTAAACCAAAAACTACATGTCAACCACCAGCAGAATGGAAAAATTAAGTACAGCACAAGTAAACAACACAGTCATACTTAACAATAAGAACAATCCAAAACATCAATGATTAGCAAAAGAAACCAGACACAGAACAGTAGGTGCTGTATGATTTCATTTACCTCAAATTAAAAGCAGATAAAATGTGTCTATATTGACAGAAATCTGAATAGTGATTATTTGTGGGAGAATGCTGAACAAGAAGACCAAGATCATGAGCAGCACTAGTAATGTTTTACACAGTGATCTGTGCATTGGTTACACCAAGTGTATA
Organism: Micronycteris hirsuta; assembly: GCA_004026765.1. NCBI lineage: Eukaryota > Metazoa > Chordata > Mammalia > Chiroptera > Phyllostomidae > Micronycteris > Micronycteris hirsuta. The sequence continues at coordinate 155,035 of PVJI01001361.1, forward strand.
AATCTGCAAAAATTCATTGAGCTATAAACTTAAGATCTGTATAATTTAATAAAAAGGTTAAGATGAAAAGAAATAATTTAACTTCTAAAATAAAATCTGTGAAGTTAGAAAATGTCACTTTTGGATAAATATATGCTCACAATATACTAATTAGAAAAGTTGTAAAAACTCCCTTTATTTTCTCTTTAAAAAATAAGGCATCTTGAAAAGAGGACACCCCAACAGCGATTTCAAGTGCTACCTAGAGTAACATTTTGTAACACTGGTTTTACTGAGAAAAAGGATAGAGTCAAACTTCATACTCTTAAAAGGACTAAATCCAGAAGCTATTGACTGATTACGCCCTTGAACTACAGTTAGTGATTGTATTGATTAGCTCACTCATATGTGATTGTTTAGCCTATTTAAAGAAGAAAGTCTGAAGATTTAAATGCTTATTTAAGGATTCATCCACTGTGGTGAAAAGCTGGCTTCAAAATAAAGCCTATTTATAAGAAAGTAACCTAACTCATTCTGTATAATTAAGTGAAAAGAAATAGCAAAAATATCTACTAGATTGTCCTAGACAAAAATTCTACTGGCTATAAATTACGTTGTCGTTTTTTTTTTTCTATTTATTTTCTTTTTTACATTAGCGTTTTTGTTTAATATATTTTATTGATTATGCTATTACAGTTGTCCCAATTCCCCCCCTTTATTCCCCTCCGCCTGACAACCACCCCCCCCCCATTCCCGACCCTTTAGTTTTTGTCCATGGGTCATACACGTAAGTTCTTTGGCTTCTATATTTCCTATACTATTCTTAACCTCCTCCTGTCTGTTTTCTATCTACCATTTATGCTACTTATTCTCTGTACTTTTTTCCTCCTCTCTGCCCTTCCCACTCCCCTGTTGATATCCCTCCATTCCTTATATAAATCCCTTTAACATTTCATATAATAAAGGTTGGGTGATGATGAACTCCTTAAACTTGACCTTATCTGAGAAGCATTTTATCTGCCCTTCCATTCTAAATGAAAGTTTAGCTGGATAGAATATTCTTGGATGTAGGTCCTTGCCTTTCATGACTTGGTATACTTCTCTCCAGCCCCTTCTTGCCTACAAGGTCTCTTTTGAGAAATCAGCTGACAGTCTTATGGGAATTCCTTTGTAGGTAACTGTCTCCTTTTCTCTTGCTGCTTCTAGGATTCTCTCCTTATTTTTAATCTTGGGTAATGTCATTATGATGTGCCTTGGTGTGTTCCTCTTTGGGTCCAACTTCTTTGGGGCTCTCTGAGCTTCCTGGACTTCCTGGAAGTCTATTTCCTTCACCAGCTTAGGGAAGTTCTCCCTCATTAGTTGTTCAAGTAAGTTTTCAATCCCTTGGTCTTCCCCTTCTCCTTCTGGCACCCCTATGACTCAGATGTTGGGACGTTTAAAGATGTCCTGGAGGTTCCTAAGCCTCTCCTCATTTTTTTTGAATTCTTGTTTCTTCATTCTTTTCTGGTTGGATGTTTTTTTCTTTCTGTTGGTCCACTCTGTTGATTTGAGTCCCAGTTTCCTTCTCTTCCCTATTGGTTCCCTGCAGATTTCCCCTCATTTCTTTTAGCGTATCCTTCATTTGTTCATTCAATTGTGACCCAATTTCAACCAATCTTGTGAGCTTCCTGATTATCAGTGTTTTGAACTGTGCATCTGATAGGTTGGCTATCTCTTAGTCACTTAGTTGTATTTTTTCTGGAGCTTTAATCTGTTCTTTCATTTGGGCCATTTTTTTTCTCGGTGCACCTGTTACTTTAAGGGGCAGAGCCTTAGGTGTTCACCAGGGCAGGGTAACCCATGTCGCTGTGTTGTGACGCTGCCTGTGGGGGCAGGGCCTGAGAGAACAATGGCACTTGCTCTGCTCTCTGCACTTCCCCCACTACCCACAAGTAAGTTGGACCCTTCTTTGCCAGCTCTGGGGTGGGTGGGCGGGTCTGCATAGTTCCAAGTCCCTGTGGGTCTCTCCAATGTGAGGCTGGGAGTTCCTCCCCCTGCCGCCTCAACCCCCACAGGTGTTTTTAATTGGTGGTTTGAGGCTTTATTTCCCTGCATTGGTGGGTTGTGTGGTCTGCTCTGCTCCCCAGCTTTTTCTCCTGGTTTATCTGCACACGAATGAGGGACCGCCAGGTCCACCAGTCTCGGCCCCGCTGGGTCCGGGTGGGCCAGCCGCAGGTTTCACTGAGTGCACCAGCCACGTTTTAGCCAGGCGTGCCTGCTGCGGGCCTCTCTGGGCAGCTGAAGCATTACCCCCACCACTCCACAAACCACCTTCTCCCCACGTGCTCTCCGCCCGGCTCCACCCCACTTACCTGTCTGGATGAATGTGTCTTCATTAACTCCTTGGTTGTCGGACTTCCACTCAGTTCGATTTTGTCAGATCTGGCTGTTTTTTGTTTTTTAAATTGTTGTTTTCCCTCTTTTGGTTGTGTGAGGAGGCACAGTGTGTCTACCTATGCCTCTTTCTTGGCCGGAAGTCCAAAATTATTTTTAATAATACAAAGAATTTTCAGTTTTTCTCGAGTCTCTGTACCAAGATATACCATAGCCATCACCATCAAATCAAACAGTTTTCTTCTCCCTTCTCCTCTTTATAAAGCTCATAACATCAATTTAGACTATTTTCTTACATTTTACTATATAGAAAAATGGTATGAAAATAAATCTATGAACAATATCTCTGTATGAGTATCTCACATCTCAAATATAAGAGATATCAAATATATGGTAAATTTCTATCTGGTGTGTATCTTAGCTCAAGTTTATTTAATCAAAGAAAGATGCTCTTTAGTTTTTTTGTTCTCACTTATACTGTAGCCTATATGGCTCCAGAACTCATCCTTAATCACACCCTTTCAGTTCAAACACATGACAAAGTATTAAATGAGAAAACCCATGATTAGTCAGGCTTAGAATTGAGGTAAACATTTTCCTGGAGCAGAAATCAAACAGAAAGGCAAAGCAGAGAGTAAAACTGAAGTCCTGTCCTACACCGACATGTGGGCAAGAAAAATAGAGTAATAAGGGATTCTGAATCTAGTGTACTATTTGAAATTAGGGGCAAACACAAATTTTTCCATAGGATTTCACTCATATGTGGAATCTAATGAACACAGTGAACTAACAAAGAGAATGGGGACACACTCATAGATGGAAAGCAGGATGACAGCTGTGGTGGGAGGTTAGGAAGTGAAGGGACTGCGCAAAAAGGAAAAAGGACTCATGGACATGAACAACAGTGTGGTGACTGTGGGGAGGAGTGGGTTGTAAGAGGACTAAATGGTAATGGAAGAAATACAAAAAAGATTAAATAAAAAACCCCCAAAACAAAGGACAAAATGATCTTAAGTAGAGGCATGTTATTGCCAATTCAGCAGAATGTTCCTTTCTTATCAGCAGTTTAAATTTAAGTAACAATGTATGTGGTACCCTACTTCAAAATCTTAAAAAAATATCAATATTGTTCCCATGTGGCTTAGACACATTCTGTTCCAATAAAATCCGTACCAAGAATACTCCCTTTAGTGGTCAATTTAACCCTTAGTTTATCAGAATAAACAGTTCTCACCATTTATCATACATGTCTAAGCAACTCTTTTCATTTCTTTATATTTTTAAGTAATTTTATGCCTACTTTAGAGAAGAATAAAGGAGAGTGAAAAACCACATTAAAATTTTCAATAAGAATTTAAACACAGAAAACTGAAATTTTAATTCTCATGTTTCTAGTTTTGACAGTATAATGACCTGAAATGGGCAATATTCTTTGAATGAAACATGGATAAACTTGGAACTTATTTGTCTTGTAAATACTGATTTCAGACTTCCAATAAATGGCTGCTTCTAGACTGTGTTACTCTTGAATCATAAAAAATGACATTTTAAAAAACTCTGAAGGCTAATAATTTGAAGAGAGAACAACCATTTGTTTGTTTCACAATTACAAAATAAAAAATATACTGCAAGAAAAGAATAAGATACTGTCACATGCTCTGACATGAATGAATCTTAAAAACGCTATGCCAAGTAAAAGAAGCCACTCACAAAATATCACATGTATTAAGACAGTATTCATATGAAATGTCCACAACAGACAAATCTATGGAGACAAACATTACTGGTTGCTATGAAGAGCAACTGCTAGTAGTTATGAAGTTTCTTTTGAGGGTTATGAAAGTATCTTAAAATTGATTGGACAGTGGTTATGTTTGTACAACTCTAATAACATACTAAAAATCACTGAGTTTTACATGTTAATGGGTAAATTTTATAATATGTGAATTATATCTCAAAAAAGCTGTTATTTAAAAATCACATAATAGAAAAATTTATAACTGGAAAATGTTATGAGGATGGTTTTTCCACAAACTGGAAATAAAAAGACAACCCTGATTATACTTTAGTAGTAAAAATTTCAATCCAGTTTGAGGAATGCCAACATTCTATGAGGAGAGTCTTCTACCACAGACCTAGTGTCCTTCTGTCCAGCTCGTCTTCTTTCTCTAAAAGAAGGTTAGGAAGCCAGGAAGGAAGAAGGAGAATATTGGGGAAAGCAGGTCTGACATACAAACCTCACCACCTCAACATCTTACCCCCAAAACCAAGAGTATCTTCTGGATACCAATTCTGTAAAGAAACCTCTGTTATCATCTTCCTCTGTTTTGTTTGCAAATACAATTGTATGTGGCAAAACAGCATAACATGAAAACCACAATAATATGGTTATATTATAAACAAGATCTGATATACCCTATCAATATTTAATGTGCTGGCTTATTTAAAAAATAGGATTTAAAAAGGGGGAAATGTGAAAGTAATGGAGAAACAGAAACGGAAGGAAACACATGCTACCTGTGGTTCTTGAGCAGCAGGCTACAACTCTGACGAAGTCACTGTTTGGTGACACATTTTTCAACTAAGAAAATAGTAAACTATTGAGTTCCAAATTGAAATCCACAATTAGTTCTTGATTTGCTATCACCAGTAATAACTTTTTAATATAAAATGACAAGTATGAGAGTCAAGAGCTTAAATTTCAGAAGCAATATATTGCATATGGACTGATTGCATATGAGCATGCCTAAAACCTATAGTATGATGATGAAATACCCTTTTCCATGAAAAGGAAACAGGGCGTCCTAGTAAAACAGCCGATGACAGACCTGGGGTAGGCAATGTACAAGCTGAGCTTAAAAACAATTAGCATATCCAATATCGAGGAAATTATCATACTACTGCAGCTGCCCCACAAAAAGACTCAGGAGCCAACTTGAAGAGCTTACTTACCATCAAAGGATAGTAACTGCAATAAACAGAAACACACCATATATATTTAAACTGATGAATACATAATGAGACAAAAAGTCCTAAGTAAATAAAACCAGAGGATGCTAATGAATCAAATCATTATTCTGAAAACTGGTAAATTAATGGAAAGTATCAATCTGCCTCTCATATATGAATTACACTACCAAGTAACCACAACTAGTAGAAATTTTAACTACAGAATGAAAAAGAAACCACAGAATTAGAATATCATCATTCTGCAGCCACTGATGAATTGCTGGAAAAGGTATTGAGGTAAATGGGCTAAAATGTCAAAAAGAGAAACAGCCAGACATTTGGTGCCTCCTGATAGAAAACTAGTAACACCACAGACTAGCTTAAAAAAGAGGGAACCCAATAAACGACATCTGTACAGGAAATACAAAGGACAAAAGAACTATGGAGACATAAATCAGCAAAACTGGTATCACAAGAAGAGAAAAGGACTCCATTTTTCCCACAAGTAAATTAAAAGAAGAGTGAAGAAGGAATTTCTAGGTTAAAAAGCTCAAAAGTTACCAACCTGATCTGCCTTTTGATGCAAACTAAGAAACCGGCTTCTATGAGATAATTGAAAATCTGAAAACTTTATAGGATATTTGATGAGAAATAAGAAATGACTGTTTTGATCAGAGATCCAAGATGGCAGCACAGTAGGTAAAAGCTTTACCAACAACCTCTCAGGACCAAACTGGACTTAAAAATAAATTACAAAAACATGATCCTGTATCAACCACTGAACACTAGCTGAAGAGAACCCTTGTAATCAAGGACAGAAAGAATAAACTGCTTCACCACAACGAGACTGGTAGGGAGTGCGAAGGAGTTGCTAAAGGGCTGGCTGGGCTCCCCCAAGAGACAGCTGAAGTTCAGAAGGGATATTTCAGTGGCTGGGGTTTCCTCCTGAGAAGTGTGGGGTTTAAACACCAGGCTGGGATCCCCAGACTAGAGCACCAGAAGCAGGAAAGGAACCCAAATAACTTCCAGTTGTGAAAAGCAGCAGGGTTTCTGTCCACCAGAGAGACATGCAAAGAGCCTCTTAAAGGGCCACCACACAAAATACCATTTTCAGTCAATTACCCTGGGCTCCAGCAGAAGGACTAGAGACTCTTAAGGAGAGTCTGGGGCTGGTGGCTCTGGGGAGAAACTGAAAGAACAACCGCCAGGATCCCTGTGCTGAGTCACTCCCCATGGTGCAGAAGCCATCTTTCTCAGGCAGAGCAATCCCCTCCAAGTGGCATCTGCCTGGGAAAAAGCAATAGCCCCACCCTCTGGACTCCCTCTCATCCCTCTCAGTGGAGATTAAGCCAGGCTGCTCAGGAGGACAGCTGGAGGCTACTTAAGTGATGAGGCCTAACAGAAAGCCTAGAGGTCAAAGCGGATCTCTGGAGCTCTGGTCTTTAGCTGACCATCCCCCAGGGCCGGTGCTAGTAAAAGTCAGATTTTAAACAGCCTCGTACTTTCTGCACATACAAAGGCCCAACGGAAGGAGCCAAAAGCTATCCTTTTGGATCAATGACAGCTCCAAAAAGGTTGCCCAGAGCCAGTCACGACAGTGTCTAACAAAAGTCTGCCCTAGAATCTTTGTAGGTCTACCTAATACATAGAAATACAAAGTGGTGGCCAAAATGGGAAGACAAAGAAACAGGCCCCAAATGAAAGAACAAGAAAATTCTCCAGAACACTAAATGAAACAGAAGTAAGCAATTTATCAGTTAAAGAATTTAGAGTAATGATTTTAAGAATACTCGACAGCATTAAAAAAAGACATAACCCCCCCAAAGGAACAGTCAGAAATAAAGAATGTAATATCTGAAATAAATAATACACAGGAAGGAATAAATAGTAGGTTAGATGAAGCAGAAGATCAAATCAGCGACTTGGAAAACAAGGTAAAACAACAACAACAACAACAACAACAACAAAAAATCCCACCCAATCAGAGCAACAGAAAGAAAAAGGAATTTTTTAAAAATGAGGAGAGTTTAAGAAACTTTTGAAACAACAAGGGTTCGAAAACCTATTGGAGAAATAATGGCTAAAAGGTTAGACACACAAGTTTAAGGACGTGCAGAGAATCACAAACAAGATGGACCCCCAAGGTCCACACCAGACACATCATAATTAAAAAGGCAAAGCTTTTTGCAGACAAAGAGAGACAAAGAGAGACTCTTAAAAGCTGCAAAAGAAAAGCGGTTAGTTACAGACAAGGGATCTCCAATCACACTGTCATCTGATTTCTCAATAGAAACATTTCAGGCCAGGAGGAAGTGGCATTCAATTTTCAAGGTGATGGAAAACAAGGACCTACAACCAAGGCTACTTTACCCATCAGGCTATTAAAATTAAAGGAGAAAAAAACTCCAGGCTTCCCAGACAAGAAAAGGCTAAAAGCATTTGTTAACATCAAACCACTACTGCACCAAATGTTAAAGGTCTTGTTTTAAGAAGAATAAGAAAAAGAGAAAGAAAAAAAAAACAACAGGAAAACAGTTAAAAAATAAAATGGCAATAAATACATATCTATTAATATTCACTTCAAATGTAAATGGATTAAATGCTCCAATCAAAAGATACAGGGTAGCTGAATGAGAAAGAAAACAAGAGCCATATACACTGCCTCCAAGACACTCATCTCAGATCGAAAGCTAACACATGGACTAAAAGTAAAGGGATAGAAAAAGATATTTCATGCAAATTGAAAGAAAAAAAAAGCTGGGGTGGCAGTACGTATATCCAACAAAATAGACTTTAAAATCAAGGCTCTAGTTAGAGACAAAGGAGGACACTACAGAATGATAAAGGAAACAGTCCAACAAGAGAACATAACCCTAGTAAACATTTATGCACCCAACATAGGGGCACCAATATATGTAAAGTAAATCTTGATGGTAATAAAGGGAGAGATCAACAGAGAGCAATAAAGAGAGCAAATCCAGTCATAGTGGAGGATTTTAACACCCCAGTGACTTCAATGGCTAGACCCTCCAGGAGGAAAATCAACAAGACTGGGCTTAAATGACACACTAAATCAAATGGATGTAATCGGTATCTTCAGAGCACTTCACCACAAAGGAGCAGAATACATATTCTTTTCAAGTGGACAAGAATGTTAGGACACAAACAAGTCTCAATAAATTAAAAAATAGTGAAATCGTATCAATCATCTTCTCTGATCACAATGCCATGAAAACAGAAATCCACCACAAGAAGAACACTGAAAAACACACAAAGACATGGAGGCAAAATAACATGTTATTAAACAATAAATGCATTAACAATTAAATCAAGGAAGAAATCAAAAGATACCTTGAAACAAATAAAAATGAGAACACAACAACTGAAAATCTGCAGGACACAGAGAAAGCAATCCTAAGGGGGAAATTCACAGCATTACAGGCCTATCTCAAGAAACAAGAAAAAGCTCAAAAAAACAACCTAATTTGACACTTAAGGAACTTGCAGAAGAACAACAATGTCTGAAGTGACTAGAAGGAAGGAAGTACTAAAGATCAGAACAGAAGTGAACAAAACAGAATCTAAAAAATAACACAAAAGATCAATGATTTCAAAACAATGGAATGATTTCAATGTTCTTTGCCAATCTTGTTTATCTTGTTTATCCTAAATTTTAGAGGACCCAAATAAATAAAACTAGAAATGAAAGAGGAGAAATTACCAAATGACTCCAAGAAATACAAAGGATTATAAGAAAATATTATGATCAATTATATGCCATAAATTGGACAATCTGGACAAAATGGACAAATTCCTAGAAACATACAATCTTCCAAAACTAAATCAGGAAGAATCAGAGAATCTGAAGAGACAGATTATATGGAATGAGACTGAAGCAGTAATCAAAAAACTCCCAACAAACAAAAGCCTGGACTGGATGGCTTCACAGGTGAATTTTCTCAAACATTATTGGAAAAACTAACACATATCCTTCTCAAGATGTTTCAAAAATTCAAAGGAAGTAAAGCTCCCAAGCTCATTTTACAAGGTCAGCATTCTCCAAATTCCAAAACCAGCTAAAGACACTACAAAAAAAGAAAATTACAGACTAAAATCCCTGATAAACACTGATGCTAAAACCTCAACAAAATATTAACAAACCAAATAAGGCAATACATCAAAAAGATCATACAACATGATCAAATGGAATTTATTCTGAGGGTGCAAGGTTGGTACAACATTTGCCAGTCGATAAATGTGATGCTACACATAAACAAAATGAAGGATAAAAAACAAGATCATATCAATATATGTAGAAAAAGCATCTGATAAAATTAAACACCCATTTATGATAAAAATTTTCAGCCAAGTGGGAACAGAAGAAACATACCTAAACACAATAAAGGCCATATATGACAAACCCCTGCCAGCATCATACTCAATGGAGAAAACCTACAAGCTTTCTGTGAAAAATTGGAAACAAGACAAGGATGTCTCCCACAGTACAAGAAGTCCTAGCTACAGCAATCAGACAAGAAGAAGTAATAAAAGGCCAAATTGAAAAGGAAGTAAAACTGTCTTTATTTGCATATGACATGATACTGTAGAACGTTAAAAATTCCACCAAGAAACAACTAGAACTGATGAATGAATTCAATGAAATAGCAGGATACAAAATTAATATCCAGAAATCATTTGCATTTTGATATACCAGAAGAAATGCACTATCACAAAGGGAAATTAAGAAAGCAATCCCATTCAGAATTGTGTCACAAAAAATTAAAATACCTACAAATAAATCTAACCAAGGATGTAAAATACCTGTATTCAGAAAAGTTTACGACACTGAAGAAAAACATTAAAGAAGATACAAGTGGAAGTACTTACCATGTTCATAAAAAAAATTAACATCATTAAAATGTCCATACTACCCAAAGCAATCTATAGATTCAGTTAAATTCCTCTCAAGATATTATGATGTATTTCACAGATCTAGACCAAATATTTCAACAACTTATATGGAACTACAAAGGCCTCAAATACCAACAGTAATCTTGAGGGGAAAAGAAGAACAAAGTGTGAGAAATCATGCTACCTATATCAAACAATACTATAGGGACAGTAATCAAAACAGCATGATACTGGCATGAAAATAAAAACATAGATCAATGGAACAGAATAGTGAGCCCAGAAATAAACCCATGGAAGCAAGCACATACAATGGACTACAGATAGTTTATTTAATAAATGATGTTGGGAAAGTTGGACAGATATGTTCAGAAAAATGAAAGTAGACCACCTTCTTACACCACACAGAAAAATAAATTCAAAATGGATTAAAGGCTTACATGTCAGACCCAAAACTATAAAAATCCTAGAAGAAAACATAGGCAATAAAATATCAGACACTGCTCGTAGCAAAATATTTTCTGATATATCTCCTCAAGCAAGTGACACAAAAGAAAAACAAATGCAACTACATCAAACTGAAGTTTTTGCATGGCCTCATCAACAAAATAAAAAGACAACCCACCAAATGGGAGGACATATTCACTGATATATTTGATGAGGGATTATTATCCAAAATTTATGAAAGAACTTGTAACTCTAAACATCAAAAAAACAAATCCAAATAAAAAATAGGCAAAAGTTCTGAATAGACTCTGCTCCAAATGGACATACAATGGCCAATACTTATGAAAAAATGCTCAACGTCACTAATCATCAGAGAAATGCAAATTAAAAAGCAAATTGAGATACCACCTCACATCAGTCAGAATGGCTATCATCAATAAATCAACAAACTTAACAAGTGCTGGCAAGGATGTGGAGGAAAGGAAACTCTTTGGTGGGAATGCAGATTGGTGTACCCACTGTGGAAAGTAGTATGGATATGCTTCAAAAAAATTAAAAATGGAACTGTCTTACGACCCAGTGATTCTGCCTCTGGGAATTTATCCGAAGAAACTTGAAACACTAATCTGAAAGCACCCCAATGTTCACTGCAGCATTATTTACAATCACCAAGACATGGAAGCAGTCCAGGTGTCCATGAGTAGATGAATGGATAAAAAAAACAACTGTAAGACATTTACAAAATGGAATACTACTTGGCAATAAAAAAGAAAATTTAACCCTTTGTAACAGCATGGATAGACCTGGAGAACATTATGCTAAGTGAAATAAGCCAGTCAGAGAAAGACAATAACCATGTTATTTCACTCATATGTGGAATCTAATGAATAAACTGAACTAACTACCAAAATACAGACAGATACATAGAAGACTGATGCTCTGGGAGGACAGGTTTCAGAGTGGAGAGATTGAACAAAAAGGAAAAAGGACTCATAGACATGGACAACAGTGTAGTGACTAAAGGAGGAAGGGAAATATAAGAGTGATAAAAGGTAATGGAAGAAAATACAATAAAAAGGGAGACTTCCAGTCAAGATGGCGTAGGCAGACGTGGCTCACCTCTTCACACAACCACATCAATATTACAACTGAAATATAGAACAACCATCATTCAGAACCATCAGCAGTGGAGTTGAATGGAAGTCTGACAACTATGGAATTAAAGAAACCACATCCATCCAGACTGGTAGGAGGGGTGCAGACATGGAATGGGCTGGTCCCACACCCACATGTGGATACAAATTTGGGAGGGATGTCTTAGGAACAAGGAGTTCCAGTCCCACATGAGGACACCCAGCCCAGGGTTCCAAGCCAAGAAGATAGGTCCCCACAATTTCTGGCTGCAAAACCCAGCAGTAATTGAGTTTGTGGAAGAAACTTCTGAAGCCCCAAACAGTTCCACTTAAAGAACCCACACACTCATTCAATCTCTCTGAGCTCCAGTACCAGGGTGGCTGTTTGAAAGGCACCAGTGGTATAGTGAGAGAAACTGAAGTGTCTGACATCAAGGCAAGCAGAGACCATTTTCCCTTTTCTAAACCCACCCCCCACAGAGCCAGCAAGCTGTTGCCATATCTGAGACTCCATCACCCTGGGTAAATAGTTTGACTTGCCTTGGAGATCCCCAGAGTCTTCACCCCACCTAATTTATGGGCCCACCCAAGCTGCTTTTCCATATGAATGGCTGGTCTTGGATATATTGCACAACTTCCTAAATACTCTCAAAAAAAGCAACAGATGGCCTCAGTAAGTCTCAGGCCCTGCACAAGCAGTAGCCATCTCAGATTCTTTATAGCTCAGGCAGAGTGGCCCTGGGCAAAACATAGGTGGGGCTGACCTTGGACTGCACCATCCAGAAAACTCCAGGACCAGTGTACCCAGTGGACAGCTACAGACCATGTCAGAGCACCACCACCCTGCCCCTGCACAGCTGTTCCTCCACAAAGGGCAGATGGTGGTGGTCAGTGGTCACAGCCAATCATTGCAGCTGACTGGCCTGGGTAAATCCCTCCCACTGATCTCCCAACAGCAATGAAGGCTCAACTACAAGAGGAGAGTGTACTCAGCCCACAGAGAATGCAACTGGAGTACTCAGCTTGTGTGATAGGGGAAGCTGTGCCACTGGACCCTACAGGACACCTACTACATTAGGCCACACTACCAAGACAGGGAGTCAAAGCAGCTCTACCTAGTACACAGAAACAAACACAGGGAGGCTGCCAAAACAAGGAGACAAAGAAATATGGCCCAAATTAAAGAACAGATTAAAACTCTAGAAAAAGAGCTAAACGAAATGGATATGCAATCTATCAGATGCAGAGTTCAAAACACTGGTTATAAGGATGCTCAAGGAATTCAGTGAGGACCTCAGCAGCATAAAAAAAATCCAGTCAGAAATGAAGGCTACACTAATTGAAATAAGGAACAATTTACAGGGAAATAGGAGAATGGATAAAGCTGAAAAAAAAATTAATGATTTGAAACACAAGGAAGTAAAAAACAACCAATCAAAACAACAAGAAGAAAAAAGAATCCAAAACATGAGGATAGTATAAGCAGTCTCTGGGACAACTTCAAGAGGTCCAACAGTCACATTATAGGGGTGCCAGAATGAGAAGAAGAAGAACAAGAAATTGGAAATCTGTTGAAAAAAATAATGAAAAAAACTTTCCTAATTTGGTGAAGGAAATAGACATGCAAGTCCAGGAAGCACAGAGGGTCCCAAACAAGACGGATGCAAAGAGGCCCACTCCAAGACACATCATAATTAAAATGCCAAAGGTTAAAGATAAAGAGCAAATCTTAAAAGTAGCAAGAGAAAAGCAGTTAGTTACCTACAGGGGAGTTCCCATTAGACTGTTAGCTGATTTCTCAAAAGCAACTTTGCAGGCTAGAAGGGATTGGCAAGAAATATTCAAAGTCATGAAAAACAGGGACCTACAGACAAAATTGCTCTATCCAGCAAAGATACCATTTAGAATTCAAAGGGCAGATAAAGAGCTTCCCAGACAAGAAAAGCTAAAGGAGTTAATCATTACCAAACCATTATTATATGAAATGTTAAGGGGACTTATTAGGACAGGGAGGAGGATCAAAACTACAAACAATAAAATGGCAAAGATGCATATCTATCAGCAGTTGAATCTGAAGGACAGACTGGGCAAATGGGAGGAGCAGGGGCAGAGTAATGGATACAAGAGCATCTTGATGATCACTAGGTGGGAGGGGTGTGTGTAGGAGTGGGTGGAGAGGTAAGGGAATTGGGAGGTGAAAATGGGTTGTTACAGAATAGTCATGGGAATATGTGGTGCAGTGTGAGAGATGGAGTAGCCAAAGAGCTTATAAGCCTGACCCATGGACATGAACCAGGTGTGGGGATTGCATGAGGGAGTGGGGGTTACTGGGTGGAGGGGAGCAAAAGGGGAAGAATCAGGACAACGGTAATAGCATAATCAATAAAATATAATTTTTTTAAAATTTCTATGACTGAAAGAAGGAGAAAGGACCAAAGAACATATATGAAAGACCCACTGACATGGACAATGGTGAGGGGACTGATTATGAAGTGGTGGAGGGAGGTAAAGGGAGGGAAAACTGGGAGAACTGTTATAGCATAGAAAGTTAAAATAAATACAATAAAATCAATAAAAATTTCAAGAAAAAAATTACAATAAAAAATTTTTAAATAATAAAAAGAGAAATGACTGTTTTCTTTAGTATATATGATAATGGCATTTTGTTGCCTTTAAAGAGACCTTATTTTTGGAGACATATAATGAAATATTGCAGATGGATTAATAAAATTTCTGGAATTTGTTTCAAAATAATATGGGGAGTTACAGCCCTGGCTGGCGTAGCTCAGCGGATTGAGTGCGGGCTGTGAACCAAAGGGTCACAGGTTCGATTCCCAGTCAGGGTACATGCCTGAGTTGTGAGCCAGGTCCCCTGTGAGGGCCACAGGAGAGGCAACCACACATTGATGTTTCTCTCTCTCTCTCTTTCTCCTTTCCTTTCTCTATCTAAAAATAAATAAAATCTGCCCGGCTGGTGTAGCTCAGTGGATTGAGCGCGGGCTGGGAACCAGAGGGTCCCGGTTCGATCCCCAGTCGGGGCACATGCCTGGGTTGCAGGCCAGGTCCCCAGTGAGGGCCATGTGAGAGGCAACCATACATTGCTCTTTCTCCCTCCCTTCTCCTCTCTCTGAAAATAAATAAATAAAATCTTTAAAAAAAAAAATAAATAAAATCTTAAAAAAAAAATATATATATATATGGGGAGTTATAGTAAAGTTTGGGCACAAGTTTATAACTACTGAAGCTGAATAATAGGTATGCATACATTTGATATTTTCCACATAAAGTTTAAAAATTTTTTAAATATCTGGACTAAATTTACATTTATAAATACAATAAGGTTCGAGAAATAAATCCCAATGATTTATGACCTTATAATAAAGGCAAATTTACATAAATAGCATAACAATTTTCCCCTGATAATTACTTTTTTTTTAAAGACTTTATGAGGTAATTACAAATACTTGTTTGAATGACAATTTTCAACATCCTTGGATCTCCTGAAATGGGCTTAAAGGGTAACCTTTTGTTCCCTTATGGCTCTTACTGGCTTCTACTTGGTTTTCAAAGAACTCAAAGCAGCCAGGCAATGGAAACTAAATATTAAATTCATTTCCTAACCTCTCTTTACAATCAACAAAAGATGGAGCCAAAAACGATTTAAACCTTGTGAACATGTTTGAGAACTTATAACTACAAAGGTACAAAGGGAATAACAATAAAAAAAGAATAAAAAAGAAGCAAAGAACACTCAAGTACCCAGATTGGTTGGTTGTCTTTTAAAAGAACCTTTTCAATGGATGTGGACACTTTAATCCAGAGCTGTGGTTGAGAGGATGAGTCCCAGTTTTCTGAAAGCATGGATAAGATCTTGCAGAAAAGTTGGGATGTCCAACAGTATTTTGTATCACTGCAAGGAACCATGATTATACAAACCACTTTTAAATCTCCTAGAGATTAGAAGATTAGCAGAAACCAAGTAGATCTTTCCCCCATCTTTCCAGATGTTTTCTAGCATTTGGTAGCAGAAACTTAAAGTTTACAATTCTATAAAAATAGGGTCCTAAGGTACAGTAAGAAATAAAAGGGACATCCATGCAGCAGAATCAGAGAAGTTAGGCTTAGAGATTAAGAAGTAGAGACAGTGGTAGACGAATATATTCTTGCTGCATTTAGTCTCCATTAGTGTATGTGCGTAAGTTAAACACTACTCTTGGGGTCCTGTCACCAAAACCTATTTACTAATAAGAGAGAGATAAAATTGGGGGAATGTAGCTGGTATAGCTCAGTGGATTGAGCGCGGTCTGGGAACCAAGCAGTCCCGGTTCGATTCCCAGTCGGGGCACATGCCTAGGTTGCAAGCCAGGTCCCCGTGAGGGCCATGTGAGAGCAACCACACATTGCTGTTTCTCTCTCTCTCTTTCTCCCTCCCTTCCCCTCTCTCTAAAAATACATAAAAATAAAATCTTTTAAAAAAAAAATTGGGGGAATGTGTTAGATTCAATGCAATATCCTTAAATCATCAATCTATCTGAAACAGGCATTTGCTAAAGCTCCTTGAAAAATAAGTAAATATATAGTCTCATTAAAATCAAAGTACTAAGCCTTTTTAACTCTTTATCAATGTTATTGAGTTTAAGGTCTAACAATCAATTAAAGTATTTTTTCAGGAGATAAAACAGAACTGGCAATAGTAACATAATTTTAGGATTTTGACTAACATAAAGTAATGATGGTGGTAATTACTAAACATCACACTAATATTTTTTATAGATAAAGAACCTTATGCATGTGAAATGATTCTATATAGTCTCATATGAAGACAGACGTTTCTGTTTGGTTTATTACTGTAACCCTAGTGTTGTATATACAGTGACTGCTTAATACATATTTGAGAGAATAAATGAATGAATGTCATATAATAGTTCCTTGGAGTTTGACAAGGCTATTTGTTAAAAAGCAAAGTAAAATGCATTAAGACAAAAGTCTTTCAATCATTCTTCTAAGAGAATCAGATGTTGGCTAATCTATTTTTCAGAAAGCACTCTACATCAAGCCTTAATTATCTCTTGCTTAGATGTATATAGCTCAGAGCTTTTCCTCCATACTCAAAATCAGAAGCAATCTACCATTTACCATGAAACGTTAAGATTTCCTCAAAATTAATTTTATTGTCTTATATTCCATTATTGTCCTATACTCTAGTTATAGTAGATTATTATTGCCAAAATATGCCTTACAATTCCAGACATTTTTCATGTTATTTCCTCTGCCTGTTGCCCTCTCCTCCACCTCCCTAACAATCTTTCACAGCTCATGTCAAATGTAATCACCTCCATGAAGTCTTTCCTAATAATCCCAACATGTGATCTCTCATGTCACCGATCTCCACACTCTGTAGCCTGTCCTGTTGTACTGTATCAGCTTTTTGCTCTGGTTATTTTTCACATCATCTTCTTTCAATCACTTGAAAATTCAAACAGAAAATTCTTTCTGAATTTTAAGATTCTTGAGGGCATCTGTCTTCATTATTTTTATATTTCTTCCAACCACTTAGTGTGCCTTCTACACTGAAGGCATCCTAATAGTTGCTGTATCAATCCAAGTGTTTCCTCCCAGAAATCTTTCAATGTATCTCTCCAAATAGCACACGCGTACACACACGTGCGCATGCTCCCTGAATGCAAAATGGGAGAAGCATTTAATCTAAACTGTCAAACCAAATCCCTCTTAAGGTTACTTTTATCAGAGTAAGTTACCATACACACTTAAATCACACAGAACATCGCAGTAGCTAGAAGTGCAGCACCCACTTAAGTCCTACAGCATGCTTTATATAATAAAGGAGGGCTGAGGGTGGTTGGGGAGGAAGAAGTCAGACTACATTTGTAAGGGACCTGAATTCAGGTGATCTGAAGCAACAGGATATAAAACACAGTGCACATTCGCAGACTCTAACAACATTTGATCAAAGCTATGCAGCCTACGAAGTTAAAAAGGCAAAGCTTCAAATGATGAAAGATCTGAAGAGTACTGTGCACAGAAGGGAAAAATAACAAAGACACAGCAGTCTCTATAAGGTTATTAATATTTGCTATAATCAATGTCCTCCTCAATTCTAAGCATGTTCACACCACGAAGTAGCTATGAAATGATGAGAGTTTTTTTTCATAACCCAGACTAAAAACCATTCTTGATACTTTTGAAGCAATACCTCAAAACTGTTAATCACAGTTATAAAAGAGAGCCCCAAACTATTTCTCCAGATCCACAGTTAATAATGTTAAATGCAGTACCAGGCTGGTAACAGGAGGCCATAAACCTAGGCAACAGACAACTTTAAAAGACCAATATGTTTATCTAGAACAACCATCTTCTGGCAAACAGCAAAACAGGAGAGCTAGGAGTCAGAAGGCCAGGGGTTCCGTTACTATGTGCATAGGCAGACACTTTGGAAAATTAGAACATGGATGCTTCCCATGTGAGTAAAGAAACACCTCGCCCTCTCTTCACTGCATTCTTTACCTTCTGGTTAGATTTTATTGCTTTTATTTCTTTTTATTGCTTTTACTGTTGTTAAATGCAACAGATGAATTAAGAGATAAAGAATGTAAGGAAAACGATCTTCAAGTAAAATAAGAAACAGGTTTTAAAACTCTCCTTAGAGTTTTTGTACATTTAGAAAATTTTTTTTAAATTTTAAAAACAAGTATTACCAGAGAAAGCACACATTAATACATTCAGGACACTACAAATTTAGGTCTCAAAGTAAAAGTTCTTTCACACAAGTTGGTTTTTTTTTTTTTTGGTGGAGGAGGAGGAAAAATAGGGGAAGCCAAAATAAAAGGGGGCTGCCAATCCAACACTTGTCTTAGAGGAACTGACATAATCTACACCCACACACGTGTAACTGACTACCAATCACACAGAGCAAGCCATTGAACATGGTTGGCACACAGCATTCACTCAACACATGCTTGTTGAGAGAATGATTTATTTTGTATATCATGAATATCCCAAAACTCATTCTTATATAAGTATACAAATAATATAGGAGTCTTCATAGATTTTTTTTAAAAAAAATGAAATTTTACCTTTTCAGTTGTAAGAGGTTTTACAGGCTTTTCTTGTTCTTTTTCTCTCTTTTTCTCTTCCTTTTTCTTTTCCTTTTCTTTCTAAAACATAGCCCAAAGTTTTGATAAGTTTACTTTTTAAAAAATGTCAGGTCTTAACACATTTTGTTTTATTAGTTTGAGTTGTCATTTGAGAAAGGTAAAAATTTTCAATGATGACAATATCTGGTGATACTGAAATAGAAATGTAAACAGCAATTTCTTACTCTCATTGAGGCTACATGTTGATAACACAATAAAGAATATCTTTTCCTAAAAAACTAAAACAGAGGAGAGACAATTTAGAATTTCTTTGATATTTTACAGTTTTAATAATTAAACAAATAAGACTTCTACTCAATACATTTTCACTGCATTTTTACATAAGGTTAAGCTTCCTAATAGCAACCACAAAGGTGAAATGTGACTAAGAAGAAAAGGTAAACTAACTGATGGAACACAATTCTTACCACACAGATAAAGGAGATTATAACATGTAAACATAGGAGAGAAAGGGTACAGTATAATCCCTTTAATTTTTAAAAATATCACAAAACATTTTCAGTTTCTTACCATAGTGTTGTGATTTTTAAAATGGCAAATACAATTATTTTCTCATTTTTAAAAAAAAGTTAAATAGAGTGCTTTGGAACCAGAGCCAACTTACTAGTTTAATTCAACAGTCAAAGTAAACTATAATGGTATTATGATGTTCACAATTTGCATTTTCAAGAAGGATGAAACAGGATATAATATTTAATACTTACAGTCACAAACATGGCAAAAAGAGGGAAATGAGATAAAGATTAACTTGGATAAAACTTGAGAATATCACGTTAAGTGAAGTAAGTCAGACAGAAAAAAAACCGTATGGTTTCACTCATATGTCGAATACAGGAATGAAAGCAACAAATACACAGATAAGAGGAACAAACAAACAAAAACTCACAGACACGGCAGTAGGATGGTGGTTACCCGAGGGAAGGAGAGAGGCTGGGGATGGAGAGGGGGTGCGGGGGAGTGGTGGAAAGGTGTTCGAACATGTGGAAATGGAGGATTTGACTTTAGGTGGTGGGTACACAATGCAATATACAGATGATGTATCATTAAACTGTACACTTAGAAACCTATATAATGTTATTAAACAGTGTCACCCCAAAAATTTAATTAAAAATTCTAAAAAAGAAATAAAAACTAAATAAAGAACATTATTCATAAGGCATTAAGAGGGAAGAGATGTGTATAAACATAGAACTGAATGACTACTACAACTCAGTGCTGATTTGACCTTAGTCTCCTGATAGTAGCATGAAAATATAAACTGATGAACCTAGGAAAGGCATAATCATCATCACACATAACTTAATCTAAATGCCTAAAGGTTGTGTTGGCACATGCGTCTTTAAAATGGTGTTTGACACAACCTCTTTCAAGTGTAGAATTTTTACTATTTATAAATCAGAAAAGATAATACTGGCAATTCCTAGACTATAACATAAGAGATACAATAAAAGTTCCTATGGGCCAGGCAGTGTGATAAGCGCCTTATTTTCTAATTTAATTTCTATAATTACTGTCGTTTTACAAATGAAGAAACAAAATCTCAGGAAAGTGAGGCACACAACAAGGCTAATCAATGGAAGGGCCGTGGGAAAACAGAGCCCACACTCTCCAACCTCACTACTCACCGTCATTCAGTGGGGCACTGCTTTCTGGTATTGTTCTTACAACAACTAACATTTACTGACCCCCTGACTATACGGCAGACACTGATTTCCTTCATTCAATCCTAACAACTTTATGAGGTAAATAATATCACCCCCACTTTATAAGTGAAGAATAAATGAGATGTGCAAAAACTTTTATACAGTATAAAACATTTTTCCCTCCTTCCCCCCTTCCCTCCCAACCTGGACCTTTCCTCTAGGCTACAAGACTTGTATATCCACCCATCTATTAGACACCTGGATGTTCCATGGTCACTACATACCCAACAGATACAACTTTTATTTCATCTCCCTTACTTCCTCTCCTCAAACCTGTTCCTCCTCCTCAGCTTCTATCCTTTTCTCACTCAATATCACCATCATCTACTGAGATGCTCAAGCTAGAAAATGGGAATCATCTAATCTTCCCAAAACACCTCAATATTCCATTGATTACTAAATCCCACAGACTCTATCTTCTCAAGATCTCTTAAAATTCCACTCTCTTTTTCATCCCCTCTGCCTCCATTTTAGCACACGCTCCCATCGTTTTATTCATGAATTATAACAACAGGGTCTCAAGCCACTTTACACCCATCAGCACAAAATTCACTCTCCAGATAGTGGAGTCAAGTGATGACATGAAAATAAGATCCTGTTACCCCTCTTACCCTTAAAACGCATCATTTAAGTGCCAGGGCCTGGAGAATGAATACCAATTTCCTTCAGCAGGCTCACAAGAAGGCCCCTCTCCCTCTTCTGTCCCCGTCCTATGCATGTGCCAGCTGTGCCATTCTCCTTGCAAACCCCCAAACATTCCACTTTGCCCACAGGTCTTTGCTTTCCACAAGACGCTTTCTCTACTTGGAATGTACTCTTATTCTTATAGCTAATGTTTATTAAAAGTTTAAGATGTGCCTGATTGGTGTAGCTCAGTGGATTGAGTGTGGGCTACAAACCAAGGGTCGCTGGTTCAATTCCCAGTCAGGGCACATGCCTGGGTTGCGGGCCAGGTCCCCAGTATGGGGCATGTGAGAGGCAACCACACATTGATGTTTCTCTCCCTGTCTTTCTCCTTCTTTCCCCACCTCTCTAAAAATGAGTAAATAAAATCTTAAAAAAAAAGAGTTGCAGCAAAAAAAAGATGCATCAAAGCCAACAGTCAGAAAATTGAACGCATATTTGTACACCAACAATGAAATATCAGAAATTGGGGGGGGGGGTAATCCCATTTAGTATAGCAAAAAGGAAAATAAAATACTTAGGAATAAACTTAACCAATAAGTAAAAGATCTGTACTCAGAAAACTACACAACACTGAAGAAAGAAATTAAGGAAGACACAAATAAATGGAAGCATATACCATGTTCATGGATTGGAAGAATTAACATCATTAAAATATCCATAGTACCCAAAGTAATCTACAGATTCAATACAATCCCTATCAAAATACCAACAACGTATTTCACAAATATAGAACAAATATTTCAAAAATTTATATGGAACCACAAACAACCCTGAATAGCCTCAGAAATCCTGAGGAAAGACAAGAAAGTAGGAGAGATCACAATACCTGATATCAAACTATATTACAAGGCTACTATAATCAGAACAATCTGGTACTGGCATAAGAACAGCCACATAGACCAATGGAACAGAATAGAGAGCCCAGAAATAAACCCATGTCAATACGGTCAGCCACGATTTGACAAAGGGGGCAGGAACATAAAATGGGATAAAAATAGCCTCTTCTACAAAGGGTATTGGGAGATCTGGACAAATACATGCAAAAAAAATTAAACTCGACCTCCAACTTACACCATACACCAAAATAAACTTGAGATGGATAAAAGACTTAAATACAAGTTGTGACACCATAAAAGTCCTTAGAGGAGAACATAGGCAGGAAAATTTCAGATATCCCAGGCAGCAATATTTTCACTGATATATCCTCTAGGGCAAGGGACATAAAGGAAAGAATAAACAAATGGGACTTCATCAAAATAAAAAGGCTTCTGTACGGCTAGAGAAAACATCAACAAAAAGGAAAGGGAACCAACCGTATGGGAAAATGTATTTGCAAATGATACCTCGAACAAGGGCTGGATCTACAAAACATATAAAGAACTCACACGACTCCACTCCAGAGGACAAACTATCCAATTAAAAAATGGACAAAGGACCAGAACAGACACTTCTCCAAGGAGGACACACAGAGGGCCCATAGATACATGAAAAATGCTCAGCATCACTAGCCATCAGAGAGACACAAATTAAAACCATAATGAGATACCACTTCACACTGGTCAGAAAGGCCATCATTAACAAATCAACAAACAACAAGCGCTGGCAAGACTGTGGAGAAAAGGGAACCCTAGTGCACTACTGATGGGGCAATATGGACAATAATGGGGCAGCCACTGTGGAAAACAGTATGGAATTTTCTCAAAAAGCTAAAAATGGAACTGTCTTTTGATTCAGTGATCCCACCGCTGCAACTATACCCTAAGAACCCTGAATCATCAATTCAAGAGAACCTATGCACCCCAACATTCATAGCAGCATTATTTACAATAGCCAAGTGCTGGAAACAGCCTAAGTACCCATCAGTAAATGAGTGGATCAAAAACTGTGGTACACTTATATAATAGAATACTATGCAGCAGAAAGAAAGAAGGGACTCCTACCCTTCACAACAGCATAGACGGAACTAGAGAGTATCGTGGTAAGTGAAATAAGCCAGGTGGTAAAAGACAAATACCATATGATCTCACCTATAAGTGGAACTTAATCAGCAAAACAAATGAGCAAAATATGACAGAGATGTGGAAATAAAGAACAAATGGACAGTGACCAGAGCTGGGGGTGGGGGGGAATAAAGAAAGAAGAATGGGAAGGGGCAAACCAGGGAAGATGAACTGAGGACTCATGGACATGCACAGTGGGGGGGAATGACTGTGGGAGTGCAAGGTAGGGGGGAAGGGATGAGAAATGGGGAAAAAGATAGGATAACTGTAATTGAACAATAAATAAATAATTTTAAAAAAGAATTTAAGATGATCGAAAGTATGTCTCCTGTTATTAATAGCAGCACAGTGAATACATGTCAATCACTGTATACATTATATTGCATTAGGACCTATAAAGTTATCTAGTTACCTGTTTCTCTCCATTAACTATAAGCTCCCTGAGAACTATGGCCGTATCTTACTTGTTTTTGTACCCCTCATGTCTAATGCACCATTTATCAAGAGGCAGACACATCAAAAGTACTAGTTCAAATAATGTCTCAAACTAATTCATTAGAGTCATGATAAATTTAAAAAAGGTAAAGAGTAAAAAAATTAAAACCCTCAAATATGTGTAGGGATGGCTAAAAGATCTATAATGGTAGTATCATGTACCTTTCACAACTCCTACCCCAAACACAGTCTAAAAATTATCACTGATGATTCTAAACTCATGATTCTATACTATCTACATTGTATTTATGACTTACTATTGCTTAAAAAAATTAACTTTTTTCAAGTGAGCCACAGAAAGTCATTGAAAGAAAATATTTAAATCAGATTTTACTAATAGATCAAAGAATGCAACAGCAACTATAAAAAAAAGTTCCTGTAAAGGCAAAGCATAAGGCTTCTTAAATGTTGAGATATACCTATAGTACCAATAAATCAGTCACTCTGCAATTAAATATAGATTAAAGCACTTCAATCCTAGCTAAGGCACAGGAAAATATTCTAGAAATTGTCATATGTAACAGATTTAATGCTGGAGACCATTCACGATTTGAACAACTATTACAGCACTCAAAATTACAGCATACTGCAAACACTACACAATGCAGCTGGCTAAAACACTACCATACCTCCAGTTTGTTTTTCTCAGCAGCAGCTTGTAGAGAAGGAGAGGCTACCAAAGGCTGAAGAGGGGCATCAGAGGAAGAAATCTGTGGAATGAAGATGAAAAGTCAGGAGAAGAAAACAAAAAGTAGGTAATCAGAATTGATAGGTACAGGAAAGAAACAAAACCCAAGAATATCTGAGATGCAGAAGTGCGTTAACAAAAGAAAATAACGCATCGAAAAGAACGCATTGCTTTTTAAAATTTTCCACATAAAATTTTGAAAAATAAAGTATTTATTACAGAGCAGTGTATGATCTAAAATGCATTTCACTAGGATATAAAACTTAAAATGTACTAAGACAAGGTCATACCAAGTATTTAAAAAATAATTAAGCTTCTCCAGTGACTCACTTTTAGTCATTGTTACTACTGAAATACTAACACGTGAAGACACTGGCCCAAGTAGTAGGAGAGCACAAATGAGTTCTTGGGTGTTTTTTGTTTTTTTTTTTACTCATAACAACTGTTTTAAGAATGTAAAATAAAACAGAGCTGAAGTAGGGAAAATTAAAGTTTTAATCAACTGCTTAAGAAAAATAGTCTTGGAGAAAAAAGTTGATTAATGCAGTATAACAGCAAAGCAGCAGACTTATAAAACAATTTATACACTTCCTTCTTTACGATCAGTACTTACAAACACCATTTCCAGTGCTGTACTTGCTGAATTACCTCAAAGTATTATCAGAGTTATATATGCAGCAGAGGCAATTTATACATGAAAAAGGATTTCATCTAAAAGCCTTTTTACACATCTTCCTACTCAATTTCTACATATGTAGTTGATCACTTTAATGGAAGCATTATCTTCCTGCTCTCTTTACTGACAAAATGTAACTGAAAGACATTTAGAACTAAATTCATACCTCTTTGGAGCCATAAAACTGACATCTCTATATTGCCCGATCATATCAATAGTGCCTATGAGGAATTTTTAAAAATAAAAGGTACTATTATAGAAAGGTCATTATGTAATGTCAAAATAACATTGTAAGATGACAAGTCCTCCTTCCAACTGCTTGTTAAGTTAGTTATGGCTGTAATTCTTGAATCACAATCTGAGACCATAAACTTAGCCTTGCACATTATTTGTTGGCTGTTTTAACTGTGCAAACTAACCATTTAGTGACTACTAATGAAAATTACACATAGAAGAAAATATTTAAGAAGTCAAACAGCATCTTAAAACGTGGCTTCAAAGCTGGTTGATCCTACTGGACATTTACTTGCAAGCGATCTTTAATTGCTACTTTATGTATCCCTTTTTGCACAAACTCATGTAAAGCTGAACACAGAAATATAAAAAAGGAATAGGAGCATTTAGTATGTCGAAGGTTACTAATTCAAAACAATTCAGCCCTGGCTGGGTGGCACAGTCAGTTGGAGTGTTAGCCTGTATGTCAAAAGGTTGCAGGTTCAATTCCCGGTCAGGGCACATACCTCAGTTGCGGGTTTGATCCTTGGTCAGAGTGTGTATGGGAGACAACTGATCGATGTTTCTTGCTCACATCAATGACCTGAGGGTGGCTGCTAGGAACTGAGAGTAGTCCCCATCTGACAGTTAGGAAGAACACAGGACCTCAGTCATACAGCCACAAGAAAATGAATTCTGACAACAACCATGAACTTGGAAGAAGACACTGAGCCTCAGATAAGACTGAAATTCAGTCTGGGGATATCCACAGCTGAAAACTCAGCTCACCCATGCCCAGACTCCTGAACAACAGAATGCAAGATGGTAAACCTGTGTTGTTTTAAGTCACAGAGTTTCTAGGAATTTATTAAGTGGGAAAAGAAAATTAATCCAATAACTATCTCTTAATTTAAAAAAATCCTGAGAAATCTGGCATCAAGTCCTCTATACAATCCCTGTTTGCCTTTCAAGACTTACTTCCTCATACATCTATTCTCTCATTCACCCACCCCAAATATTCCTCCTTCACACTCACTAGACAAGACAGTCTTATGGACTACTCGCGAAAACCAAACACCAAATAATGTACTTCGACTCTCTTTCCTCTTCCTCTAACTTTAGCATAGATGGGATAAAATGTCCCTTCAGCCAGAAATGTCTTTTTCGTATTATCAACACTCATCCAAGTTTCTCTTATTTTTCAATTAAGGATAATCTTAAACATACCTCCTTTAAATATTCTCCTAGTGGAAATTAACTAGTTCTACCTAAATTCTGTGTTCACATAACACTTTTATTCTTCAGTCATAACAGTTACCACGCTCTGCTCATTGCACATTTACACACTGAGGTTTAATATGGTAAATACTTTTGGAAAAAGATTACATCATTTCCATCTCAGTGCCTTGCAGATGTATACATTCAGTAACGTTTACTGTAGATGACCAAATGAACGAAAAAGGGAAGACACAATCAATCCAAGGAAACTTCAACAACCAATCTCTATCACTCTGTATCTAGTTTCAACATAAGACGCTAGCCCAAATCTCAAGAGCAAGGGAGGCAAGTAGTGATGACTGATACGAATAAAGATTGATATGATATGCCCACATTGGTGACCAGCACTATGCAGTTACTGTAAAAGGTGCAAATAAATAAATAAATAAACATTTTGCTTGAGATTACAAACCAGTAAAAATTCTAGAAAAACCTTTTTACTTGGAATATATTTTCCTTTGTTTTTGTCTGTACCTAAACTTCACTTTTCCCTTTTAAGCCGTCTCCCTTAATTCATGCTTATGGTGCTACACAGCACTCAAAATCTTATGGCCTATACCACAAATTCCTTCCATAAAAGCAGCACATACCGAGGGGGGGACCAAAAAACCCCTGGAATTTATTTATAAAAAATTGTGTATTTATTCTTACATGCTTAAACTTCAGTCACCTTCAAAGTACTCTTCATTTGATGCAATACACCTATCGAGACTTTTTTCCTACTGCTCAAAATAGTTTTTGAACTTGCCGATTTTGATCCCTTTTAGTGCTTCTGCCTTTTTTTCTTCCATATTGGCAAAACATTTTCCTTTGAGGACTTTTTTCATCGAGTAAACAAAAACCAGTGGCTTGGGATGAGACCGGATGAAAAGAGAGTGGGGCACGGGGGTCATACCATTTTTGGTCAAAACCTGCTGAACACTCAGCACAGTGTGGGCAGGTGCACTGCCATGGTGGAAGAACCAGTCACCTGTTGCCATAACACAGGACGTTTCTTCTGCAAATCATGATGCAACCCTCTCAAAACTTCCAGATAAAAACTTTGGTTGACCATTTCACCCAGAGAAACAAATTCCAAATGCACAACCTTACCACATCAAAGAAACAGATGACCACTTTTCTCACGTTTGACTTCATTTGTCTTGCTTTTTTGGGTCATGGGGAGGTGA
The DNA here is from genome assembly GCA_004026765.1 of Micronycteris hirsuta. Lineage (NCBI taxonomy): Eukaryota > Metazoa > Chordata > Mammalia > Chiroptera > Phyllostomidae > Micronycteris > Micronycteris hirsuta. Next base: position 182,908 of record PVJI01001361.1, read on the forward strand.
CAATTTTCCATTGGCTAGATCGCTGTTTTGTTTTGGGGTCATAACCACAGCACCAAGATTCATCTCTGGTTATTACTTTGGAAAAAAAATCAGGGTCAGCCTCCAACTCTCCTTCAAAGTACAGCATGTAGCTCTGGCTGGTGTGGCTCAGTGGACTGAGCACCAGCCTGAGAACCAAAGGGTCACCAGTTGGATTCCCAGTCAGGGCACATGCCTGGGTTGCAGGCCAGGTCCCCAGTAGAGGGTCCTTAAGAGACAACCACACATTGATGTTTCTCTTCCTCTTTCTCCCTCCCTTCCCCCTCTAAAAATAAATACATTTCTAGGTTGTATAGAAATCAAATGTATAACTTTAAAAAATAAAATTAGTACTTATTAAAAAAAGCATGGCATGTAGCCAAGCGATTATCTCTTTGTTTAGGTGTGAGCAAGTGAGGCACAATTTTTGCTGAAACCTAATTCATGCACAAATCTTCAGATAAAATTTGCTGACAACTCCACAACACCCCAGTCAACTCCACAAGTTCATCAACAGTCCAACAGTGGTCTTCCAAGATGGCTTGACGAATTCTTACCACATTTTCTGCAGTTCAGCTGGTTGAAGGACACTCAGAATGAGGCTGATTGTCAATCGACCTTTTGCCTTGTTTAACTCAAGAACACCAACCGTAAACTTGTGTTTTACTCAGAGCAGCTTCTTTGTAAGCTGTCTGTAGTATAACAGCCCTTTCTGCTGCATTTTTCCCCAACAGGTAACAAAATTACTGTCACACACTGTTCACATGTAAATCATCCACATGAAAAGGGCAAATGCAATGAGTCTTCAAAAACAAATTCAGTAGGTAGGCACACTGTGCCTCCTCACACAACCAAACGAGGAAAAACAGCAATTTAAATAAACAAAAACAGCCAGACCTGACAGAAAATCGAACTGAGTGGAAGTCCGACAACCAAGGAGTTAAAGACGACACATTCATCCAGACTCTAAGTGGGGCGGAGCCAGGCAGGGAGAGCACAGCAAGACCGCGGTTTGTGGAGTGGTACTGGCAACGGTGCAGCTGCGGCAGGCGTGCCTGACCAAAATGCAGCCAGCGCCCGGCCCACCCAGACCCAGCAGGCCGAGACTGGTGGACTGGGCGGGTCCTCATTCGAGTGCAGATGAACTGGGAGAAAAAGCCGGGAGCGGAGCAGACCGTACAACCCACCAACGCAGGGAAATAAGACCTCAAACCACCAACTGAGGGCACCTGTGGGGGCTGAGGCGGTGGCGGAAGGAACTCCCGGTCTCACAGGAGAGTTCGTTGGGGAGACCCACAGGAACTTGGAACTGTGCAGACCTGCCCACTAAACCCGGAGCCAGCACTGAGGGGCCCAACTTGCTTGGGGGTAGCTGCGCACAGAGCGGAGCAAGCTCCATTGTTCTCTCAAGACCTGCCCCCACAGGCTGCGTCACAACACAACAACGAGGGTTACCCCGCCCCCACAGACAGCGTCACAAAGTAGATGTGAGTTGACCCGCCCTGGTGAACACCTAAGGCTCCGCCCCTTAAAGTAACAGGCACACCGAGGAAAAAAAAAATGGCCCAAATGAAAGAGCACATCAAAGCTCCAGAAAAAATACAACTAAGTGATGAAGAGATAGCCAGCCTATCAGATGCACAGTTCAAAGCACTGGTAATCAGGATGCTCACAGGATTCGACGAAAAATTGTCGCAATCATTTGAACAAATGAAGGATAATATAAAGGAAATGAGGGGAAATCTGCAGGGAACCAATAGGGATGAGAAGGAAACTGGGACTCAAATCAACGGAGTGGACCAGCAGAAAGAAAAAACATCCAACCAGAAAAGAATGAAGAAACAAGAATTCAAAAAAATGAGGAGAGGCTTAGGAACCTCCAGGACATCCTTAAACGTCCCAACATCCGAGTCATAGGGGTGCCAGAAGAAGAGGACAACCAAGGGACTGAAAACTTATTTGAACAAATAATGAAGGAGAACTTCCCCAAACTTGTGAAGGAAATAGACTTTCAGGAAGTCCAGGAAGCTCAGAGAGTCCCAAAGAAGTTGGACCCAAAGAGGAACACACCAAGACACATCATAATGACATTACCCAAGATTAAAAATAAGGAGAGAATCCTAGAAGCAGCAAGAGAAAAGGAGACAGTTACCTACAAAGGAATTCCC
>PVJI01001362.1:0-47173 GCA_004026765.1 Micronycteris hirsuta
CTTTGACAAAGGGTTAATATCCAAAAAATATAAAGAACTCATAGAACTCAACACTAACCAAATAATCCAATTAAAAAATGGACAGAGGACTTAAACAGATGCTTATCCCAAGAAGACATACAAGGCCAACAGATACAAGAAAAGATGCTCAACTTCACTAGCTATTAAGGAAATACAAATAAAAACTACAGGAAGACACACTTGTTAGAATGTTATTATCAACAACACAAGTAATAACAAGTGTTGGAGACGTTGTGGGGGAAAAGGAACCCTCATTCGTTGCTGGTGAGAACGTAAACTGGTTTAGCCACTATAAAAAACAGTGTGGAGGTTCCTCAGAAATTAGGAATAGAGTTACCACATGACCCAGATACTCTTCTGGGTATCTATCTGAAAAATGTAAAAACATTTACACAAAGATATAGCAGCCCTATGTTCACTGCAGCATTTTTCACAGGGGCCAGGGCATGGCGGAAGTCAGTGTCCTTCGATAGAGGATTGGATAAAGAAGACGTCGTACATACATACAGTGGAATACTACTCAGCCGTGAGGAAAGATGAAATATTGCCTTTTGCAACAACATGGATGACCTTGAAAATATCAATGCTAAGTGAAATAAGTCAGACAAAAAGGTTAAGAACCATATGACTTTACTCATATGTGGTATACAAAACTAAAAGAAATGAACAAACAAGAAAAATAAACAGACAAAAACTCATAGACACAAACAAAAATATGACGATTACCAGAGAGGGAAGGGCGATGGGGAGTAGTAAAGGGTAAAGGGAGTCAAATACATGGCGATGGAAGGAGGTTTGACCTTGGGTGGTGGGCACACAATGCAATAGACAGAATATGTATCATAGAAATGTACACTTGAAACCTATCTTATTAAGCAATGTCGCCCTGATAAACTTAATTAAAAAAGGAAATAAAGTATAACTATGAAAACAAAAAAAATAGCAAAGATGTAACTTAAGGTGAACTATTTAAAATATTCCTTTTGAGAAAATAGCTCTGTAGGAGCTGGCTAATACATTTAAAAATATAAGACATTAGATGTTAAGGAACAAACTGCCATTTGGTAGATGCATAAATGACCCAACTACGTACAGGGAGAAATCAAAGGAGTAAACAGGTGCATTATGAGAAAGTATAAAAGAGACTTTAAAACTTTCTTGATAAAAAGTCAACATATAAAAATATTTTTTCTATATATCAGCAACATGAGTCAGAAAGTGAAATGTAAAAGGAAGCAAAATGAAATTTTAAGAATTCTATCATTTTCTGAAAACAACAAAAATGAAGTACTGAAGTATAAAAATAACCCAAAATTAAAATTTTTATAAAGAACCTGATAGAATTTTATTGAAAACTATTATAAAATGCTTTGAATGGAGAGATCTATCATTTTTAGGTGTTGAAATTTTAAAATTTGATAACAGACCTCCCCAAATTTCCTGACAGTATAAACAAACACAATATTATTACTTTTGTGGTGGTCTGTCACAAGTGGATTATGAGAGGTTTCTAAAAATGCAAAGAACCAAGAGCAGTTAGATGCTTTTTGAAAAGAATAAGGCTGGTGGGTGCAAATCATACTACTTAATATCAGGAAAAATTATAAAAGTAGAGTAAGTAGTGTGGTATTATCTTAAGTAGAGAAATGTAAAAACAGATCATATGGAAATTACAAACTTCCTCCAAAGACATTTTAAAGAGAATAAGGTAACAAGCCACAATCTGAGAGTTATTTTTGGTAGACACAAATGACAAAAGACCAGCTTCAAAATGTACAACCAGAACTCCTGCAAATCAATAATAAAAGAAATAACTAAAATTAAAATGAAGGAAATATTTTTTAAATGTTAAATGAATAATACAAAACTATTAACAGATAAAGCTTTATAATCATGAACAGATATAGGTACAGGAGGTTTTCATTTTCAATTATTTGTATTGTTTTATTTGTCAATTACAGTTGAGATTCAATATTATTTTCTATTATTTCAAGTGTAGAGCACAGTGGTTAGACATTTATATAATTTATGAAGTGATCTCCCGATAAGCCTAGGACCCACCTGGCACCATACATAGTTATATTTCCTATGCTGTACTTTACATCCCTGTGACTACTTTTTTACTTCTTTTTTATTGAATTTATTGGGATAACATTGGTTAATAAAACCATAGAGGTTCCACATGTACAACTGAATAACAAATCATCTGCACACTGCATCGTGCCCTCATCGCCCAAAGAGATGACAGAAAGTCGTCTCTTTCTGTCACCATTCATTCCCTCTTTGCCCACCTCCACCTCTCCCCACCCCCTTTCCCTCTGGCTACCACCACACTGTTGTCCGTGTCTATGGATCATATACTTGTTTGCTTAATCCCTTCACCTTTTTTCACCAAGTCCCCCAACCCTCCTCCCCTCTGACAGATGTCAGTCTGTTCTATGTATCTATGCTTTCTTTTAAACTGAAGAAAATTGTAATAGAAATTTTCCAAAGAAGAAAACTAAACATACAAAAACATGCTAAACCCCTTTAGTAATTTGGGAAGTGCAAATTAAAATCTTATTGGAAAATAATTACATACCCACTAGCTTATAAAATGTTAAAATATCTGAAAACTCCAAGTGTTGTTGAGAGTACGTAGCAAGGAAGCTCTCAGATACTGTGGGTGACGTGTAAATTTATGTAATTCACTTCGAGAGTAGCATATCATTATGTGGTGGACATGGACAATCAATTTTTCACAGCTGTATATGCCCGAAGGGCCTCTTCTCATATATGTCAGCAGACACTAGTGTTCATATGAGCAATTTTAAACAGGTAAAATTAGATCAACTCAAATGTCTCATAAGACAAGTTCTGGTCAAATACATTGTGGTGTATTTATATATTAGAACACCACACAGCAATAAAACAACATAAATGGCTATCACCAAAGGAAATGTAAATTGAAAGAAACAAGCCACAAAATAATACACACAGATTACTCTACATGTGTAACTTGAACTATCAGAGGGAACACTTTGTAAACTCTGTGAATGCCTCCCCACTGCTGTACACCTTAAGCTAATATAAACAATGTTGAATGCAAACTGTAATCAAAAGATAAAATAATAATTTTAAAAATAAGAAAACAGGCAAACTACCTAATATATGGTTTAATGATATATAAATAGATGTAAACTCTATTTTATAAATGTGTGTGTGTGTGTGTGTGTGTGTGTGTGTGTGTGTATGTTTAAATAGAAGAAACACCGAAGAATAATTTCAAAAGGATCTCCACAGTGTAGGCAATGTTTTAGTTCCTTCTCCGGGTAGGATTATCAGGTAATTTTTCAAATGTGCATTTATACTCTATCCACTCTTCTGTATGTATTTTATTTCACAAAAAAGTATTTTTTAGCATTCAGAGGAGACTACCTAAGTATGCTGCCTCTATGTAATTTGTACCTAAAGGTAAACAACAAAGAATGCCTGAACGGTGGTCTTAATTCTTTTGAAAGAGTGTCAAGGTGTGAGAAGCCACTGACAGTAAAGACTATAAGGTATGCATAAATTGGAGTTCTTTTCACTTTTATGGGACCCATCAGTCACTTGGGAATTCAACATGCATTGATTTGACTCTACTTCTTACAACAAAAACTAGCTAGACTAACACGAACGGCAGGAAATTGTAGTCAGCGGCAGAGGTTCTTAGAATAGAACACTTTACCATCTCTCAAAACAAGCACTTTGCCTCTACATTTTGTCTGAGTTTAGGTGGTCCCTGAGCTTAACTAAAACCCATCTATAATTTAATGCTATTCAAGGTGTCTTAATAACCACCTGGCTACGATAATGTTTCCTTGGATGCAGGAGGGAGAAGAGAAGGCATTTTTGCAATTATCTAAAACTTTTGTTTAGTCATATTTTTTTTACACATCACTTGTGTATGTCTTCTGTTGCACCAGACAGTAAGAAGAATTTCTCAGATGCTAAAAATCATTATGAAATAATTTCTTAAAGGGGTGATTAAGTTACTGCTTTTTATTCAGTCCCTCCCCAACAGAGCCACAGAGCCTGCAGGCAGGTGCCATATCTGAGACTCCATCAACCTGGCTAACACTGTTTGCCCCACCCTGGTGATCCCCTGAGACTCCATCCCACCCAACTTATAAGCCACGCAAACTGTTAACCATTACTTTTCTGTATGAATGGCTGGTCTTGGATCATGCTTCATACAACTTCCAAAATCCTTTTAAACAAGCAACAGCTGGTCTCAGTGAGCCCTCAACTCCCATACCTCCTGCTAAGTGACCCAGGCCTAGCACAGGCAGCAGCCAGTCTAGATTCAAGCTTGGCTTTGCCTGGGAATCTCCAAGCTCAGCATAAGTAGTAGCCATTTCAGATTGCTTTATAGCTCATGCAGAGTAGTCCTGGGCAGAATACAGATGGGACTGACCTTGGCCTGCATCACCCAGGAAGTCCCAGAGCTTGCATACCCAATGGACAGCTACGGACCCTGTTGGAGCACCACCACCCTGCCTCTGTAGAGCTGACCTCCACAGAGGGTGGAGGTTGGTGGTCAGTGGTCACGGCCAATCCTTGCAGCTGACTGGCCTGGGTAAATCCCTCCCATTGACATGCCAACAGCAATCAAGACTCAACTACAAGAGGAGGGTATACTCAGCCCACATGGAAGGCAAACCTCAAGTACCCATCTTGGGTGATTGGGGAGGCTGTGCCACTGGACCCTATAGGACACCTACTACATTAGACCATGCTACTAAGACAGCAAGTCATAGAAGCTCTACTTAGTACATAGAAGCAAACACAGGGAGGCTGCAAAATGAGGCCCAAATGAAAGAACAAAACAAAATGGAAATGAGCAATTTATCGGATGCATAATTCAAAACACTGGTTATAAGGATGCTCAAGGAAATTAGTAAGGACCTCAACAGCATAAAAAAGATCCTGTCAGAAATGAAGGATTCAAAGAACACTTTGCAGGAAACAACAGTAGAGTGTATGATGCTGAATATCAAATCAATGATTTGGAACATAAAGAAGCAAAAAACAACCAACCAGAATAAGAAGAAAAAAGAATCTAAAAATCAAGTATAGTATAGGTAGCCTCTGTGACAACTTCAAGTGTTCCAACATTCACATCATAGAGGTGACAGAAGGAGAAGAAAGAGCATAAATTGGAAATCTATTTGAAAAAAATAATGAAGGAAAACATCCCTAATTTGGTGAAGGAAATAGACATGCAAGTCCAGGAAGCACAGAGAGTCCCAAACAAGATGGATGCAAAGAGGCCCACTCCAAAACAAATCACAATTAAAGTGCTAAAGGTTAAAGATAAAGAGATAATCTTAAAAAGAGCAAGAGAAAAGAAGTTAGTTACCCTCAAAGGAGTTCCCATAAAACTATCACCTGATTTATCTAAAGAAACTTTGTAGGCCAGAAAGGATTGGCAAAAAATCTTCAAAGTCATGAAAAGCAGGGACCTACAGCCAAGATTGCTCTACCCAGCAAAGCTATCATTTAGAATCAAAGGGCAGATAAAGAGCTCCCCAAACAAGAAAAAACAAATAGTGTTCATCATCACCAAACAGTTATTATATAAGATGTTAAGGGACTTATTTAAGAAAAAGCAGATCAAAACTATGAACAATTTTTTAGAATTGAATCTAAAAAACAAACGAAGCAAACAAAAAAACAGAGACAGAATCATGGATATGGAGAGCATTTTGATGTTTGCCATATGGGCAGTGGGGTATGATGGAATGGGTGAAGAGGTGAAGGGATTAAGAAGTACAAATAGGTGGTTAAATAATAACCATGGGTGTGTAAAATACAGTATAGGAAATGGAGTAGCCAAAGAACTTATACACATGACCCATGAACATGAACAATGGTGTGGGGATGGCCTGATGGAGTCGGGGGTTCTGGGTGGAAGGTGGCTTAGGGGGAAAATTGGGACAACTGTAATAGCATAATCAACAAAATATAATTAAAAAATTAAATTATTAATCAACAAGGAAAAGCAGACCTGAAACGTTTCCCAGAATATTAACTGTTTCCTAACAACATTAGGATTACACTATGGTGAGTAATCTTATAGTGACGATGGGATGAGTCTTTACGTTCATGGGCCTTTTTGGACTCATTTTCTCTGAGTCAGCAGTTCCATAGATGAAACAGAAACCAAAAAAGTTTGTTTTCTTTTTTGTTTGTTTTTAATTATGGAATAATAATAATAATATTAATATAAAAACATTTGACATAATTGAAGCAAAATGAGAATGTAAAAATATAGTACAATGGTTTCACTAAAATGAATTTTAGTGTCTTAGAAAATAAATTTAACATCAATTAACCTAAGCTGATGACTCATATAACCTTATTTCTTTAACATTATATAATACTAATGTTTTATACTAGCTTTTTCATTCCACAAAATATGCATAAGCTAGACACATTTAATTAATTCAAAAAAATCTAATAAAGAACATCTATTTCCCACACTGTCTGAGTACTCTAAGGAAGTCAATGATGAGTAAATATCCTGTCAAGGAGATAGAACATAAATTAATCAATGAACAAATAGTCCTTTGGTGTCCTTGTTAGAGCAAGCACTGAGCCAGACAAAATAGTCCTAAAGAAAAAGCACACACATGTGAGGGCCTGTGTGTACGTGTTGTGCACACATAAAATGACCTTCAGAGTAAAACAGAAAAACTGACTTATGATTCTAATAGAGCACATTAGTGAGCAATCTAGCACTAAATTTTACAGAGTATAAAAGTTCCTCAGCTTTCTCTAACTCTGTACAAAGATGCAAAATAAGCCTTGGGAAATATATAAGGCCGATCAATGGAAAGACAAGACAGGACGGACTCACAATGCCAGCCCTATTCTAACTAGCTTTCACATTGATTTTTTGTATATTTCATCGTATAAGCAGTTTTTCCTCATCGCAGAGATGATAAAATTATTTGCCTCACTGATAATATAAAAAAGAAATACACTTTTTACTGTCCCCAAATTTAAAATTTCAAGCCATTTTATTGCAATAAATAATGACATTTACCTCATAAAGAAAATTTTTACCATGGAAATACAAGTGTCATTTCTCTGCAGAACTGGTGTGTTGCAGGAGAGAATTGACTTAGGGGTCACAACATTCGAAATTTAAATCCTATCTCTCTTACTTGCATGGTGCAATACCTTGGTCATTTATTTTTTATTCTCACCAAGTTAGCTGCCTCTTTATCTGAAATAATGCTGAATTCATAAAGGATTGTTAGGGGAAATATGTTAGATAACAAAAATAAAGTAGTTGGCACGGAAAAATATTTTTATAAAAATTACCACCCCTAATACTGCATCACTGCCCATGACACTTATCCCACACTAAACATGACCTTCTTCACGTTTTTCTATCAAATATGTCACACCTGAAAAATCACAGGACACTGCATTCAACGTCCGTGTGAGAACTGATACCATGTAGGAAGACTTGCAATCAGCTTATTAAAATAGTCCAGCCTTTTTCTGTTGACTTTTTGAGGGATCAGCCCTCTCTGTCTCTCCTTTGATTCTTTAAGACTAATGAAATCTTTAATGTGCATTAATATATTCAGGCTCCTCCAGTTACCTCTGAGGAAATCAGTAGAGGCATTCGTCAAGGCCCATAGATGTGTGGTTGCAAAGGATAGGAAGAGTTCAGAAGGCTGATTCTGGAACTAATTTCTAATCAGCTCTTTTCTCAGATAATGTGGAAATTTATGACATTTTTAATAGTGGCATAGTTCAGCCTTATCCTTTATAGTTGGGAATATTATCCTATTAACAATAAGGAGCCCACATAATTTTCAGGAACAAGTGGCATCTAAACATGCAAGCTGTTTACACAGTCTACTTTCTGTTGTGTGTCCCTAATTAAGTACTCCCCTGACCACTGCAACAAAGATATTCATCACCCCTCCCTGACCATTTTACATTTGATGGATGCTACAAAATTCAGCACACGTGTTCATTATTGCGGATTTATAGTATTTCACTGTACCTTCCACTCACATTAACTGAATAAAATAACCTTATACAGACATCTGGCTTCTGTTCAGTCACAGTTTGATGATTCAGTTTGATTTCACACCATTTATTCTTCTGTTTAAAAGGAGTCATCGGAATTGTGTAACTCGAAGTCCAACAGGCTAGTTACCTGGTATGCATACCCAATTTCCAATTTTAATTTTCTTCAATTCACTTTAAAATATAATATCTCCTTAACATTTACCTCACACTGCACTGTCCATTTCACATCTTTCTAAGCTATGTGCAGTAAAACCAGTATGCCATGCTATTTTAGTTAGTTATTTACAGTGCAGTGTTAATGAAGCTCATGTCACTCCCAATATAGAACCTGGAAAATAAAATAGCTGAGCCCCAAAGACACAGACTGCAGATGTAACTATGGCCAAACATGTGACGTGACAGGGTGTAACACAATGACAACTTTCATGTATACCAGAAAAAATAACTCAAACATATATCATGCACACGCTGGACGTGCGATTGCACAGCAAAACCCTCCAAAGTAGTGTCGAAGTTTTTGGCTGAAGCTTTTCCTCAAAATTTTAACTGAAATTTCTTTCATAGGATGCTAAGGCATTCATTCCAAATTTAAAGATAAAATAAAATTCATTTAAAAAATAAATTTAAAAATGAGTATACACAAAAAAAATTAAATGACAGATTCCTCCTGGAAGAACAAGCACAGTGACCAACCCATCTTACATGTCCCCTGATCTGCAACATCCGGCCGAACGGAGAGAAAAAGCCACTCCGCCAAGTCACCAGATGGACACAGTCCAAACTGGGGATGGGAGGTTTTAGTATAAAGTGATGTTTCAGTGTTCTAATGCTCATGAATGAATATTCAATTTATTGAATAATGGTTCAATTTGTGATAACAAAACCATTTGGTGTTAAAAACCAAATTTTAAGACATAGATACCACTGGCTTATCAATTGTACTCCTATGCATAATCTATTGAAAATATCTCTGCATATTGACCAAAAGGCATGTACTAAAATGTACCATATCTATACAGCTACATCATAATGTCCAAAAAAACTGAAGTACAAAAATGTCCACGAAACTTAGAATGCCATACTCATGAACTGGGATATTCTACAGCAATGAAATGATCTACAAATACATCTCACAATTTGGAAAAAACCTCATGCATATAATATTGACCAAAGCAAGAACCACATACAATATAATGCATTTGTACAAAATTCAAAATATCTAAAACTACAGTACATTATTTAGGGTAGAAAGTTTAGAAGATAAAATTATAAAGAAATGCTGATAAGTATTTTCTAGAATGTAAGTAATTATATAAAAATACAGAAGTCAGATTACTGGTAACCTTTGTGGAAGAAGAGCAGTGATTAAAAGGGAGTATAATGAAGGATTCTGATTTTTTAATATATTTTTTTGATTATGCTGTTACAGTTGTCCCATTTCCCTCCTTTATTCCCCTCTGCCCCACACCCCGCCATTCCCCAATTCTGAGACTCTGTGATGCATTTTTTTAGATGTTGTGTCCTCGTTACTTTGTAATATATCATTGAACTGAACTTCTAAAATGTATGATACATTTCACCTACCTAAAGCTTAAAGCACTTTCATGTATTTGTTTTCAAAATCCTTTCAGACCTGAGGGAAGCTCTATGAATGGTTTGCATTTGCAGAGGAAATATAAAAATGAACAAGTATACTATATGGAAGAAAAGTGTAATAAAATAAAATCTCATTGTGTTATGTAATTACCATGCAAAATATTAAATAGATCTGTGTGTACACATACACATATGTGTGTAAAAATAGCACTACCTGGCGCCCCAACATCTAAGTGATTTCTGGTGCATTATAAAACCTGTTAGAGCTACGTGCCTACTACCACCATATTACAGTGGCCTGATGTGAAGGGACCAGACAATGATCTCACAAAACGTTGCTGTGAAATGATTTGAATATATAAAGAAAGCATAGTACTGTGATTCCACATTTCATTTAAATTGAGATAGAGCTTGATGTTATCTGGTATCAGTCACCAGCACATGATAAACTTTGCCAGTGTTCATTGTCTAACAGGACAGTTGACTTTTTATAAGCTTTTATTATGCATTTATTTTATTCTATTTTTATTATTTGAAAAAAGTTGGTATGGTTAAAAATGCAAAAAAAAAATGCTTAGAAACAAAGTCAACTGGTTGTGATCTGTGTCATGGAGCAGGAGGTAGATGAGCAATGTCACATGGATGTTTCACTCCACCTTGACCCGCGAGGGCTTATCAGTCACATCCATATGTATGTCTGCTCGCACTGCCTCCTCAGGGCATCTAATCTCTAAATGCAACCTCCCTATCTCAGCATCTCCTATTGACTTTTCTTAATCGTATTATTTCTGCTGATATTTACTCTGCATGTCATCTTTGCTTTCTCAGCACTATGCATTGATGTGAAGAATCTTCACATCACCAGCCTAAACAAATGAAATTAGGAAGCAAGGTGGTCAGGCCTAGATCCCGACTGAACAAAAGAACAAGCATCTACTTGGAGGGCACCGTGGAGAACTTAAACTGAGGTCGGCATCTACACAGACGGTTTTGACTACAATAAGTCATTTTGGTTTACTTTGTTTTTTAATAAAGTATATGCTTAAACTTCAAGGCAAATCAACAAATGAAAATCTTATGATAAAACTAGAAATCTAACATTTTAAAACAACCTTGTGGTGAGGAAAGGCTATGATCTTTGGTTTCAAAGAGGACTGGAATCACATCCAAGTTCCACCGTTTAATATCCACAACCTCAGTGTATTTATCTATAAAGTATAGCTAGCAATCCTGGAGTGCTTACCCTTAGAGCCAGTAGGACTGTGGATGTAAAGTGCCCTGCATCTATTGCATATTCATGAGTGTTTATTATTACTGCCGCCACTGTCTAATTCCTTGGCACTTCCACCCTGTGTATCTGATCTTATACAACAAGGGAAGTCTCAGGGGTTTCATTGTCTTTACAGTGGGAATTAGCCTCCTAAGGGTTAACAAAATGGAAGGAGGGGTGAAAAGAAGGTAAAGAAGGGAAGAAGAGATTGGAAATGGAAGAATAGAGAATAAACAACTCAGACAGACAGATAAAAATAAATAAAAGCTATGTGCGTATCTCCCAGTAAGGTAGGCTTGTGCTGAAGGGTGGTTTTGCTCCTTATTTGAAAGACTACAAATTCCCTAATCCATAGTCACCTTTGAATTCAAAAAATAATTACAAATAAACTCTATTTTTCTGGATTATTTATTCCATGTCTTTATTTATGAGTAAGGATTTTGAGAACATGACACTATAATCATATTTTAAAAATATGAAATCCATACATAAAAATATTAAAATGATACAAAAATACTTGTAATGAAAAAACAATAGTATTTAGAGGTTGTCACTCACAATACCATCCCCACCTTTGCTCCATTTTTCTTCCAAATGGTCATATTTACAACTTTTAAGTATTATTGGTCATCTTTGTAATATTATATTTTTATTATGTTGTAACTGCCAGGTACTTAGGTTCCTATATTTTCTTCAACTCTCTTCTGTAATTCTTCTAGTCAAATTCTTAAGAAAAGACTTGTGGCAAATTCATTATTTGAGTCATTACATATACAAAATATCCGTTGCCGGCCCTCATTCATGTATAAATCCCTACCTGGTTGTAGAATTGTAAGTTGAAATCATCCATCTCCAGAAATTCAAAACACACTGGCACCTCAGAACTGATCGTTAATTTATTCCAGAATTTATGACAAGTGCCAAAACCAATGAGTATTGAACAATGAAGCGTTTTTTCTTGTGGGTGGTGCTGTGCCTCATACAAGGTCTAGCAACTGCAATGAGTCCCAAGGAGGCACCAAGTCCTGAAACATGTGTTTCTTGTCAAAATGCCACTAGCGCAGGGTCTGACGAGCTCCGAAGCCCAGGAGTCCCGGGTGTGACTGCATTTCATTTTCCTAGTTGTAATTCTGGCTATTGATGTACTGTGCCAACGTGCTTCTTGTGTCTCTGTGACTTTCATTTTTCTTTCCTCTTTAGAGCCTTATATAATGTTCTTGTTTTCCTCAGTTTTCACAGAAATATATTTAAGTATGTGCTGCCCCCATTCTATGTGCTGAACAACTGGTAGGTCTTGGCACTTCGAAGTTTCCATTTTTTTGCTCCAGAGAATTCTTCTGTATTGTTAATCAATGATGAACTCTCCTCCACTTTTTATTCTTCCTTCTGTTTTCTCTTTATTCAGATGGTAGAAATTTGTATTACTGCTTGGTGTCTATTGTTCTTCTCCCTATTTTCAATTTCTCTTTTTATTGTTTTCTTGGAGATTTACTGTACTTTGTATTCCTACTCTTATACAGATTTTTTTTAATTTTCAGAAATCAATATTTAATTTGAAAAGCTTTTTCATTTTTAGCTTATTGTTCCTTTTTATTATATTATTTTCTTGTTTCATGCATGAGGTAGAGTACAATTTCTCTGTAAATACTATTTCTTTAAAAAAATGTTTTATGTATAATACCTGTATTTATTTTATGGTTTTATTTCACTTTGTTTTTTTTTTTCCTCTTCAGACATTCCTGTATACTGATGAGCTATATATCAATTCATGTTAAAAACCAAGCAACAAGAAAAGTAATTGTGAGAAATAGTTGCATGGATAGAGTTTGTGAACCAATAAATTTTGATGACTTCTTGAGGGAAGAGTGCATTCAGTCTTCATCAGTCTTCACTCCCCCATTCACTTCTGTTCCCTCAAATACTGACTGAAACTCTCTCTCTGTAACTTACTTCTTTCAATTACCTTTTAGCTGTAAAAATACTCCTTTTTGTTTCCTTACAATTTCAATAGAGTCACCAGTGGAGATTAATATATATAATAAAATTATTATCTGAAGCTCAGCATCAGTATTTTAATGTTTGAATGCATAACAATTAAGATAAATAATGCTAAATGTAAAATCAATGGAACCTTTAAGTTATCATCTATTTGCTATATATTAATCATGTATTAGTTAGTTTATTATTCCTAAATTTCAGGAAAGAAATGAAGCTCTTAGAGATCATATGAATTTATCAAAGTCACAGAGGTATGAAATAATAGTCCTGGGATTCAAACTCAGTTTTGTTTCATCAAAAGCCCAAGCTCCCTTCACCATCTCAAACAGTTGTGTATACGCCACCCTTGAAAAATATCATTGTCATATTTAAATAAGAGTGGCTTTACCCCCACGAAACATTTAGCAATTTCTGGAGATATTTTTTCTTGTCATGACCATGGGATGCTGCTAGCACTTATCTAGTGCGTAGAGGCTGGGGATGCTGCTGAACAGCCTACAACGCACAAGCCATGACAAACGGTTATCCAGCCCACACTGTCAATAGTGTCAAGCTAAAAAAAATCTTGGTCTAATTACAATTCAGAATTTCCTATAAATGAGCAATTGACAGTAACAAAATGAATTTTCAATAAATTTACTGCGATTTTTATTCTTTAATGGTGTAACACAATATCGTAAACATTCAGGCAACTTTGGTAGAAAAAAAGCCATTTAAAAAAATCAGGATGAGGACCCAGATTCTTTGACAATGGGACATACTATATAAAATTGTGGAAATACTGCTAACTTGAAATCATTTGAGTAAATTCTATAAGCTTTCTCCTTTTATTTATACATGGTTCTCTTATTTGATGGTGCTAAACATTACAGAGACCAAAAAAGTGAAGATCTGAGAAAAGACTGCTTTATTTTACGAATGTTATATCTGAAGAAAGCTAATCAAGAATAATCACACTTCTACTGGTTTAAAGATGCCCAAAAAATGATAAGATATGTGCTTTATCTTCCTCTCTCACCTCTGATGCCATGGGAGAATCTAACTCTCTCCAGTATCTGTCAGCTCAACCTCTGTTCTTTCCTTCGTTCTTTGGCTACTGCTCCACTTTCCACAATTGGTTATGCAGAGCTGACATCTGCCTGCCTGATATTTTCTCACCCTAATCTGGAAAGCCAGTGTCCCAAAGAGCAAGCCCCAAGCTAATGAGAGACAGCTGTATCAAGCAAGCTGTTTATCTGGGCTGCTTGGCTGCCCTCAGCCTTTCTGCAAATACGCATTCTACACAGCTCCGATAATGGGAAGAAAAAAAAAGAAAAAAATTACAAAGTGTTTAGAAAAGGATATTTTAAAAATAGCATACCTTTAAGCAGGTCAAAAAGTGAATTTCCATTAAATTCTACAAAGAGGCAGTTTCCCTGAGATTCAGACTCCCTGGAAATGCTTTTACCATGATGCAGTGTCTGCCCTAAGTTATTGCGAGAAATATATGCTTTAAGAGAAAAAAAGAGTTTTAATGTTCTGCTGTGGGTCATATTAAAGCTTTTGCTAAACATATCTATTCAGTCATTGCCTTCTTACTTATGTTTCTTAAAATAAGCTGCAGAAAATGCAACAATGACATTATGTTGTTTTTTTTTTTACTTGGAAAATGTGATATAATAGTCATCAAAAGTATTTTTCTTCACTTGGTATGTGAATGATGTAAGCATATATTGTAGGGAAACTATTAAAACACTGTGTGTTCAGGCTACAGAAGAAGTGCTGGGAAACAGGAAAGACACAGGGGAGAGGCATCAATCCCACCCTGGAGGGCACATGAAGTCTTAGGAGAGGAAGTTGTCATTGAGTTGAATCATAAATGATATTTGGGAATTAAATGGTAAGAAAGAATGTTTAGGTCATATAAACAGTAGGAATAGAGGCACAAAATAATATAGCATACTATTTTAATTCTAGCATTAAGGAATCAACTTACTCCAGGACAATTTTATAAACACAATTGCTGCCTACCTAGTACTGCATAGTGCGTCTTCAATGGCTTCGATGCCAAACGTACCCCTTTCCCTTTCTCTCTTTCCTTAAAGTCTGCAGTGGCTGTACACTTGACATGCTGTATGATACACACATATTTATTAAATGTCGATGAAATAAAATAAATTTAGAGCAGATGAAATAAAATGAATTATTGGTCAAGAATAAATTTGTTCTTTCATTCTACACTGTTACATATATAGCATTCTTTTTTGAAAATGTTATTAATGTATCTTTGGTATGTAAAATATACATACCAAAATTATGACCTAATGATTTCTACCAAAAGAAAAAAGAAGTCTTACTTGAAACTACCATACTGGTGATTTTAAAGCGTCAACCTTCATTCTTCTCTTGCAGAGTCATTTCAGCTACTCTAGTTTCTTTCAATTTTCACATGAATGTTAGGGTTGACTTCTTGATTTTTACAAAACTGCCTGCTATGATTGTGATGGATATTGCATTGAATCTATATATAGTTTAGGAAAATCTGATAGCTTTACAATGTTGATGTCTTTTACTCATGAACAAGGAATTGTAACTTTCCTATTAATTGGAGTTTTTAAAAATAACTCCTTCAGGTGTAGTTCTGTAGTTTTCAGTGTACAGATGTTTCATGTTTTTGTAAGATTTATACCTAAGTATTTCATGGTTTTGGTGCTATTATAATTTGTATTGTCTATGTATTTTATTTTCTGATTGTTTCTTGATAATACACCAAAACAATTGATTTTGGTACATGAATCTTGTACCTGGTAATATTTGTAAACTAGTTTTTAATTTATGGAGGATTTTTGTATGGTTTAAATTAAAGTTTTACATAGTTATCACTATCCATGAAGCAAATCAATACTTCTTCCTTTCCAATCTACATGCTTTTTATTTCTATCTATTGCCTTACTGCATTGGCTAAAAACTTCCATACATTGTTGAAAGGAAGTAGTAAGAATGGACATCCTTGACTTGCTTCTGATATTTGAAAGAAAGCATTGTCTTTCACTATTATGTATGATGTTAGCTATAGATTTTTCTATATACTATCCTCGTGGGTTTGCAAAAGTTCTCTTCTGTTCCTATTTGTTGAGTGTTTTATTACATAAAGATGTTGAATTTAGTCAAGTGCTTTTCTGTGTCTATTGAAATGATCTTACATTTTTAAGTTTTCTTAATATGGTGAATATTGAATATTAAATGTTTTGTTCTCACGGGACAAACTCGATCATGCTATCTTAAATTTTGTATATAGTTGGACTTGATTTGCTATAAATGTGTTTAAATTTTTTAAGTTTTGGACATTTTGATTGAAATTTGTTAATTTATATATCTCAAGGAATTTATTCATTTTCTCTGTTATCAATTTTATTAATAAATTATATAGTATCTCTATATTTCTTGATCTGTAGAGATGTCATCTCTCTCATTCCTCATATTGTTAATTTGTGAGTTTTAGCTTTTTTTTATTTTTTTAGTTTTTATTTTTGTTCAATTACAGTTATTTGCATCCTCTCCCCTCCCCTCCTCCCTTCCCCGCCAGCCCCCCTCCCCCCCAGCCTCCCTCCTCCCCTTAGTTCTGTCCATGTGTCCTTTACAGTGGTTCCTGAAAACCCTTCTCCCCATTGTCCCCTCCCCACTCTCCCCTGTCTATTATTAGACTATTCTTAATTTCAATGTCTCTGGTTATGTTTTGCTTGCTTTCTGCTTTTGTTGGTTATGATCCGGTTAAAGGTGATATCATATGGTATTTTTCCCTCACTGCCTGACTTACTTCACTTAGCATAATGCTCTCCATTTTCATCCATGCTGTTGCAAAGGGTATAAGCTCCTTCTTCCTTTCTGCTGCGTAGAATTCCATTGTGTAAATGTACCATAGTTTCTTGATCCATTCATTCATAGATGGGACCTAGGTTGTTTCCAGCACTTAGCTATTGTGAATTGTGCTGCTATGAACATAGGAGTGCAAAGGTTCTTTTGAATTGGTTTTTCAGGATTCTTAGGGTATAATCCCAGTAGTAGAATTGCTGGGTCAAAAGGCAGTTCCATTTTCAATTTTCTGAGGAAGTTCCATACTGTTTTCCATAATGGCTGCACCAGTCTGCATTCCCACCAACAGTGCAGTAGGGTTCCCTTTTCTCCACATCCCCTCCAACAGTTATCTGTTGCTTTGTTGATGATGGCCATTCTGACTGGTGTGAGGTGATATCTCATTGTGGTTTTAATTTGCATCTCTCTGATGGCTAATGATGTTGAGCATCTTTTCAAATGACTCTGGGCCCTCTGTATGTCCTTTTTCGAGAAGTGTCTGTTCATGTCTTTTGCCCATTTTTTTTTAATTTTATTTATTTATTTTTAGAGAGAGGAGAAGGGAGGGAGAAAGAGAGGGAGAGAAACAGCAATGTATGGTTGCCTCTCACATGGCCCCCACCAAGGACCTGGCCCGCAACCCAGGCATGTGCCCTGACCGGGAATCGAACCCGGACCGTCTGGTTCCCAGCCCGCGCTCAATCCACTGAGCTACACCAGCCAGGGCTCTTTTGCCCATTTTTTAATTGGGTTTTTTGTCTTCCTGGAGTGGACTTGTATGAGTTCTTTATATATTTTGGAGATCAGACCCTTGTCTGAGGTATCATTGGCAAATATGTTTTCCCATATGGTTGGTTCCCTTTTTATTTTAATACTATTTTCTTTAGCCCTACAGAAGCTCTTTATTTTGATAAGATCCCATTTGTTTATTCTTTCCTTTATGTCCCTAGCTCTAGGGGACAAATCATTGAAGATGTTGCTGTGTGGAATGTCTGAGATTTTCCTACCAATGTTTTCCTCTAGAATTTTTATGGTGTCACGACTTACATGTGAGTTTTAGCTTTTTGTTCTGATTGGTCAATCTAGAAGTTTGTTAAGTTTATTGATATTCTTAATCAAATTTTATTTACATTCATTTTCTCTATTCTTTTTCTGCTTTCCATTTCAATAAGTTCTTTTGCTCTAATCTTTTCAATCTTTTTCATTTCATTTGTATTGGTTTTGCTATTAATTTTGCACTTTCTTAAAGCAGAAGCTGAGGTCATTGAAAGCTTTCTTTTTTTAATATATCCAGTAAATGACATGTATTTCCCTCTAAGCACTGCTTTCATGGAATTCCATAAAATTTTGATTTGTTGTATTTTCTTTTTCATGGAGTTTAAAGTATTTTATAATATCCCTTTTGGTTTTCCTTTAACTTACAGGTTATTTAGAAGTATGTTTGGTTTCCAATAATTGGGGAGATATAGTAGGTGTAACATAAATCCCTTTAAATTCATTATAACATTTTATGCCCCAGAATATAGGCTATCTTTGTAAATATTCCATTTCATGTGTACTTTTAAAAGACACTTCCTTCTGCTATTTTTATAGAGTATTCTTTAAATATCAATTATCTCAAGTTAGTCACCAGTGTTATTCAAATCTTTAATAATCATAATCATTTTCTGTATACCCAATCAATGAACTATCAAAAAAGGTATTAAAATGTCTGACTACTATTTGTGGATTTGTCTGTTTTTCCTTATATTTCTTGGAGTTACTTATTTTGAAGCTTTTTCATTTTAAAACATTCTTTGGGAATATTTTATTACTGTATTTTGAATGTCATATAAAAATATATAATATATGGCCAAATGAATTTTTGTTTTAATAAAGAAAAAGACATGCAAAACAAAACAAAATTCTTAATTGGAAACTTTATCATACTGGAGGCTTGAAATACTTACTTAATACTGAGCTATTCTTAAGCTTATTTAAATAAAAAGTATACAACTACAAAGATCTAATTTGGTTAATGGGCCATATTTTCTTTCATAGTATTTAAGAACATAAAATTTACATTTATATATCCATTGTGTAGTATTTTCCAGTCAGGTTGCTGCTCCCTGGTAGTTTTTAACGTTCTTCTAAAAACCCTGCTCTGTACCTCCCATAGCTGCACTGCTCAGTGCCCTCTGAGTGGACACTAACAACTACAGCCCTTGTTTCCATGGCATCACATAATGCACAGATGTCTGTGGCCTGTGAAGAAAAACGTTTACTAGAGAATCCTTTCAGACAAACTTGGATACTATAAGTTAGTAGAGAAAATGCTCTCAATATACTGAGTGAAAATAATTTCCAGTCTATATTTCTATGCCTAGGCACACTATCAAACAAGTACACAATAGAGATGAAAGATGTCTTCCCAAATTAGAAGATGCTAATAATTTGTATCTTAAGGATTTTTTTTTCCTGGAAGCTAAAGAAAAACACGGTGCTTCTTAAACAAGACATGTTATTGGATTCAGGTAAAGTGTTCCAATGCAGAAGAGTGGTAAGGGCAAATTCCATCTTAACTGCTGCACATTCGTTCTCCAGTGAAACCAGTTCAGATAGGAGCAGGGGACGGGGGAGGACCTTGGCTGGTATGATATAGGTAAAGTAGGAATTTTAGATTATCTGATATGTTTTATTAGAAAAATAATATTAAGTTAATCTGTTTGAGCATTTAGAAAAGATTAATAGAAATTTATAAAGCTAAACAAATAAAGAGAAAATCATTTCATATACATATGGAAGATGGAAGTGTCTTCAAATGGCTATTGTACTGACTTTGTGCTGCTTATACAGTGAAGCAGTTCAGTGACCCATTAGAGAAGTAAACAAAGAGAGCCCACAATGACCTGTGTATCTATAATTGAGGAGATCAATAACTTTCTTCATTTTAAGAGCAACACATACACAGAAAAAAATTTACTTATAGGTTCCATTTCCTAATTAGTTTAATCATAAAGCTCTTCCCTGAATTCCCAGGAAATGGGCTCCCTCATAGAGATTCACTTCTTCCTCACTGCCTTCTCTTTCTACATAACAGTATCTCAGGTCAACTCGATAACTACCTTCTTATACCTCCACAGAGCCTATAAATCCATAGTGGAAAAACAGGAGAGAGAAACCAAAAGTTTAGATTTTAGTTATGAGAGAGATTTAATTTTAACAAGATTATAATTTTAAACATGTATCTACAGAGGATTAATAATATATAGACTATCAGTCATTCATGCCACACCGACTTCCTTTAACTCTTATATTTTATTTTTCATTTTATACTCTCCCACTACTTCCTGTGCCCATCCAGGGGAGGTAAGTAACCCTGAGGAAATGAGTATTCACCAGGGTAGCAGTGACTAGGGAAAGTACTGCTATCCCAGCACATCTGCGTAAGAGAACATCATTAGTATTAGCTATAGGCCCCTGGAGTACAAGGAGAAAGGCAGCAAGAATTTAGTAGAAAGGTGAAGACTTGCTAAAACAAACAAACAAACAAAAAGCCAAAACAAAAGTAAGTATAAGTTTTCCCAAAATGAATCACTAAATTATTTGGGGATTTTTCTCCTATAAAGGATTTAACTAATTTTTAAATATCACTTTTTATTGCTCCCCCAAGGAATTTGCACCAATCTTTAAAAGTAATTTAAGGGTAGATTAAACCTGAAAATCCACACTCTTATTTTGATATCTGGAATTGAGCTAAAGAATTGTGTTTCCTCAAGGGATAAATGTAACAGCATTGCTACACGCATAGAATACCAAATCTCCATATATGAATGTTAACAAGTATACTCAGATTTGAAAATATAAGCCACTCTGCCTAGCAATATTTTGGGTATAGCATAAAGCACTTCACCTCCCAGAGATTCCTCTTCTCCATGTGTAAAAGGAGTGTTCTGGGCTAACAAAACATTTCAAGAGTCTATATAGTTCTAATGGATTTTCCCCCCTGGCCTTTTCTACTCCTAATATATTAGGGACTCTTAAAACATTCAAACAGGTCTTTATATGCTTCTAAAGCATAAAATCCAAGAGTCAAATGAAGCAGGAAGAAAATTTTAATAGATATGTTGCTGATCAGCAAATTAAATTGTTTCGTAATTTGTAGTTTCAAGACTCTAAATTTTGAGGACAATGTCAATGAGAGCTTAGAAAATTACCAGTATTTCAATTCTCTTTTAAGAAATGCTTTTTTATGCCCAGAGAGGTTTATTTGGTGGCAACAAACCTCCATGCTTAGTGTGCATAATTTATTTAACAATTTAATATGAGCTTTTGGTTTCTTTTTCAAAGTGGTAAGTATACTTTGCAAGTTGCCTTTCTGACATCAAATTCCTGGAAATAGTTTTTAAAGTAAATGACTAAAGCTGAAACTGAAAACAAAGAAGATAATGTCCCATAGGATAGACATTCTAAGGAATACCGTATTTTCCAGATTATAAGACACACCAGACCATAAGACACACCTAGGTTTTAGAGGAGGAAAATAGGGAAAAAATTTCTGAAGCAAAAATATGGTAAAATATTTTACCTGCTCCTGTGACCCCGCTCTACCACCGCACTCCCATTTTCCTCCCAAATTGGGGGGGTGTGTCTTATAGTCTGAAAAATATGGTACATAGAAGAGGAAAACTATAGAATTTTAATTATTATTCATCATTTTAAGCTTAAGTTCCTAGTCAATGCTCAAAGACAAAAAAAATCAATATAATTGGTATAAAAATTAGAAAACAAACAAAACTGTAATTTTAAAATGTACAACTACTGATGCAGACACCGCTCTGTAGAGTCCACGGCATCACGGCTGAGACATGGGACAAATTCACACGGAGTCCTGTGGAGGAAAAGGGCCACTCTCTCAAGGGAAGTATGCCTTGGAATGCCTCGGCCACTCTCTCAAGAGGAGAGTGCTCTGACCTTGCCTTGACAGGCTTTTATTGTCTTTCTGGGCACATGGAGAATGGTTTTCATTTACTATGCACAGGTCCTCATTGACTATGCATAGAATCACTGTAGGTGATTACCTTTTACAGATAACAAAGGAGAGGATGTTACTAATTACATCAAGAAAGAAGGGATATTTGCAAATGTAAAGGGGAAAGTGGTTGAACTGGGTACACTCCTCCTTGGAAGGTTTAGCACGGATTTTAGGAAGTTACTTTAAAAATATGCAGTAAACGTTTGCTGCCTGAATCCAGGGTAAGGGAGTTTTAGCAAAAGCGAGTTTCATAGCAGCCTAGGTACAATGCAGGCCTGATTCTCCACAGGAAAACCCATCCGTGGGCGTGGGCCTTGTGTTGCTCTCCACTGTCCAAATCGGAGCTGAACCCACGCCATGCGGAATAGTCTCCCATAAACTACCTATATAAATATAGGTAAATATTTACTTGGTAAATTATTATGTAAGATAATCAACTTGACATAACCCCATTTGTTTATTATTTTTTTCTTTTGTTTCCCTTGCCTAAAGAGATATAACAGAAAAAAATAATGCTATGAGCAATGTCTGAGATTTTATTGCCTATATTTTCTCTTGGATTTTTATGGTTTCAGGTCTAACCTTTAAGTCTTTAATCCACTCTAAATTTATTCTTCTGTGTGTGGCATAAGAAGGTGATCTAGCTTCATTTTCCTGCACATATCTAATTTTCCCAACACCATATTGAATAAACTATCTTTAGACCACTGTATGTGCTTGCTTCCTCTGTCAAATATTGACTGTAAAGGTGTGAGTTTATTTCTGGGCTCTATGACAGTTGATTTGTGATGGTTTTCAGTTGATCCATGACGGTTTTTATGCCAGTACCATGCTGTTTTGATTACTATGGCCTGATAGTATAATTTGATATTAGGGAGCATGATTCTTCCAACTTTGTCTTTTTTTTTCAAGACTACTATTGCTATTTGGGGTCTCTTGTGGTTCCATATAAATTTTTGAAATATTTGGTCTAGTTCTGTGAAATAAATCATTAGTATCTTGAAAGGAATTGCACTGAATCTATAGATTGCTTTGGGTAGTATGGACATTTTAATGATGTTAATTCTTTCTATCCATGAACACGGTATATACTTCCACTTATTTGTATCTTCTTCTATTTCTTTCTTCAGTGTCTTGTAATTTTCTGAATACATCTTTTACATCCTTGTTTAGATTTATTCCTAGGATTTTATTCTTTTTGAAGCTATCGTGAATGGGATATAGGACATTTACACAATGGAATACTACGTGGCTGGAAAAAAGAAGAAAGTTTTACCCTTTGCAATGGCATGAATGGACCTGGAGAACATTATGCTAAGTGAAATAAGCCAATCACAAAAAGACAAATACCATATGATTTCATTCATAATGAAAAAACTGAACTAACAAGCAAAATACAGACAGACTAATAGATAGAGAGCAGGCAGATAGCTCCAGGGTTGAGGGGGTGTCTAGGAGAAAGGACTCATGGACATAGACAACAGTGTGGTGATTTTGGGGGGAGGGAGAGGGCTATAAGGGAGATAAACAGTAATGGAATAAATACAACAAAAATAATTGCAAATAATTTTTTAATTTAAAAAATTATAATTAAGTTGATATTATTGTTGAGTACTAAAAAAACATAAAACTCAATAATGTTTCAATTAGGAAATACAGCAACAAAAAACTTAACTATCTAGATATTAATTTAACAAAAGATATCCAAGGACCTTCTGGAGGGAAAAAAACAACCAAAACTAACCCAAGCAAAGTGTAATTCTTTTACTGAGAAAATATACGTACAGACCTACTGGAGGACACATTAACTCAATTAATTGACCAGATCACTGAATAAGACACAATGTGAAAGAAGTCAGTTCTCTCCAATTTAGTAAATGAATTCAGTGCATCTTGTGCATCTCCATGCATTTAATGAAAGCATTTCCATATATTCATAATAATATTCTAAGAATTTTTATATGTTGATTTTGAAATACATATTAAAGAGAAATGGAAGGGAAGGACAAATAATTTTGACTAAAAGAATGTAACAGAGAAATGTCAGAAGGCATCTAAACATGTAGAACAGACCTCAGTGGAACAGATATGTGAATACATTAACAGATGTGAGTTTATAATATGATGAAGATTGAATTTAAAATCAATAGATAAAGATGGACCACTTAATAAAGAGAATTGAGAAACTGATTAGCTTTTTTTGTAAAATAAGTCATATCCTCATCTTTTATCTTAATAAAAATAAATTTCAGCATGGCTTAAAAGTTAAACATAAAAAGGAATACAATAAAAGTATTATACTAAATATAAAATACAATTTTAGGAAACTTGAGATGGGAAATCCTTATGCATAAGGCCCAGAACTCACAAGCCATGATGGAAAATATGAATAAATTTGAGTACAACAGAATCAAACAAAGGTGCATGAAAAACAAGGCTAAAAGAAAGAAGAAAAACATGAGAAAATAGATATAGATAGAAAATACCAAAAAAGAACCTATACATTTTAATTCACTAAAATCCTGAATAAGGTAATTTTTTAAGTACTGAGTTTTACTCACTATATTTATTTTTAATGGGGAAAAAGGTACAGGGAATAAGAAGCATAATTTGTAGGTATAAAATAGACAGGGGGAGGTTAAGAATAGTACAGGAAATGGAGAAGCCAAAGAACTTCTATGTATGACCCATGGACATGAACTAAGGGGGGGGGCGGTAATGCATGTGGGAGGGGAGGTGTAGGGAGGAAGAGGATAAAAAGAAGAAGAAGATGGGACAACTGTAATACCGTAATCAATAAGATATACTTAAAAAATAAAAAGGAAATTTTTTGACTTGGTAAGATTGAGTATAGATAACAGTGTGGGGACATATTGATTTGAGAATGGATTGAAACTTGAAATTCATGTACTATATTAGTACGTATTTTCAATTCTTGTTTGTCTTCCATACAAGCACCTGAATAAGTTAATAAGAAAGCATGGATATTAATATTCACTGAATCATTTAAATAAACATATAACCTGCTTTCCACAACTTTAAGTGTCAGACACCAACTTCTTCCTTGAAACATACCTTATTGCCATTGCTAAAGACAAGCATTCATGTGAAATACTGAATTCACTTTTCCCATTATCCCCATCTAATATCATAACTCTGTTCCATTCACTGTCTCAAGTATATCCAATGAACTAATTTGTTTGCATTTTTTCAGCTTTGTTTGTTTTTCATCTCAGTGAGATCCACGGTCCACTGATCCTTTGATCCCTCCTTTGAATACAGACTCCTCCTATATTCACTATTCAGCTTAGATTAAATAAACCACTTTCATATTATCAGCCTAATTCTCCTTAATGTCACTGTCCTCTTATCATAACATCCTGATAAATATCAAAACACTGACTGAATCATGGAGTCATGTAACTGAAGAAGTCTACAACACGGTAGACGAAGGTCACTATAATTTCAGATTTTACAAACTTAAAAAAGCTCTCAACATTCCCCAAATGCCACAAACATTACCAAGTCTGCCCTCTAACTTTCAAAATTGTAATTTTTAATTCCTGTAAACGACCCTCAAAATGTGTGACCTTTCCCCAACCTCAATACTCTCCTCTGATTTCCTTTCAGGAAAAATACAAAACCTCCAGAAGAAAAAATGCGACAGAGCAGACTGCAACTCTTTCTTTCCCACTGCCTAGTCTATAAAATTCTCTACAGCCACAGTACTTTTTCTTCCTGTGTCAGTGATGCCCTGAATCTACCTTTATGTAAAGTGTTCCCAAGACCAATCACAGGGTTGATGGCTCTTGAATGACTGCAAGAACTCAGGGAAAAAAATCTATTATAATACAGCTATGGTTTGTTATAGCAAAAGAACACAGTGGATCCAGCAAAGGAAAAGATAAAAAGGGCAGGTGCAGGAAAAATCAGATGCAAGCTTTCAGTTGTTGTATCCTAGTGGACTAGCAAAGAGACTTAATTCTCCCAACAACATGTGGCCAACCAACCAGAAGAGCTCACCTGAGCCTTAGTGTCCAGAGTTTCATTGGGAGGGTCAGTCACGAGGGCCTATAGGCACCTGCACAACTAAATTCAGTAACTCAGATTTCAGCGCCCCTACTGTCAACCTCTAACAGTATGGCCCAAAACCTGAGGCAGACAAAAACGGGTATTCGCCATAAAATCACATCATTAGCATGAAGTATCTCACTTGGCCCAAGGCATCAGTTAAACAGACACTCTTAGACAGGGTAACCAAGGTTCAGAGGTCATCTTCCAAGAACTGAGTCCAGGGCAACTGCAGAAGTTTCTGGGAATATGCAGAGTTGGAACAGCCCAGGCCCACTGAGTTAAACCTTCCCTGGTAAATTCCTTCCCACTGTTTCAGAGACTTAATTCAATTAAATTATCCCAGTTATCTCTCCTACATTTTAACCCCTCCTGACCTGGCACTCAACTTACACATCTGCCCTCACACCTAAGAACTTTCCCCTCCTTCCTCACACCTATAATCATACTGTTCCCTCTGTCATGTGATTTCATATTCTCTATTCCTTCCCTAATTCACCATTCTAATTATTTCTCTGTCTATATACCCTGTTAGAGTGCAAGATCCTCAAGGGCAGAAATCTTACCCTGTCTTATTTTCTCTATATTTCTCTTGTGATTATTTCCTGTGCTATAGTTTCCATTCAAAATCACTATTTATTGTGCCCAACAGATTTGCCTCCAACTTGTATGGAACTGAGGAAACCACTAGCTATTGCACTGAATGGACTTCCTAGGATCTGTGCAATGAGTCCGTTAAGATCTAGTGTATTTCTACTCAATGGGAGTCAATTGATGAAAAATTAAATTTCCCATCTCAAGAAGATTTTCCCAGTTATTTCATACTTTAATTAAAGATGAAAAATCTATAGTCAAAATCATGGGTATAGTTGCCTTTCTTACTAAGAAATAAACGTACAGATTTCTGATTTACATTTTGTCTCCTTTCTAAATAACTCCCTCTTAGCTGACTCCTGCACTTTTCTGCATTTTCTTCCTTACTGTGTTTTGAGTTCTTGTCCTCACCCATACTCCTCTCCTGACATCATTATATCAATCTTGCTCTCCATTTGGGGATTCCAATCTGAACACCAGTGACACTGCGTGAGAAAGGGTCCAAAATAACTTGCTTAGAGTTAAAATTTTATTCATGTAGTCTTTTTTCTTAAAAGTAGTAACTGTGACTCAATTCTGTTTCTTTAATGGATTTCATCACATAATCGCAACTGGTACACTTCAAAAGGTACTCTTAGAATTAAAAATTTTTTCCTTTAGAGATAAATTTTATGTAACTATATGATGCCTACTCCCCTGGCCTAATTGAGGCCTATAATCTCGAAAGTTCAAAAGGATTTTACCCTTAAAAATGGTAATTTATGTGACATAATGTGGATAAATCTCAAATAGTATGGTAAGTAAAAGTAGACTAAAAAGTAATAAATTTCCTTCTGTTTGTTTCTATTTATATGACATTCTTGCAAAGGAAAAACATAGGAACAAAAAGCAGATCAGTGATTGGTAGGTACTCAGACTGGGAGGGGGTGGGTCACTGGAAAAATCTGGGGATGTTGCAATGGTTTTATATTTTAACTGAGTGGTGAAATCGTGACTGTTCACATGTCAAAACTCACAGAACTGTACATGCAAAAGGGTTAGGGTTCAGCATATGAATTAAACCTTCATGTTAAAAAACTGAAAAATAAGAGATTAAAAAGGTGGAATCTTATGCATTCCTTCCCCAAGCACTTGTTGAGTGCCTGCTACGTGCCAGGTGTCATGCCAGGTGCTGGTGGCAGTAGTGAGCAAAGCAGAACTCTCCTCTTCACAGTCTACTGATGGAGAGACTACGTGACAGCAACCAATGAAACTCATCAGGTTTTAGTGAGCGTCTACACTGTGCAAAACGTCCCAAGAGGCCAGAGAAAAGGCAAAGTCATGCCCTTATTGGCCATGGAGATTCAGGTCATTCATCCGTCCTACTCTATTGCCCAGAAAATACTGCTACTTGCTAAAGAAACCAACATTTGACAAAGCCGTCACTAACAAAACTGGGGCAGAATTTTACTACTCATTTGACATATAGTTATTATACAGTAAAATGTTAACTCAAAGCCAAAGGGGGGAAGAATTGAGGGTAGGAGGTAGGGGTGGCAGGGGAAAGTAGTAGCAGGAAAATGGAAACAGCTGTACTTGAACAACAATAGAAAAATTAAAATAAGAATAAAAAACTACTTTAATACAAATATTAATATTAATAAAAATGACTCTGTCGATTTATTTTCCAAAGATAATCATTTCTCTGAGGATAAATAACAACTGTTCTAACCAAGGTTATAAGTAGCTTCACAAAGAAAATAATATCCACTGTGAACAGAGTTTTTTTTTATGTGAACAAGATTAAAAATCATCATAGAATCTTGTACTTACGAGCATTGGTCTTTACAACTCAAACTGAAATCTATAAGGGAAAAGAAAAACTGAAATATGAAATATAAATATGGGAAAAAGAATATTATCTTGCCAGAGAAATTGAGTCCTACTGCTTCCTACGTGTCTAAGAACCTTACTTTTCCCTCATGACATATACTTTATAAATCTAAAAAAGCTTTTACCTTTCCATATGCGCATATTCTGTTATACTTGGCTAACACAGAAAGATTGTTGTTAAAAGAAATTCAGTGATTTGCCTTATTGTTGGAGCAAATTTACATTAGTCACCAATCCTGCTCAAATTTCTAATACCAAGGATTTAATTTATTTTAAACTTCATAAAAAGTCTTCTCACACTACATTTTTAAGGCCCATTCAAAGAGATCAGAGGGAGTCACATATAATCAATCATAAGACCTTGGTTAAAAAATAATTGACACTTCTAACACAGAAAAGCATCTATATATTAATTATTTACTACAATCAGAGAAACATATAGTAATCATTATATATCTTTAAAAGATGCAATTGACATAAACTTGTTTTAATTAGTCTCTGATCATTTTTATTGAAGTACTGTATCAATTGGGCCTAGTAAATGATGTGATAGGTACTGAGAAATATCCGGACATTATCACTATAATACACTAGGCTCTTGTCTCTCTTGGTCCTTATTTTCAGAGAGTAACATGATAGTAACTCATAAAACTGAGCTATAGACAGATACTTCAGTACTAGTTTGATCATTGTTCTGTTTTGTGTCTTCAGCCAAGTTAAATTTCCTTGTCCTTTGTTTACTCCACTGCAAAGAGGAAAAATTACATTAAATTATTTCTAAGGATGCCCTCATTCTTAATTTGGATTCCCTTAAACCTAGAATTCGAAACAAGAAATTAGGTTCAGGTATTTTGGGGGAATTAATTCAAAGAAGCAGAAGTGGGGAGCATGAAGAGTGAGACCAAAAGAAGAAAGTCTAATAAAACTATACAGTTAAGGTTGCTGCTGCCCAACCCCATGGGACTTCTAAATAATTTTAATGCCTCCCAAGCATGACTGTGCAGACAGTCATACCGGGTATCGCCCCTTGTTGAGTGAGGATTATTCCTGAAGGAGATAATCCACCCTCATTTCTGGGCTGCTCCTGGGCCCGGAGGAGAGCTGAACAAAATTCAAATTTTCAGAGAAAGCCCTGAGAGAGGAGAGCAAAACTATGCACAATGGTAGATAAAATAAATGAGAAGTATTTTCAGAGACCAGGATGGTGGTACCATGAGTACTCAGTACTCGTTGGGAGCTAAAAGCCATGGTTCTAAAGTCTTCTGTATTCTCTTCTGTATTTACAAGTAGAATAGAATATATATTCTATTTTAGAATAGCATGATCAACATAAGAGAAATAAATAAAAATGGGTAACAAGAACCAATAAAAATGATGATCCTCGTGGTATCGATAGGGAATGGCATAGTATCAAGTAATTTGTCCATATACTTTGATACTTTCTGAGAAGAGATACTAGCATATATATTTTAAATAGTGGAATAGGTTGAATTCTGTAGTTGGGGAAAGTGACTAAATAATAATAGTCTGATGAATATTCTTTAAAGGCATCAGCTACTAATGAAAAAGTCCTTCCTCAGCAAGCAGCTTTCAACTTAGTGATAAAGATTTCCAAATGCCAAGATATGAAAAAGAGATATCTTCTTAAGATTCAGATATATCTCCCATTGTGAATAATGAATGGATCTGTGGATATATAAATCATACATAAATCACCGCTTTTTAGTTTACTTGTTGTAAATCAAGATGTGGTAGGAGATAACAATTGAGAGATTTTAAAGATGCAGGCCGCAGAATTGGAACCTGCATAACAATGTCAATGGAGTTGAACGTTTAGCATAGGGTAGGCTGGGGAGGGCGTTGCTAACACACAGATATACGTGTCAGATCAAGCATCGCATTAATAACTTTCACAGTATGTTTTTATCTGAGTCTACAGTGTGTGTGTAAGCACTTTGTGTCTGAGACAAGAGATGTAGTTGGGCCTTCCAATAATTTTCAAAGGTTTCTAGTCTCTTCTATCGATCTAACAAAGAAAGCGACATTCAATTACGGTAAGATAATGGCTATGAAATATTTAGGAGAGTGTCAGATAAAGCCACATCGAAAGAAGCCTTCAGCATATCAGAGGAAAGGAAGGTATTGAGTTAGTTAGGAAAAGTGTTTGTGGTGGAGGAACGTCCTATCATTTGATCTACAACCAAATTTTATAAGCATGCAGTACACTAGTTTTCCCCTATTTCTTCTCATATTTTTCTCCATTCTTTTGATAATATGCTTCACCAGTGTGCCAGCTCTGATCCTTTCACATAAATAAAACTGTCTACATGTCTGAAAAATTTCATGTTCACCATGGAGCCAGCCAGCCAGCATCAATCTTCATTCCCTATACCTAACTGCATCTTTTTCAGCTTCAGGTATTTTCGAACAGTTGCCAGCAGTGAGAACTCCAGGGAGGAATAACAGGATACAAATAAGAATGTTGTAGGAAAAGCCCTGAGTGGTGTGCCTCAGTCGATAGGGTACTGTCGCACACAGTTCAGTTCATGGTTAGGGCACATGCCTGAGTTGTAGGTTCGGTCCCTGGACGGGTGTGTGCAAGAGGCAATCGATGGATGGTTCTCACATCAGTGTTTCTCTCCCTCTCTTTCTCCCTCCCCTCTCTCTAAAGATAAGTAAATAAAATACTTTTTAAAATGTTGTAGAAAAAAACAGAAAAAGAAGAGAGAGGTAAATTATTCAGTCAATTCATACTATGCAATATATTTTAGGGGCTTATTCTATGGCAGGCCGGGAAGATAATACAAGTATGATAATATGCAAAAAAAAAATGTATAAGAAGAAATCCAAAAGGCTCAAATGAGATAATGCATCTGAAAATACTGGAAACTCAGTGAATGTTTTATAAAATTTATTCTACATTATTACCAAATAAGTTTGGTATTCTCTATTAAAACTAATTCTAATTACCTTTATTAGAAAATTCAAGGTAAATACCATGTGTGATAGTTTAATGTAAAGCCAGAAACAATTAAAAACAAGTACTTAATGCACATCGGGTAGTAAAGTGTAACTACAAATGTAGGAGATGTTAAAAAAGCACATTATAATTTACATGTCTAATTAAGTGTAATATTCGTATTTCAGAGTAGTATCATTATTAGCAGTTTCACTTACTCTATTTTGATCAGGTCTCACTCAGAATTTTTTTTACTTTTTTATTGAGTTTATTGGGGTGACATAGGCCAATAAAATTATATAGGTTTCAGGTGTACAATTCTATAACACATCAACTGTATATTACGCTGTGTGTTCACCACCCCAAGTCAAGACTCTTTCCATCACCACTATCCCCCCTTCACCAGTTGGGTATTTTAAATAAGCTTTCAGTGATCCTAATACTGAAAGTAAAATAGAAGAAAGCTATAACACTACCACAATACATTGTAACATCATTGTGTTTTTCACCTCATAGCTGCAATGGAATTCTTCAAAAAGAAAAAAGAATCCTATGTATCTATAAAACCTACATGAATGAATCACTCCATATGCTTATAATGAGGAAGACTTTGAGGCCTGAGCACGATTTTTCCTCTAAAAAAATGTCCCTTTATTTTGATAGCACTACCTATTGAAAAGTTATATACTATCTTTGTGAAATTAAAACTTTATCATTCAACATTGGATTAATTAGATTTCTTCACCAAGTGTGTGTGTGTGTATGTGACACCTTCCCATTGTGCTTTGTGCGTTTGCCTGGCATCTCACTAAACTGCAAGGACAGGTGTGGTCTTCACAGAGCCCACTGAAGAGCTAGGCTATGCAGTATTTGGAGAAAAAGAAAATTTGATATGATCTTGCAGAAAAAAAGAATGCTTCTTAGCAATAGAAGAGGATAAACAGTTATTATTCAACTCAGTGCCAAATGAGGAGTGTTAACAATAAAATAAGTTCCATGCAAGGACAAAGAAACCTTTGGTGGATAGCAAATATTAAATGCTCTCCAAAAGACACAGAAACTCTATTCACAAAAATTGACAAAGAAGATTTTTTGAAAGTGGCTGAGTTAAGAAAATCCATCAGTAATCACTCCAAGAATGAACTAAAGGTCTGGAAGTTTTATTTTAAAAAACAAAACAAAAAAAACCAAAAAACTTGTCAATTATGAACCAAATACATTCAGTCATTCAATATTCACTCAGCAAAATTTTATCAACTGCCCATAAGGAAATATATACCATGCTAATGTACTTTATTAGCAGATGTCACAGAGATTGGGCAATCTTTAAAACTGGAACTTCCTGGGTAAAAGTGGCCTCAATCTGGCTGTAACTGACCAAATTCAGATGTTTTCTCTTCTATTTAATTTACTGGAATGACATTGTCACCTGGAACTTTTCAATTAACTCCTAAAGTTAAGGTATCACATTAACTGGAAAACCTTTCATCTCATTTTGAGATTTGTTTTGTTGTTTTATTTGCATGATTTATCCAGCATGCATGAAAACTTTATTCACCAGCCTTGGATCCAATAAACTTAACTATTTCTAAATATCAGTTCTATCTCTCCCCCCAAAAAAGATTTTATTATCATTGCAGATATTTAAAATTATGTTAAGACTTCCCTGAAGTTTTCTAAAATAAAGATTAAAAATATTTGAGGCATCATTACATCAATAACTTTGCAGACTCATGCAGTAAATATGAAAAATTAAGTCTCATCCATATTTTCATTACATTTATAAATCAGGGGGAAGAGTTTCAATACTCTTTGCTTGGCACTGGGAGGTTCCTCTGGACAATTCTGAAAGCCTTGTTTCAACAACAAAGTGCTGGAATGATTTAACCGATAGGACTTTCTCAATGCTGTTACATGCGTGGCAAACACTACTACAACTAAAAACAATTTATATTAGGTTGCTACATCTGAAAATAACAGAATTATTGGTAGTAGCAGTAATTCAAAATGTACCCATGTTGCTCTACCATTATAGTTGCCCTTACTCGAGAAAATAAAAATGATTGGCTTTTGGCACATCTGTTGTAAGACAAAATTATTTATAGGCATCAAATAGTTTGTTATAGACCTTTTTATACAGATATGTTTGAATTTTATAGTATGGTGGACACAAATAAACAACTGAAAGAGAAAAAAGGCATATTGTATAAACTTGGTTTTTCTTATGCCCCAAATAACCTTGTTTATTTATATAGGAGGAAACCTAAAAAGTAAGGATCTCAGGCTATTTCATTTGGTATATGACCAAAGGAGGGACTGCTGGCTCATGTGGTATTTCTATGTTTAGTTTCTTGAGGAACCTCCATACTGGTTTTTATAATAGCTTTACCAATTTACATTCCCACCAATAGCTTACAAGGGTTCCCGTTCTCCACATCCTTGCCAATACTTACCTATTTGTGTGTGTGTGATTATAGCCACCCTCATAGGTGTGAGTTGACATTTCATTGTGGTTTTGATGTGCATTTCCCTGATGATTAGTGCTGTTAAACACCTTTTCACATGATTGGCTATTTGTATGTCTTCTTTGGAAAAATATCTATTCAGGTCCTTCGCCCATTTTTTAATCAGGTTGTTTGTTTGCACATTACTGAGTTGTTAATATCCTAAATATATAGTTTCCTTATATATTTTGGATATTAAACTCCTTATCAGACATATGGTTTGCCAATATTTTTCCCCAACCCATAGGCTGGCTTTTCATTTTGCTGACTCTTTCCTTTGTTGTGCAGAAGCTTTTTTAGTTTGATGTGGCCCCATTTGTTTACTTTTGCTTTTGTTGCCTGAGCTTTGGATGTCATAGCTCAAAATCTTTGCCAAGGCCAAATCAGTACCTCAAAGGAATATCTGTGCTCCCAAGTTCATTGCAGCATTAATAATAATATCCCAGATATGTGAACAACCTAAGTGTACATTGGTGGATGAATGGATAAAGTGTGATTTTGCACACACACATTTTCACCTATACACAGAGACATAATGGAATATTACATTATTCATAAAAAAGACATCTTGCCATTTGCAACAATATGAATAACCTAGGAAACATTATGCTGAGTGAAATAAGCCGGACACAGAAATAAAAAAATGACATGCTCTCACTTATACGTGGAATCTAAAAAATTACAGAGAAGCAAAGAGTAGAAATGGTGGTTACCAGGGGCAGAGAGGCAGCTGAAACATGCTGTTGGTCAAAGGACGCGAGTTCGCAGCTGTGTAGGGTGAGGAAGTCTAAAGATCTGATGTGCAACGTAATGATTCTAGTTAGCAACGCTATGCTGAACACTGGGAATTTGCTCAGAACGTAGGTGTCAGGTGCCCTCATCACACACACCAAAAATGGCAACTATGGGAAGAGAAGTTATGTTAATTTGACTGTAGTAATCAATTTACTATGTATATCAAATATTCATGGTATACATATTAAATATATACAATTTTTATTAAAAAAGAAAACTAAGCCTGGCTGATGTGACTCAGTTGGTTGGAGTATCATCCTATAGACTGAAAGGTCACAGGCTTGATTCCCAGTCAGGGCGCATACCCAGGTTGTAGGTTCAATTCCCAGTCGGGGTGCATAGGAGAAGGCAATGGATTGATGTTTCTCGCTCACGTTGATGTTTCCCTCTGTCTCTCCCTCCCTCCCTCCCTCCTTCTCTACCTTCTTCTCCCTCTAAAAGCAATGAAAAAATGTCCTCGAGTGAAGATAAAAAAATAAAAATAACATTAAAATAGGGGATCAACATCATAAAAATAAAGTAAAACTTTCAGGCTTTATGTCTACAATGTAAATGTGTAACATCAGTGTCATGTATGTAATGAACTAAATTTAGGCACAGAAGATTGCACGATCACTTTTATCTTAGTCTCAAATCTGTACTGTCCTTGAGAGTGGGCATAAAATGGTTACATTTTGAAACAATACATGACTTCCCTGGCCAGGTGGCTCAGCTGGCTGAGTGTCGTCCTCTGCACCACAAGGTCTCAGGTTTGATCCCTGGTCAGGGCATACACCTGGATTATGGATTAGATCCCCAGCTGGGGCATGTACAAGAGGCAGCCACTTGATGTTTCTTTCTCACATCGATGTTTCTCTCTCTCTTTCCCTCCCTTCTCTCTCCAAAAATCAGTGAACGAATCCTTGGGTGAGGAATAATAAAAATAATAACAACAATAAAAATATATATGACTATAACTAAGAGAGGTGTTCACTTAATGTTGCCTACTGGAAATACCAGTCTTTGGAATAGAAAAAGACAGACCACAGATGAGACTTAAAAGGTCAAAGAGGTTAAATCATTTGTCTATGGTTGTACTTCAAGGGTAATGCTGACAGTTTTAAAGCCCTAATATTCATTTTTAATGCCTGCTTTCTTGTTATACAACAATGCTTCCACTTATTAAACTGCTCTTCTCAGGGTGTCTGCTACATTCATCTCCCCGTTCCCCATCCCAACACTGTGCATTTAGCTGTTTATTTCTTCCAGTTGGATGACCCCTCTCCCTTACTGTACTCACACATCATTCATAATTCAAGGTCGAATTTAAAGTTCTTTCTTTATGCAAATTCAGTTACTCCAATCTATAGTAATTACATTTATTGTACTGTAGCACTAATATACTTTTAAGGATACAAAACTGACTGGTACATAACTACTATGTTGTTAACCATGTGAGAGTGTTATATCCCCAAATAAATGGAAAAACTCCACCGCCAAGGCCCTGGGCACGTATATGCTACATTAGCATATGACAAAGGACAGAGGACACATTGAAAACACAGTAAACAACTATTTTTTAAAAAATCTTGCTCAGTAATTTGATTCACTTATTCATTCAGTTCATTCATTCATGTGAGTGATGACTACAAACTCACACTTTCTGTATATTAAAAGCTGTATAGGACTTATGATCATGGTAATGAAGGAAAAAATAGGATCAGACTTACCCTCCCAAATTGAACTAGAAATTGATAAAATACACATAAAACAACATTTTTCACATATTAGATAATAGAAAGTATACAACTATGACTTTTGAGAAAAGAAAACTGAGGTGAGTCCTATAATTGCCCCCATCTTACTTTCTGGAAGCCTTTCCAAACCACAATGAAGAGAAGAAAAACAGTCAGGCAGTCTTGCTGAATTAAAAGGCTAGAGATTAGAGCTCAGAGAGTCCAAGTGAACCAGTGTTTGTGGGGCAAAATCTCCAAGAGGAGACAGTAGAGAGAAGGCCTCCAGAGGTGTTCAGAGGGTCCTCCTGGAGTGTCGTGTTGGGCACGGATTTACACAGGGATGCTATACGTGCACAGCAAGTCAAATGTGTGCCTAGGTTTCTACGGGGATGGGAACAGGTTGTGCCCGCACCAATTAGAGTAGAAAGGGTTCTTAATATATGAAAAATTTAGTAGAGTCCTAAAAGTGTTATCACTTTACAATAGGACTAAATTAGCATATACTAAAAGCTACTCTGAACCTGTCTTAATAAATCTTAAAAGAAAGCCTTGAAGTAACAAACTAATTCATTTTTCAAAAGTTTTTAAATGAACAAAACAATACCTAGGGTCCAGGAAAGTAAAATTCACAGTGCATAGAAACTAATTGTTTATAAAACATACCAGACATGCAAAAAACATGAAAAGATGTACTATTATCTAAAGAAAAATAATTAACAGAAAAAACACATAAATTACAAATGATGCACTTAATAAACAGAGATGTAAAAATTTATTTTTGATATAATCTATATTCTAAGAATATAGATGAAAACATTGGAATGACTAGTAGAGCAATAAAAACATGACATAAATCAAAATGAACTATTAGAGATAAAATAATACTATCTGAAATACTAAATAGTGTTTTTGTACAAAGTCTGAGGATATTTAATTGTCTCAGAACCATTTGATGGAAAGACTATTCTTTCTTCTATTGAACAGATTTTGTACCTTTGTTGAAAATCATTTAATCACATATATGTATACCTTTCTCTGGGCTCTATTGTTCCATTGATTTATTCTTTCTCCAATACCACACTTTCTTGATTATTGTAACTTTGAGATGTAAAATTCAGGTACTTTAAGTTCATAACTTTGAATGATGTTTCAATTTTTGCAGCAATGCAAAATTTCAGTGCACAAATGTGAAAAAATGTATTGTCAGACACACATTTGGTCCAAAAATAGGATCTCAGTTTATTGACACAGAAAAGTCTCAGATTAAAGGAAAAAAAATTCTGTTAAAACATAATAAAATAGTTAGCTTTGATCTCAGTGAAAATCTTTCAAATATTTGCTGTTAATTTAATATGTTTTTAGCTGTTATCTCTCAAGTGAGAAAAGCATAATAATTTATTTTCAGGTTCAGTTTATCGTTGACATTTATGCCTATTATTAATCCTAAACTTTTCATCCCAATTAATATTACAAGATGATTTCACACCTATTTTTAGCCTACTATATTCATTATTGAAGGCTATTAAAATTTTCAAAATTATGCAGTTTCACTCTAATTCCTCTCATTCATATATCTGCAAATTCTTACATACTTCAAGGGATGAGAAATGAGTAAAGTTCTTAGAAGGAAAGGATGATTGTAACAAGACAAATGACAAAATTTCTTATGTGACTTTAAAATAAAATGAAAACTTAATTGTAGCACATAAATTTATGAGAAAAACATAAATGACTATGGCTGTCCTAATAAAACACTAAGATATGTGAAATCAATATCTTTTGTTTTATTCATTTATTAAAAGTTGTTTTACTTTGCAGCAAATACAGTAAAACAAAGGTCTATTTTCTTTAATTTGCTATGTGGTCAGTTTAACTATCTATAGCAATAATGCTATATAATATTGAAAAGTTTTTCCTAATTATTTAATTAAGTACCCCAAAAATGCTATTTCCAGCATTATGCTTTAAAATTGGAATCCCTAGAACAAAAACTGTAGCATCTCCATATTGGCTTTCTGAAGAGGAATTCTCACTTAATTGTCTTAGAAATTAAATTTGTAAGCAGAAAGTAGAGCCAAAGCAGATTTTCCCTGCTCAATGTTTTGGGGGTGTTTTTTGTTTGTTTGTTTGTCATTTCATTCAATCCCCAGTTTCTAACCTAACCTTTAGACCATCAATCAGCAGCACACACTCAAGTTCCATAATCACTGAACAGAAAAGTACTGGGAGTGATCGGGACATTTCCCCTCCTTAATGTTGAGATTGTGGTATAATAAGCCTTTCTTCCAAATTGTTTTATCTCTAGTTTTTGAAGTTTTCCCATTTGATAGGTATTCAGTCATCTTTAAATTTCTCTGGCCATTTTACTTTTCTCTCAACATCATTTTGTATTTACCCTTCTGTTTAACTTCAAACTTCTTGGAAGATTTCCTTATTTGATTTTAGCTTTCAGTTTTATGCATTTTGAAGTCCCGCACAGTTACGGAACCCAGTAACAGGGGTTTGACCAAGCACATGCAATGAGCAAGGGACTTTTTGGAATGAGCTGTAATAGGCAACATATTTGAATAGACACTGCAAGGAGAAGATACATCAATGGTCAGTAAACGTATTTCTTTTTCTTTTTAAATTACTTTATTGTTGTTCAATTACAGTTGTCTGCATCCTCTCCCCTCACTTCCCTTCACCCATTCCA
This sequence comes from Micronycteris hirsuta, assembly GCA_004026765.1. Classification (NCBI taxonomy): domain Eukaryota; kingdom Metazoa; phylum Chordata; class Mammalia; order Chiroptera; family Phyllostomidae; genus Micronycteris; species Micronycteris hirsuta. The sequence continues at coordinate 39,015 of PVJI01001362.1, forward strand.
ACCTCACCCTCCTCCCCTGCCTCCATCCTCCCCCTTGGTTCTGTCCATGTGTCCTCTATAGTGGTTCCTGAAAACCCTTCTCCCCATAGTCCCCTGCCCCCTCCCCTCTGGCTATTGTTAGATTGTTCTTAATTTCAATGTCTCTGATTATGTTTTTCTTGCTTTTTTCTTTTGTTGATTATGTTCCAGTTAAAGGTGAGATTATATGGTATTCATCCCTCACCACCTGCCTTATTACACTTAGCATAATGCTCTCCAGTTCCATCCATGCTGTTGCAAAGGGTATAAGCTCCTTTTTTCTCTCTGCTGCATAGAATTCCATTGTGTAAATGTATGATAGTTTCTTGATCCATTCATTTGCTGATTGGCACTTGGGTTGCTTCCAGCACTTGGCTATTGTAAATTGTGCTGCTATGAACATTGGAGTGCATAGGTTCTCAGAGAGATGCAAATTAAAACCACAATGAGATACCACCTCACACCAGTCAGAATGGCCATCATAAACAAAGCAACAGATAACTGTTGGAGGGGATGTGGAAAAAAGGGAACCCTACTGCACTGTTGGTGGGAATGCAGACTGGTGAACCCGCTGTGGAAAAACAGTATGGAATTTCCTTAGAAAACTAAAAATGGAACTGCCTTTTGACCCAGCAATTCCACTACTGGGATTATACCCTAAGAGCCCTGAAACACCAATTCAAAAGTGAACGTATTTCTGAAAAGATGCTCGACACTGGCGATCTTCAGAAAAATGTAAACAAAAAGTACAATGAGATTCCACTACACACACATTAATATGACTGAAAAAAAAAAACCAAGTATTTCATAGGAATGTGGAACTGCACAGCTGGTGGGAGTGTAAAATGGCACTATAGCTTGAAAATTGCTCAACGGTGTTCCCTATTAAATTTAATGAGCACTTACCACATGACTTATCTAGAAATTTTACTCCAAGGTTTTAGCCAAGAGAAATAAAACTTAACTCCACACAAAGATGTATATCTGAATATTCATTGCAGCCTTATTAATAATCATCAAAAACAGGAATATGTGGCACATGAATACAGTCAACACTACTTAGAAGTAAAAAGAAGCAAACTGCTAGTATAGGCAACAAGATAGGTGAACTTGAAAACCATGTTAAACAAATGAAGACAAACCCAAAATATATATTTTATATATATTTTAAATATATATAATTCCATTCTTAATATATAATTCCATTTATATGAAATTATAGGACACACCAAACCAATATATAACCTCAGAGTAAAGATCAGATGTTACCTGGAGTTGGTTTAAGAATGAATTGATAGCAAAGAGATAGTGGAAATCTTTTAGGAGGGATAAAAATATTTAATCTACAAGTTGATTAAATTTAATATTTATCAAACTCTACAGCTGAAATGCATTAATTTACTTTTATGAAAAGTATACTTAAAGTTGAATTTAAAGGTATAAACTAATTGTGACAGACTTACAAGGAAGCAGCCACCCTTCAAATTTACATTTTTATATCTTCACTTCAAAGTTCAGAACTTAAACATGTTACAGGCATGGATTAAAGCATACACACACACACACACACACACACAAAGTCATTTATGTACAGAGGATAACTGAAGTTGTTGTTTGGGTTCAAGCAGAGGGAAAGTATATATAGAACAATGTTATAATTTTCTTACCCACTTGATTTGGTTATTACATAAATTCCCTTAAGTACAGTTTATACTAAAAACTTTCTGTGCAGATTAATGCAGGAAAGTAGAAACATCTGAGAGAAAAACTTGAACAAAAGGAGGGAAAACCTCATTATGTTTGGAATAAATGCAAATTTTAAAATCCAAATAGATATTATATAGATTTACAGTAGCTTAGAAATTATTGTATTTGGAAGTGAAAGTTTAAATATTGGTTAAAGGGGTGTGCAGGACCTTTTTACCCCACAAACTACCCAGAAATACCAGAGATTATACTAGAGAATATAAGAAATTAAGAGTTTAAGTACAGTTAGAGCAATGAATAAATATTTTCTCTTTCTGTTATGCACCTCCTGAGATATATTCTTGGGGTTGGAGTTTTTCAAAGACAATAAAAAAATTAAAAAGTAAACCAGGACAGCTTTTAGTTCACAGTGGAGAAATTACACCCCAAATAAAGAAGGTTATCTTGTCATTAGTTGTCACACAGTTGCTTTGGGCATCCTTTTTTTTCTCTCTCTCTCTTGCTAATCCTTTCTTAAATTTTTTCAATTACAGTTTTATATTTAATATTGTTTTATATTAGTTTCAGATGTTCAGCACAGTGGTTAGATAATCATATACTTTACAAAGCACCCCCCAATATTCCTAGTACCCACCCAGCACCACGCAGTGATTACAATATTATTGACTATATTTCCAATGCTGTACTTCATATCCTCATGACTATTCTGAAACTACCAATCTGTACTTCACAATCACTTTACCTTTATTACCGGGTCCCCAGTCCCCCTCCTTTCTGGCAACCCTCAGTCTGTTCTCTGCATCTATGAGTCTCTTTCTGTGGGGGTGGGGCTTGTTCTTGTTGTTCATTTATATTATTTTTTAGATTCCACATATAAGTAAAATCATATGGTATTTGTTTTTCTCTGGCTTTGGACATCCTTGATTAGATCTAAAGTTGTTAAAGGCTATCCTGCTGACGAGCGTATTCTCATGGCCAACCTATACGTTTGATGGCTATATTTTTGCAGAGTACACTATTTTATCAAACCCAATGCAAAACAGAAAGAAGATGATATTTTACAGAAAATGAGAAACTAACCAAGGTCTCCAATAAAGAAATGTACTTGCAACCTCCCCATCAAACTCTCCTAGGGTGCACATATTTATTATTTTGTAGAAAAGACCATTCATACGTGATACAAAAGTGAAATCTTCTAATATTTTAATGCTTCAGGAAAAAAAGGAATAATCAATATGGAGAAAATAGCTACTTTTTGAAATTCATTCTTTTGGAAGTGCTTTGATATTGTAGAGACTCCTAGCAAAAGAAGAGGAATAAAAAATAAAGAAGTTGATGAAATGTGCCTTTGTCATCCTTTCCCTTGACTTTTAGCATTATTTTTTACCACTTCTTATTGCTCCAACTCTATGCTTTCTTGCACCTACCTGTAATGTTCTACCTGTGTCCTGTTGAGATAGTCCATCTGGGTTTAGAGACTTGTCATTCTTTTTATTCGAATTTAAAAACCCAGCAAATTTAGCCTGGGTTTATCTTCTTATTAATGCAGGCTTTCTTTCATAAACTGGGAGAGAAAACTTTTTAAATTGATATTAATATCTTAAAATAGAAAAATATATTTGTTTTCATATAATTTCTTACAGAAATGAAATTTATGCTGAGAGAGAAAATTAAGTGCGTAGACTACAGTGAGACTAATTGTAGATATTAACCTTAAGTGAGGAAAATAAAGAAGGGCTGTAAAGAGATAAATGGTTAGCTTCCAGAGATTTATCCAACCTGTTCACTGTCTTTGTCCTTTGGAAAGTGTGAATGTAGTAAGTTTTGGATGATACATCCACAGCTTGGATTCAACTTCTTCACCTTCCAATAAATGTCTTTTATTTCTCTTATATTGGTTAACTAGTCATTCTTTACCAATCCATCACAAAATTATATTACGACTGAAATCTCAATTCAAGTATTCTATTTTCTGACCAAGACTCCTATCCTTTCAACTATTTTCTTCCTGTTTTAACAACTCTCTATCTATATTATCTTGCCTCCTGCTTATTTGAAAATGTATAAGAGGGAGATCCAAGATTGAGACAGAGTAGGTGGAAGGTACATTAACCTCCTCCCAGAACCAAACTAGACTTACAACTAAATTAAGAAAAAGCATCCTGAATGACCAACGGAACACTAGATGGAGAGAAGCCTTATAACCAAGGACTTATGGAAGAAACCACACCACAAAAACAGGACTGGTAGGAAATGCAGAGGCACAAAAGAGCTGGCTGGACTGCTCTAGGCAGCAGCTGAAGTTCCTGAGAGATATTTCAGCATCCAGGCAGCAGGGGGCGAACAGTTTCTCCCAAGAAGTGTGGGAACTAAGCACAAAGCTGGGCTCCCCAGCCTACAGCACCAGAACTGGAAAAGGAACCTAAATAATGCCCTGCTGTGCAAAGCAGTGGGGTCTCTGTCTGCCAGGAAGAGATGGCTAGAGAGGCAGAGAGCCTCTTAAAGGGCCAATGAACAAAATTTCATTTGCAGCCACTTACTCTGGGCTCTGGCAAAGGTAGGGCAGAGTAGACTAGAGCTGCAAGAGGAGAGTCTGGGGTTTGGTGGCTCAGGGGAGATAGTTGAAGAGTCAGTGACCAGCATCTCTGAGCTGAGTCATTTCCCATACTGCAGAAGCCATCTTTCTCAGGCAGAGCACTCCCCTCCAAACAACATCAGCCTGAGGGGAAGCATAGCCCTGCCCAGGGGAATCACTCTCACACACCCTATAGAGCTTAAGCCTGGCTGTTGAACAGTACAGCTGGAGGCTATGCCGGTGACAAAGCCTAATAGAATGTCTTCAGGCACAGGCAGATCTATGGGAGCATTGAGACTTTAGCTGATCCTCCCAAAGCCTGGTGCTGGTAAAAGCCAGCCTTGGTGCACAACCTGGTTCTTTCTGCACACACCCAAGACCAGCAGAGGGAGCCATGCTGTTGATCAATGATAGTTCCAAACGGGTTGCCCAGGGCCAGTCACAAGCAGCATCTGATACAGGACTGCACCACAGTCTGTGCAGATTTACCTAGTACATAGAAACAAATACAAAGAAATAGACAAAATGGGAAAACAAAGAAACAGACTCCAAATAAAAGAACAAGAGGATTTTCCAGAAGAGGAACTAAATGAAATGGAGGCAAACAATTTACCAAATATAGAGTTTAGGGTAATGATTATAAGGATACTCAACAACATGAAAAAAGACATAGAAACCATAAAAAGGACAAGTCAGAAATAAGGAATGCAATAACTGAAATAGGTAATATACTGAGAGTAATAAACAGTAGGCAAGATGAAGCAGAGGATCTAATCAACATTTGGAAGACAAGGTAGAAAAAATCATCCAAGCACAGCAGCAAAGAGAAAAAAGAATTTTTAAAAAATGAGGAGAGCCCTGGCTGGTGTGGCTCAGTGAATTGAGCACCGGCCTGCAAACCAAAAGGTCACGGGCTTGATTTCCAGTCAGGGCATATGCCTGCGTTGTGGGCCAGGTCCCCAAAAGGGGCGTGCAAGAGGCAACCACACATTTACACTTCTCTCCCTCTCTTTCTCTCTCCCTTCCCTTCTGCCTAAAAATCAATCAATCAATCAATCAATCAAAAAAAAAAAAATTGAAGAGCCCTGGCTGGTGTAACTCAGTGGATTGAGCACGGGCTGCAAACCAAAGGGTTGCCAGTTCAATTCCCAGTTAGGGTACATGCCTGGGTTGCAGGCCAGGTCCCCAGTGGGGGCCATATGAGAGGCAACCACACATTGATGTTTTTCTACCTCTCTTTCTCCCTCCCTTCCCCTCTGTCTAAAAAATAAATAAATAAAATCTTAAAAAAAAATTAAAGAGAGCTTAAGAAACCTTTGGGACAACATGAAGCATAATAACACCTGCATCACAGGGGATACCAGAAGGAGAAGAGAGTTAGTAAGGGATCAAAAAACTGTTTGATGAAAAAATGACCAAAAACTTCCCTAGTCTGGTGAAGGATCTTATATAGTCTGGCTGAGTCCAATGAGCTATGTGACCTTGAACTACACTCTGAAGCCCTTTGAGCCTCAATGTCTTAAATTATAAAATAATAATACTAATATTTAAACCATGAAATATACTTATATGTAAACTACAGTTGACCTTTGAAAAACACAGGTTTGAACTGCCTGGGTCCACTTATTCACAGATTTTTTTTTTTTTCAGTAAATACACAGTTGGCCCTCTGCATCCCCAGTTTTCTCATCCACAGATTCAACTAAGTATGGACCAAAAATAGTCTTTTCCATCCAAGTTTGGGAATCCATGGATACACTGAACCAATGGAATGCACTATTCTAAGCTGTTTTATATAAGGGACTTGATCATCATGGATTTTGGTATCCACAGGGGACCCTGGAACCAACAAACGGTGCAGCACAGAGCTGGGGAGGAGGCAGGTTTTTACCTCCAGCATACAACTCAGAAGTCCCTTGGCATGGAGAAGATAAGAGAGTCAAGAATATCAAAAGAAAGCACATGACATAAAGTAGCTACGATTCTTCTAAGAGATTTTAGCTAATGAAAAAAGATAACAGTTGACACCATTTCTTAAGCTAAAGCCACAAAGCAGCAAGCAAGGTCAAGACCAGCACGCAGAACCTCAGTGAAGAATGCAGGTGTCCATTCTGGACTGAAAGTTAAGGAACACCAGCTGGGAGGAGGAGGCTTGTGTTACAGCAATTTCCCTGGTGAGGACTTCAGCACCCAAAACTGCTCTTATTTACACCTATATCTTCTCACTTATATTCCCGCAGGATGTGGTAGCCTAGTAAAATATGTGTTACTTGGGTTTTAGATAAAAAAGGAAAGTAGATTTGTGAACAGAAAACTAGAAAACAATGGCAGTCCAATAGAGAAATGCAACAATTATGCCTCTTTTTCCTCAGAGCCTCTATTTCACTGACTGCTAATGATACATTTTGTAATTTCAAAATGAGAAAATTTAGAAGCAGAAAATTTCACTAAGATTGATGACTAAGCTTTAGTTGCTGCAGCTGACAAACACTGAATTTGTGCAAAGAGCCAGGGAAGCTATTTCTCCAATAAAGAAGAGATCCAGGGAGAACGTTTTCTTTCGTTCACTGTTTTGGTGAAACTGTCTCAGTACTGGTAAGACTTTTTATTATGCCAGCTTTCAAGGAAAACATGTTCTAGCTAGGGAGGACCCAGATAAAATATAAGAATAAATTCATGTACCAAATGAGTTCTCATTTTGTATTTACTTCTCTTTTACTTATTATCTTAGAATTAGCAGAAGTAAAGTCCCTAAAAGTCCCTACAATTTATATATAACTACTATAATTAATTACTAAAGGAATATAGAAGTTAACATCAGAAACTACATACTAAATAAGTTAATACCCACATTATATTGAAATAATCAGCCCATCTTTTTTTCCCTAAATATCTGTCTTCTTTCATTTATTTTATAAAGGCATTAGTATATAATTGAAGATCAGAGCAAAATGTACTAGATTAGCTATGTGTAGTTATTTTTTTCACATATTTTTATTGTTGCTCAAGGACAGTTGTCTCTATTTCCCCCCACCACTCCTCCCACACCCCAGCCATCCCCACTTCCCATCCTTGACCCTACCCCCTACTTTGGTTCTGTCCATGTGTCCTTTATACATGTTCCTGACAACCCTTCCCCCTTTTCCCCTCTGGTTACTGTCAGTTTGTTCTTAATTTCCATATCTCTGGTTCTATTTTGTTTGCTTGTTTATTTTGTTGATTAGATTCCACTTACAGGTGAGATCATATGGTATTTCTCTTTCACTGCCTGGCTTATTTCACTTAGCATAATGCTCTCCAGTTCCATCCATGCTGCTGTGAAGGGTAGGAGCTCCTTCTTTCTTTCTGCTGCTTAGTATTCCATAGTATGTGTAGTTTCTAACCATGACTATGTATCTCTATAAACTTTATTAGGTTATTTAGCATCCCTGATCTTTTTTTCTTTTAAATTAACAGAAATAGGTTGTTTGAAAATATCACCTGGATCCAAGTTTACTTGATAATATTATAGTCTATAATGTTCAGGATATTGGTTTTAATTGCTAGCCTGGCTCACTTCTTAATTATGTGAATGGATTAAGAATGACAGGGTCCTGCAGGGAGATACAAGAAAAAAACAGGGATCTTCATGTTCAGTGTTCATTAGAAATGTATATAGTAAGTTTACCTCAGACAAGGATCTGATCTCCAAAATATATAAAGAACTCATACGACTCCACTCCAGGAAGACAAAAAACCCAATGAAAAAATGGGCAAAAGACATGAACAGACACTTCTCGAAAAAAGACATACAGAGGGCACAGAATCATATGAAAAGATGCTCAGCATCACTAGCCATCAGAGAGATGCAAATTAAAAG
>PVJI01001362.1:47273-149376 GCA_004026765.1 Micronycteris hirsuta
GGGAACCCTACTGCACTGTTGGTGGGAATGCAGACTGGTGCAGCCACTGTGGAAAACAGTATGGAACTTCCTCAGAAAATTGAAAATGGAACTGCCTTTTGACCCAGCAATTCCACTACTGGGATTATACCCTAAGAATCCTGAAAAACCAATTCAAAAGAACCTTTGCACTCCTATGTTCATAGCAGCACAATTCACAGTAGCTAAGTGCTGGAAACAACCTAGGTGCCCATCTACAAATGAATGGATCAAGAAACTATGCTACATTTACACAATGGAATTCTACGCAGCAGAGAGGAAGAAGGAGCTTATACCCTTTGCAACAGCATGGATGGAACTGGAGAGCATTATGCTAAGTGAAGTAAGCCAGGCAGTGAGGGACAAATACCATATGATCTCACCTTTAACCGGATCATAACCAACAAAAGTAGAAAGCAAGCAAAACATAACGAGAGACATTGAAATTAAGAACAGTCTAACAATAGCCAGGGGAGAGTGGGGAGGAGACAATGGGGAGAAGGGTTTACAGGAATCACTGTAGAGGACACATGGACATGACTAAGGGGGAGGAGGGAGGCTGGCGGGGGAGGTGGGGCTGGAGGGGAAGGGAGGAGGGGAGGGGAGAGGATGCAAATAACTGTAATTGAACAAAAAATAAAATTTAAAAAAAAGAAATGTATACAGTAAGTTTGTTACTGAGCGCTGAGAGAGGCACTTGTGAGTGCTTTTTATGGGTTGAGTGAGTTTTAACATAAGATTTGAGGATTATGGGAGACCTTATTTAGCATAGTAATCCTCTTACTTTAAGAATGTGCCCATTGTTTTGGATTTTTCTGATGACTGCAAATCTCATTTTATTGCTACCTTGTCTTGCAGTAGAACTTTTTAGAACTTTTAGCTTATTGCTACATTAAGTAAGACCACATTGATTAGATAGCTTCTATAATTTTCAGAGTAGACATTTCTGCTATATGTAAAAGTAAAAATTAATGGACTGCCAGGCAAAAATACTGTAGGAAGTCCCTTCCCCCTTAGAGAGAGCTTCAACCTAAAATGCGACCAATTTTAAAATTTTACTTTATATATAGGATTAATCGATTCCTTTGCTTTGTGTTTTATTATTAAACAATATTCAGCTGACCTGGACCAAAGTTTAACTATAATATCTATTTTTATTAAATTGATTTTTAGTCTTTTAGCTATAAATTTAGGCTTTATGGACTTGGCAAAATACACTAATGTTTGAAGTTTTAAATATATTGGAAAAATTATTTCTATACTTCAATTGGAATACTTTCATTTCCATTCCTCAGAAAAGCTCATATAAATGCTATAGGAAAGAAAAATTGTACAATTAAGAGGCATTTACAACTGACATAAAAATATAAAATAAAACTTAGTAAAATGCATAATAGTGTGACTCACTGGCAGTTTAATTCTTAGCTACCACAGGTTTACCACCTTCTCTTCCACCTCCACCTTCTTCTATTTTTTTTTTTAACTTAACGGTTGATTACATGTGGTCTTAGAGGAAAAGATGCACTCAGGCTACAGACAATACTTTCCCTAAAATGTTTTTTTTAATACATTATTAAATTATCTTCTTATGAACCTTAGGATTTGAACATGTACTTTATCTATTAAGGAGCAATGTCCTTTGCTAGAAAACTGTTCTATGAGCTCCGTTCTAGACTCACTGTTGGTACCTAAAGGGAGCCGAACAGTCTGTGACTGCCCTGTGAGCTGAACAATGTGTTTGGAATACAGATTCTTCTTGATCAGAATGCTGCTGCGAGAACAACCAGAAAATATGGTCATGCCGGAAATTTGAGAATTGAGTGTCACCTAAATGAGAGCTGTTGTTTTTTTTAAAAAAAAAAAAAAAGTTGGACTATAAAAGACTTCTTTTTGATAAAATGTCTTCTCATGAATAAAGCTGTCCATAATGCCAAAGAGCCCAACATAAGCCCAAGCTATTATTTGTAATTATGAAGCTAAAACACCTCACGTTACTAAGGCTCTTCTGCATTTGTAATGCATTCTTTCCATAGATTTTCTAATTTAATCTCATTGATTTTTTCATTGCATTGAGCCACTTCCATGTATTCATTTAAAGTGCCCCTGGAGTTATTTTTCCCTTCATAAGTGGGAAGAATTATGTATATACACCAGCTAACTTTACTGCATAATAGATATAGATATATTTTTGGAAAATTTCGGTGTGTTTTTACATGCTGACATTTCTCATTATGCCAGGTTTTCAGACTAAGGACCATGGAGTATCTTTATTGACAGATGTCTTCTCCTGAACAAAAATGAATTCCAGTAAGGGTTGCTCAGTAAGACTCCCTCACCTCTCTTCTGTTGTATATAGAGAGTATTCTTACTCCTTCTTCCCTAAGAGTTACTGATTTTCCACCTTAATATCTCTAAAATTCTGGCACATTCCCAAATAAAAATTTCATTTCCTTTGTAGGCCTTCTTTCCAATACAGTGCAAAAACGGCCAACAAAAATCTCTGTGCTGTTGTTGTTATTGTTAAGATCTAATATGATATGAAAATGAGCTACAAACAACAAACTACATTTGGTATATGTAGATTGGTATACGTGGATCCTGCTTGCAAAGGCTGTGATTCCTCTGAGAGCTTCTGAATTGGCCAATGTACTGGGTAATCTTCTAGGTGGGCATAGTTATAAAAAATATGGGATGAGTTAAGGTGTTTATTACATGCATTTTTATTCCTGGCTAATTCTGCAGCAAACTGAATTTGAAAGCTCCTCATACCACATAACCAATTACGAGGAAAGTTGTATTGTTATTTAAATATTAGAACTCAAAACAAAGAAGAAAGGACCTTTATAAAGGGAAGATAAATATTAAGCTCATGGACTATGTAGATGTACCTTAAATGAGGTGGAAACTCTTTTAAAACATGTGCTTTGTTTCTAAACATTAAATTGTTTTCTATATGAAATAGGTCATGTTTTCTTTAGGAGATACATTTTCTATGTAAAATCTTTTACGCAGGGACTCTCTAAATCCCTCAAGTTGGAGATCTATTACTCTCCATCAATCCATATTTGTTAAGCAGTGATAGAGCCCCACACTGCTTTCCACTTCAGTATGGAAGGTCCAAAAATGGCCGCATGTTTAAACCTGGTTGCTGTGCTCTACAAGACATGAAGCCAGTCTGGGAAACAGTCACAGATGTTAATAGTACAGGAAATTAAGACTTCATTTTCTGAGCATTGTTTGAGGAGTGGACATGTTTAACTTAGAGAAGAAAAGAAAACAAAACACTATTATTAAATATATGTATATACCCGAGAACAAGATGGCAAACTAGTATTTTAAGGATGTCCTTACAGGGGGAAAAAAGTAGATTTCATCTGGCTGGCCTTTGTTCTAGAATTAGGATGGAAGTGAAGATCTTATAGTTAGCAATATTTTGACTCCACATTAAGGAATTTATTGAAGAACTTTGCAACACCAGAATGAGCTAATTCAACAAGAACTGAATTGCTCAATCATAAATAGCTTAAATAAGAATTTTGTAGTTATTTTATAAAGATGGTTAAGTTTAGTGAGACTTTTAAGATACAGATAACCCATATTAATATTGAATCAATATTGGATCCAAATAGTAGGACCCTGTCTTCTAGTGGCTGACATGCACGAGAAGTTAACAAACTAATAAAAAGAATGTACCAAATGACAACTTAAGTTTACATTCATTGCAAGATTATCATTCAACAAATTGCAGAAATATAGCCATGCTAAAGCACAAAACTGACACAAAGAAGCTTGCTTGAATTTTCTAGGATCACCGGTGTGATGGTACCAAACCAACAACGCCATCTGAGTGAAGGCGCCGCAGATGGCTCCTCCCGCTGCCCTGGTGCTGCCATTTCCTGGGGCTGTTTTAACAAATACAACCAAATTGGTTGCCTAAAATAACGAATTTATCCCCAGAACCTTGGAAGCTAGAATTATAAAAATAACAGAGAATGCATGTCAATGAACATGGTTAATTTTAGAGCTAATTTGGAAGTTTTTTTAAAAAAGCAATGACTAATAATGATTTAATCGTTTGTATAAATAATAGGCTGGTGTTTACATCGATCAAGTGCTTTGCCAAAGAACAGGTATACATAGCAATGACTGACATTTGAACACATGTTGTCTGTCTCCAAATTCCAAACCTATTCTCTCTACATATTGTCTCAAGAACTAAAGATAGAAGCCATGAACATCCTGCAGAGAATGATGATGATGTTGGTAAACTGATATGCTTCTTTAATTCAATGAAACTGCCACAAACTCATAGGCATGCAGGAGTTTTTTTTTCCAATTTTTCAATATGAAAATTGACTGTCAGTGGATTCCTTATACTATTCCAAAATAGATTCGAAAATAACATCAGCAAAAAAGACCCTCGGGAGCCCTTTTTATTGGAACCTTCATGGAATTAAAATAAAATCTTATATATATTTGACTTTAGAGTGTTAAACTTTCATTAATGGAATAATGTGTTAAGTGAAAATGTTCCTTTGTTAGACAGTGATCTCTGCTGATAACAATCAGAAAAACAATTGCATCTGAAAAATTTTAGTCACAAGTCCCAATAAAAGATGTAAACTTCAAAATGGCTGTACTATAATGTCACAACTGTAACAGCTGGCCCATGATGAATTCAAACACTAGACACTTGGATTGTAGGTTCTTTAGTTTAAAGAGACACCATTGAATAGACTGCCAATTGTGCAAAGATCTAAATTACAGAAGGTTTACATTCCAAAGTCTGAATACCATTTAAAATATAAGCCTACCTACTTTCTAGAAACCAGAAAAGTATACCACATGCCCATAAACCTGCTGTCCTGTGGTGCCTACCTTCCTCAACCATAACAATATCTTCTTTATATCTCTTTAATTCTATCACTATCCCAGCTGTTTATTTGCTGACTTATATTGGTTTGGCAACATAAAAATACAATGAGCATTCTTCTAGGCTCTGGGATTGTGTGGTAAGTGCTGATGGCACCCAGGAAAGACAGTGAACTAACACGGGAAGCTGGAAGCCCACCTGAACTCAACTCTAATGAATTAGAGAACTTAACATGAACCTGTGATAAACCCCTGAAGAAACAGACTATATGTGGCTATCAGGGTATGTGGGTGGCAGATGGCTGGTGAAAAGTTAGAGCAGGAAAGCACTCTGGCAGTGACTTTTCTCTCTCCACATTGTTCTGTGCAGATGTCTGCTTATCCTGACTGCCCCAGGGTGGGCTCAGGCAGCCAGTAAAAGACAGCGAGGTCATATAGGGCAAATAGCTGCCAGGCTTTGACCAGAAGCAAGTGCCACAGTGCTGGCAGGTTGGCAGTGTACCCCTAAGCATTTATTTCTCACCTAGGACCACCCTCCATAGAGACCTTTGTCAAATAGGACGTGCCTCCCATAGCCCAATCAAATATTGGTGTGTTATATCAATTTCTTCTCTTTTCCTGCTTTATTAATTAGATTCTAATTGTAGCTAAAAAACAAATTTACTCATCTATGTTTATTTGCCAGAATTTTCATTCTATCTTATATCTGGAGCTCAATATTTGAAATCCCAAGCTAAATTTTGTCCTCCTGAGTCCTTCTCAGTGCTCTGATGGCAGAGTATCAATTCATTCTTATAGAGGAGGAATGGAATCTCACTGATAGAAAATTACAAGCCTAATAAAAACAACTGCATTATGGGTTGGGTCATTCATCCAAAATGGCATGGACTATCCATCTTTATGAAAAAAAATCAATGAACCATACTGCACTACATGACACTGATTTCTAAAAAATCTAACAACAGTAGAAGATAACTACATTAATAAGTTGTCCTAAATCTAGAATATTAGCCTTGATTAAGTTGTCTTCAGAAAATAAAAATAATGTCTTTCTGAATTTGGATATTTTAATATCTGGAAAGAATGGTGAATTAGCCAATTTTCACTCTAGCAAGTTATTTTTATGACAGAGTAACACTCTCTGTGTAAGAAGGCAAACAGAAAACATTTTAAGTTCTGTCATGGCAAAGACACTCTGAGAGGTAATGTTAGAGTAATCATTAATAATAGAGAGTTGAGCCCTGGGCTAGTAGCTAAGTTAGTTGGAGCATAATCCCATATACCAAAAGGTCACAGGTTCAATTTCCAGTCAGGCACATACCTAGGTTGTGGTTCAATCCCCATTCAGGGGACTTATGGGAGGCAGCTGATCAATGTTTCTCTTTCATATCAATGTCTGTCTGTTTGTCTGTCTGTCTCTCTCTTCCCCCGCCCCACAATCTCCTCTCCAAAATCAATAACCATGTCCTTGGGTAAAGATTTAAAAATAAAAATAATTAAAAATAAAAATAAATGGAAAGATGGAAAAAAAGTCACTTTCAACCTAACAGCAAGAAAAAAGCAAAATAATATATGAATTCATAAATTTTCTTGAGACCTTCGGAGATGTAAAGTCACAAAAACCAAAAAAAATTAATTTCCAAAGGGCAGCAAGAACTTCCAGAGAGATATGTGGCACACAAGCTGTTTTGCTTAAAGGATAAAATGACGATGAAGTGGCTGAATGGATAAAAAGCAAGATCCAACAGTATTCTGCGTATAAGAAATTCACATTAGCTGTAAGGACACATGTAAGTTGAAAGTGAAAGGATATTCCATGCAAATGGTAACTACAAGAGAAAGCAGAGTGGCTATATGAGGTCTGTCCAAAATACTAGTGCCAACCATTGTTAATATAACAAGAATGGTTTGTGCAACATTGATGTAACCTGGCAGACAAGGAGAATGGACTGGAATGGGCATGCATGAACAATGACAACTTCACTGTACCAGTCAGTGGGAGTGGTAGACACCACTGAGTGAGCATGTGTGCTGTGTGGCCAATACATTCAAAATGACTGAACAAGTAGAGCAATGAATGTGCATCAAATTATTCATTAAGCTTGAGCTTTCATCTGTGGAAAATATTCAGATTTAGAAGGCTGCAGCTATGGGCAACTGGTGATTGGCAACTTTAGCACAATGCGTCTACTCATCCATCACATCTTGTGCAGAGGTTTTTGAATCACCCAGGTGACTCGGCCCCCACATAGCCTAGATTTGGCACACTGTGGCTTCTGGCTTTTCCCAAAACTAAAATCACCTTTGAAAGGGAATAGATTTCAGACTGTCGATTAGGTTCAGGAAAATACAATGGGGCAGCCAATGGATATTAGGAGAACTGTATGAGATCCCAAGGTGCCTACTTGGAGGGGACTGTGGCATCATTGTCCTATGTACAATGTTTTTCAGGTCTTTTATCTTCTTCAACAAAAGTCTCTATTTCTCATATTACTTGACTGGATACTTTCTGAACAGACTTCCTGTTTATATCAGATAAAATAGAATTTCAATCAAAATCTGTTACAAGAGACAAAGAAGATAAAGATATAGTGATAAAGGGCTTAATTTATCAAGAGGATATAACAATTATAAACACAATATATGTTCTCAACATTGGAGCACCTAAATACATAACTGCAAATATTAACAGTTCTAAGGGAAGAAACAGACAGAAATTTAATAGTAGGGGATTTCAATATTACACCTTCAATAATGAATAGATCATCCAGACAGGAAATAAGGAAACCATGGATCTGAATAACATTATAGAACAAGTGGACTTAACAGACATACATAAAACATTCCATTCAACAGAAACAGAATACACATTCTCTCAAGCACATATGGAACATCCTCTAAAACAGGTCATATTTGGGCCACAAAGCAAGTTTTAACAAATTTAAGAAGATTAAAATCTTATCTAGTACCTTTTCTGACCACAGTGGTATGAAACTAGAAATCAATAACAGGAGGAAAACTTAAAGTTTACAAATACACTGAAACTAAATAACATACTCCTATACAACCAATGGGTCAACGAAAATGTCAAAGGGGAAGTCAGAAAGTACCTTAATACAAATGAAAATAAAAATACAACAAAACTTATGGAATGCAGTACAGGTAGTTCTAAGAGGGATGTTTATAGTGATGAATGCCTACATTAAAAAAAAAGGAAAATCTCAGACAAATAACTTAACTCTATACCTCAGTGAACTGCAAGAACAAACTAAGCCCAAATTCAGCTCAAGTAATGACAAAAATTACAGCAGAGGTAAATATGAGAGAGACTATAAAAGACAATAGAATACAATCAATGAAATATTTTTGGGGGCAAAACCTTACCTACAGTAATTAAGAAAGAAGGAGAGGAAATTAAAAATGAAGGAGGAGCCATTACCATTGATACCACAAAAATACAAAGGAACATAAGACTACTAAGGAAAAATATGATTAACAAATTGGACAATTGATAGGAAATGGATAAATTCCTAAAAATATACAACCTAGCAAGACCGAATTATAAAAAAAATTGAAAATCTTCATCATATTAAAAGGCTTCTGCATAGCTAAAGAAAACAGCATTAAAATGAAAAGGGAACCAAACATATGGGAAAATATATTTGCCAATGATACCTCGGACAAGGGTTTGACCTCCAAAATCTATAAAGAACTCATACGACTCCACTCCAGGAAGACAAAAAACCAAATTAAGAAATGGCAAAGGACCTGAACAGACACTTCTCCAAGAAGGACATACAGAGTGCCCAGAGACATATGAAACGATGCTCAGCATCACTAGTCATCAGAGAGATGCAAATTAAAACCACAGTTAGATACCACCTCACACCAGTCAGAATGCCCATAATATACAAATCAACAAACAACAAGTGCTGTCAAGGCTGTGGAGAAAAGGGAACCCTAGTACACTATTGGTGGGAATGCAGATTGGTGCAGTCACTGTGAAAAACAGTATGGAATTTCCTCCAAAAACTAAAAATGGAACTGCCTTTTGACCCAGCAATTCCACTGCTGGGATTATACCCTAAGAATTTTGAAACACCAAATCAAAAGAACCTGTGTACTCCAATGTTAATAGTAGCACAATTTACAATAGCCAAGTGCTAGAAACAGTGTAAGTGCCCATCAATAAAAGAGCGGATCGAAAACCTGTGGCACATTTACACAATGGAATAGTATCCAGCAGAAAGAAAGAAGGAGCTCCTACCCTTTGCAACTGCATGGATGGAACTGGGGAGCATTATGTTAACTGAAATAAGCCAGGCAGTGAAAGACAAGTACCATATGATCTCACCTATAAGTGGAACCTAATCAACAAAACAAACAGCAAGCAAAATTTAACTGGAGACATTGAAATAAAGAACAAACTGACAGTAACCAGAGGGGCAGGGGGAACAGGTTAATGGGGAAAGAAGGGGAAGGGTCACCAAGGAACATGTATAAAGGACCCATGGACAAAGACAATGGGGGTGGGCGGGATGGGAGGATGAATGTGGGAGGTGGGGGTGGGTAGGGCCAGGGAGAGTAATGGGAGGAAAGTGGGGACAAGTATAATTGAACAACAATAAAAAAAATCTGAATAGACCATAATGAGTAAGCAAATTGAATCAATAATCAAAAACCTCCCCACACAGAAAAGCCCAGGGCCAGAGAGTTTCACTAGTAGATTCTACCAAACATTTGATACCAATTCTCAAATTTTTCCAAATCACTGAAGAGGAAGAAACTCTCAACCCCATTTTATAAAGCCAGCATTAAAGCCAGATAACAACATTACAAAAAAAAAAAAGAAAAGAAAGAAAAGAATATGCCAATATAGCTGACTAAAACAGATGCAAAAACTCAACAAAATACTAGCAAACAATTCAAGAGGACATTAAAAAGACCATACGCGATGATCATGTGGGATCTATGCTTGTAATACAAACATGGTTGAACATACGCAAATCAATAAACATGATTCACCACAGTAATAGAAAAAAGGATAAAAATTATATGATCCCCTCAAAAGGCACAAAATAAAAACACTTGACAAAATACACCATTATATGATAAAATCTGTCAAAAAATTGGGTACTGAATGAACATACTTCAACATAATGAAGACCCTATGACAAACCCACAACTAACATCATATTCAATGATAAAATGCTGAAAGATATTCCTCTAAAATCAGGAACAAGACAAGGGCACCCACTTTCACCAGCCCTATTTAACATTGTAGTGGAAGTTCTAGCAAGAACAGCAAGGCAGGAAAGAGAAAGAAAATGTATCTAAACAGGAAACAAAGCATTAAAATTGTCTCTGTTTACATATTCCATAATCTTATATTCAGAAAACCCTAAAGATTCCACCAAAACATTGTTAGACCTAGTAAATTATTTCAGTAAAGTTGCAGAATACAAAATCAACATCTAAAAATTAGTTGCTTTTCTATACTCTTTCTATACTCTCATAATCTAAAGAGAAATAAAGAAAACAAACCCATCTATAATAATAGAAATAAAATATTTAGGAATAAATTTAACCAACATGGTAAAAGATCTGTATACTGAAAGCTACAAGATATTGATGATAGAAAATGAGTATGATACAAATAAATGGAAAGATACCCATGTTCATGAATGGATCAAAGAATACTATTAAAATGTCAATACTATTCAAAGCTATCTATAGATACAGTCACTACAAATACAGTCACTATCAAAATTCAGATGGTATTTTTTACGGAAATAGAAAAAAATCTAAAATTCATATGGAATCACAAAAAGCCCTGAATAGCCAAAGCAATCATGAGAAAGAAGAACAAAACTGTAACACATCATTTCAATCTATACTTACAATGCAATAGTTACAAAAACAGTATGGGAGTAGCATAAAAACAGACAAACAGACCAATGGAATAAAAGAGAAAACCAACCTGTAAACCCATTTGTATATGGTCAACTAATATTTAACAACAGAGCCAACAATACTCAATGGGGAAAATATAGTCTTTTCAATAATGGCTTGGGAAAACTGCATGTTCACAGGCAAAAGAATAAAATTGGACCCCTATATTATACCACTCACAAAAAATTATCTTAAAAGATATTAAAGACTGCAGTGTAAAACCTAAAACTACAAAATTCCTAGAAGAAACATAGAGGAAAAGCTCATAGCAACAATTTTTTTGTACATGATACCAAAAGCACAAGCAACAAAAGAAAATTTAAACAAATGGGACTGCAGCAAATAACCACCTTTGTATATCATGTCACAAAGGATTAGGCAATATCAAAAGGCACCAAGAAAGATCCTCATAGCTTTGCCATTTTCATCAATATTCCTTCTCCCTCTCCTCCCTCACTCATTAAAGCTGAGTTAGTTTTTTATTCTTGGAAATAGATTCTTAAGATTATGATTTTGCAGATATAAGTTACTTGAGGACTATTTTAAAATGCTACACAGCTCTCAGTCTGGAACTAAACTCTCAGCAGTACATTGCAAATACTCTTAGGCGGAGTTTTTCCTAAAATAGAATTCCCTTCCAGTTCTTCCCTCCTGCCCTGTGTCAGGTCACCTCCTTTTTCTCTGTTATATGTGCAGATGACAAGGGTTTTATTCTCTGCTAGGCTCTGCCAGACTGTCCCTCCCACGAATCACCCTGACATCAGGGTTCTCCTCTCTTCGCTCCTCTGTTTTGTTCAGTTTTGCTGCCATTTTTCTACGACTGTGGTCTTGTCATGTTGCTATTCAATGAGCAATTGTTGTATGGATCCTGAAGAAGAATCCATTTACTGGAAAAATTCAATCCAAGTTTAAAGCAAAAGTTTCTCTTCAAACCGGAGCTTGACTTCTTAGAAACAAAAGAAAGAGATTTACCCAAGTGGAGGCTAATTCCAAGTCTCACATTGGCAAGGTGTTTATCAAGCTGGTGCTAATGTGGACTAACTTTAAACAATAATCAAATGCTTTGTAGTGGGATCAGTTTTTCCCTCATATTTGATTACAGTGAAATGTAACATTTTAATTACCTTTCTCAAAAAAGAAGTAAATTTTAATTTTTCTTTGCTAAAATACAACACCATAACATTTTGATGCTGCTATGTGAGTACTGAACTTTTGTTATGTAAAACGCAGTCTCAATATTAGATGCACGAGAACTTGAAGAAAGAATCCTGGTAAAGCAATTCCTGTAAGTCAATACAGTTGTCTTTATCTCCTTCACTTGCCAGAGATGTAATTGCTTCAAAATGAACCAACAGAGAAACAATTCTAAGTGAACTGCTGACAAGTTAAATGGATCCATTTAATCGGCATCTGGAGAGATATTTAATGCCTGTTTGCTAAACGGTATAACTCAATTATGGAATGAAAACTCTCTCACATTTAAGTAAAACCAATAGTTATTTTCAGAGAGTAGAAAGCACATGGACTTTGAAGTAAGACTAACATATAGCAAGTCATTTAATCAACATTAGTCACAGTTTGGTCATTTACAAACAGGAATAAGTAACTTATTGCTGTTAGTATCAGATGTAAAATATATAAATTATCCACTATATCAGTTGTCATATAGCAGATGGTCTTAAAGCAAATTAAAAAGAATCTAATGGACATCTAATACTGAATCGCTTTAAGTGTTGTTAAAAGTGAAAATTGATTTAAAAAGTGAGGCATAAGTAGTACCTTTCCCCACAACCTGCTTTGGGCCTGGAAACATCCACACAGAGATTAAAAGGGGCCCAGGGAGATCTGGCTCCCTTCATTCTTACTGTGTCTCTATTCCTGTGTGAATGTATGCTGCCACAGTTGCAAAGTTAAATTAGATAGTAAATAAAACTAAACAAAATCGTTAATATTAGAGATAAAACACTCATTTTCATTCATTTTAAATGCTTACACTACTGTTTATAAAACCATTTTGATTCTGTTCTTTAATTCTCAGTTCCTAGTTTCAACTACTGAGGAAATCTGATGGCCAAGTGGGAAGTGAATCAACATTCTGTTCTTAACCCACACAAAGTTCCTGGATCCCTTGTGAGTTTGTGAGTTATGCTGTTTCCAAAGGATTCCTGGAATTTTACAAGAATTCAGTCATTTCGTTTCCACTCACAGGCCATTAGAGGAAAAACAAAATGATACTCAATATCATTAAATCAGAATATCAATGACCCCTAAGAAACCACAGGTATAACTAAGTATGCATTAAAGTTCAACAAATGAGAAATTGAAAAGTAGACCAGCACATTTGATGAGTCGTCATTTTAAGTTCTTCATGAGTGAGGCTGAAAGCCTAAATTAATTTAAAAGACAAAATTAAAGATTTAGGTAATCAACTGAAACTTAGCTCTTATTTTAATTACCTGTAGATATAATATTCTATTTTTCAATTTCATTTAAATTCAGTTCAGAAAACATTCTTTGAGGTCATTTCTGGAGAAAGGAAAACCATCCCGATTTACACTAATTTATACAGGCAAACACCTGGAAAAAGCATATTAACATTTGATGATTCTGAACTGGAAGAGCCAGGAAAGCTTCTAGAACAGAGTCCCAGCTCTGCATATCAGATCAGCTTCCAGATAACAAGGACTACTTGTCCTCTGTCACACTGAATAAAATTTAGGTATTAAAAACTAATCCATGGCTGAAATTACTTAATTTTAACATTGTGAATATATTTACTTAGTTTATGTACCTAGAATAAAGGCTTTGAAAATCAAGTCTTAAAGCAAATTAAAAAGAATCTAATGGACATCTAATACTGAATCACTTTAAGTGTTATTTGAAACTTTCATTTCATTTTTTCTTGACATATTACCCAATTAATTATTAAGCACTATGACTTTATATAGTGGGAGTTTATCTTGGCTGCTGCTGTTTTATTTTCTTCTAAGTCTAGACTTTCTGGTCTTCTAGTTCTGATCTTATTACTCACAAATGCACTTCTAGTTCTCTCAATGGCTCATTTATTTGCTTACATAGTTACTTCCTTATCAAGAATGGAAATAATTATTATTTCCAGACTCATGCTCACATTTTTTCTGAATCCAGGGGCACTTCCCCCTGTCATAGCATCACTAGCCATGTGATTTGTTTGTAGAATATTTTTATTTTACAGCTGCTCTTTCTCCTCCACTTGGGATTGAATCCATTCATATAATTCTGCTTTTACAAAGATTTTCTGATAAAGAAAATTATTCTATGTAGTTCCTGTGCACACAGTATTTGCAGAAAGAAATAATGACAAGCAAGGAACTAGTAGAATAAGGGTAGATTTTTTAGACAGATCATACAACAAAATGTCTAATTTATTAAAGAAAAAACCTAACTCTTAAGCAAAATGTGTCTGGAAGTGTAGAATCAAAATTAAAGTGGAGTCTCTTATATCGGGAACAAAATGCAGGTGGTCATCACAGGCACAGGAAGGAAATATCACCTAACCTTACAGCAATTTACAACTCCTCTCAGCAATCAGCAGAAGACACCAGCCAATCCTCAAATGCAGCTTGTTCACACCCTCTCTGGACTTTCTTGGTCCCCTTAATCTGCTACTCTGATCCAAATAGGGAAGATCACTAGACAACCACTCAGCTGAAAACGCCAAGTAACTTTCACATTTAGTCCATAAAAATCTCTTAGTCTGTGAGCAAATCAGAACACATGCTCCCATAGCCTTGAGTTTCCCAGTTTAAAAGCCTTGCAATTCACTCAACTTACTGCTGTTTTATTTAGTGTGCAGAGTTTGGTTTTCGACAGAAGGAAACAATAAAGAAAAAACCAAAGAGATACAGGAGTTTACGTTTATTTCTGAATTAAAGAAGTAATAAGAAACATAACATTCTAGTGGATATTTGTGAGTTCTAAACTAGAAAAAAAAATGTTTAATTGACTGAGTAAATAATATACATTCCTCATCACGTAAGAAAATTTTCAGTTGATGAAGGCTGTGGAAGCCTATAATTTAAGGCCAGTAGACTTAGTGGTAAGGTTACAAAAGAATAATTTCTTAAGCTATTAGAGTGTCTGTGTCTTTTGAGGGTTAGAAAGAAATGCCATTGCATTTCAAGAATACATGAAGTGAAGAGTGTGCTAGGGATTTTCCAAGTTTTAACTACTCATAGAATTCAAAAAGAGAAAAGAAACTATCTCATGTAACCCAAATATTTCACTTTGAGGCTAATATGTGCTTACAGACAATTATTCCTACTTACTAGGACTTATCTAAAACATTATGTACAAGTCCTTGTCTGAATTATACAAAGTTTTGTAAAAGCACTAAAAGAAATTAACTTACACACGAGGTCAGCAGTAGCTCAGAAGATGACCGGTGAAAAGAGAACTGAGCAGATGCTCCAGAACTCCACTTCCTAGCAGAATCGCAAAATCTCGACAGATCTACGCAGGCCAGCTGGAGAGTCCTGGATGAGAAACACCTGGGTACCACCACGCTAGTCAGGTAGACCCTCATCCCAGATTCAAAAGGAAGCAATCTGACTGGCACCACCGGTGTATCAAGCAAACCCCAATCCTCACCAATCCCTCCTGCCACCAGTGAGAGTCACAGTGCATTGGGCGCTCACTCCAGAGGCCCTGCCACTTGTTGAGAACCAGACTCTGGCAGAATGGCTGGGAGGCTGAAAGCCAGGCGCAGCAACTCAGGCTTCCAGTATGGCCTCCTGGGGCTGCAATCCCTTGTCTGCCAAAGTCCAATGCTATAGCAACTCAACAGGCCATCTCACTGCCCATCATTGGAGCCTGTTGTTCCTTTGTGCAGTGCGCCGTTGCCGCCCCCGCCGCCGCCGCAGGAGCAGCAAGCAGACTAGAAGTCATCCCAGGAAAACTTAACTGCCTGTTCCCAGTCTTTCTCCTGAAGAACAGCTTCAGGCAATTACCATACTCTCTCTTTCTTGGAATATAAATTGGTTCAGTCACTATGGAAAACAGTATGGAGGTTCCTCAACATTTTTAAAATAAAACTACTATTATATTTGGTCATATATGATACACAATGGATTATTCAGCCACAAGAAAAAAAAATCCTGCTATACCACAGGAGCTCCAAACCAAAACTGGGGAGCTACGTTAAGTGTTTATGATCCAAAAAGACCATCCTGAGGACTAGCAGATGTGGACACACCATTTATCACTCTCATAGGGGAGTGCATCAGACAGGCAGCAGGTCAGTGCGAAAGAGACCGCACCTCCTCTAGTCTGAGGCTTGTTATAAGGGGTCCAAGGCAAAGGCAGTACGGGACCAGGTTGCACAAACCTACGAGTAGCCCAGAGCTACATTACATCGGTGTTTATGTGTAGAAGGAAAGGATCTAGAAGCAGTCACAGGACAAGAAGCCACTGTCGAAAGGAGATAAGGAAGGAGTTACAATCCATTCCCAAAACAATACACATTCCTTCTGGCCTGAGACCATCCATCTAGCTGTCAGTCACAGGAGGGGGAAGGGCTATGTATTAACCCCACACCTGCCATTTGTAATAACATGGATGGACCTATAGGGTTTTATGCTAAGTGAGGAAAGTCAGAGAAAGACAAATACTATACATATTATGTGGAATTTAAAAAGCCTGTCCATATGTCCTCCATAGAGCCAAGGGGGAGGAGGGAGGTGGGGGAGGGAGGAGGGGTTGGAGGGGGAGGGGGAGGGGAGGGGAGAGGATGCAGATAACTGTAATTGAACGACAATAAAGTAATTATTTAAAAAAATAAAAATAAATAATAAATAAAAATAAAAAGCCTAACTGATAAAAACAAAGAGTAGAATGGTAGTTACCAGAGGCTGGGACGTAGGAAAATATGTTGTTTAAGGGTACAAAGTTGGAACTAGCAGACAACTAAATCCTGGAGATCTAATTCACTGCATAGTGATTATCGACAACAGTACTGTGTTATAAACCTCAATGTTGCTAAGAGACTAGACCTTAATCATTCCCACTTCAAAAAAATGATTATGTGAGGAGATAGAGGTGTTACATAACGCCACAATGCTAATCATAGTGCAATGTATAATTGTATCAAATCAATACATTTTAGACCTTAAACTTTCACGATGTTCTATGTCAGTTATACCTCAATAGAAACAAAATTTTTAAAAAATAGAAGTTCTTGCACATTGCTGTGTCTCCAACTCTGCAACACTTTTTGTACTTCCATCTTATACGCTGATGAGGCCTTATCACTTGCTTCTGAAATGTACTGATGAGACACACTGACTCCTAGTCTACACATCTGGCATCTCACATGTTATGTGTGGTCATCCTGGAAGACCAGAAAGGAACCCCACCCAAAATTTGGCTCAGATTTTGAGATAAGATTACATACATACACACACTGAAAGCCTATAAAAAGGTTTATTGCTTATATATTTGAGGCCTCTGAGGATAGCAGGACAAATTTCTTAAGCACTTCCAAAATGGCTTGAAAGAGCAACAGAAGGGGACTGGCTTGAGCACTTACTGTGGTTAGGAGAAGGGGACTGGGATGGGAGTTCCTGCATGCAGTCAAGGCTTTGTGCGGTTTGAATACCCTTCGTTACCAAAGGAGGGCGCTTTGGGTGAGCTAGCACAATCATGGGACAGAGGAGAAGAGGGAAGGTAAGCTTAAAAGCTATCAGCAGTCAAACATTAAAAAATAGATTCAGAATTATCATTAAACAGACCAAGCAATACATCATTTGATCATATGAAATGAAACTAATCATTATTTTAAAATATAGAAGTTAGTGGAATAATTCTTGATCCCATCTATATAACGCCTTAATTTTCCTGCCTTCTCCAAATGATAATTTTGCTGTCCCCTTGCCTATTCTCATACTAGCAAGTCAATAAAATATGACATATGCTTGAGAAAAACTTGTCTGCGAAATTTTTATTGGCATATTAGACTCAGTTTTTTCACTCAGTTAACTATTTATTGTTCTCTATTTTTCAAATTAAGCTAAAATTGTAGAGTGAGAGAGAAACCAAGGGTAAAAGTGACGTGGTAGGCATGATGTCACATTTAATGATGAGAGGCAGAGGTTTTCTTTCTTACATGGTTTTTAAGTCAGAGAATACTTTTTAACACAGGAATGATATTACCATATTTATAAACTAGAAAGTTTACTTTAATAACAGTATAAAGAAGCATTTGAAGAAGATAATCAGGAAGGTCAGAAGATAAGCAAGAAGCAGAGCTGAGCTCTGGCTGGTGTGGCTCAGTGAATTAAGTGCCAGCCTGCGAACCAAAGGGCCACAGGTTCAATTCCCAGTCAGGGCACATGCCTGGGTTGTGAGCCAAGTCCCCAGTAGGGGGCATGCAAAAGGCAATCACACATTGATATTTCTCTCCCTTTCTTTCTCCCTCCCTTCCCCTCTGTCTAAAAATAAATAAATAAAATCTTAAAAAAAAATAAGCAGAGTTGAATGAAGAGGAAAAAAGTCACATTTGACTGGTTTGGATTACTTGGCTATTGCAATAAATGAATACATAAATGTATAAATATGTATGTGTGAGAGAGAGATAATATATAAATGCTGTCTTGACCTAGCTTTGTGGCCCTGGTTAGAGTCTGGTCATGTCCTCTTCTTTAGCAATTGATTACGTTCACACCCCAACTACTTATTCTAGCAGGTTCTCACTCTGAGACCACCTGCCCTAATTTCCCCAGAGCAAGGGACTGGACAACAACGGACAGCACCTATATCCTGAAGCCTACAACATATATTCACATTACCCAATCCACAAGAGACCCTGAAAACCCCTACCCCACTTACCCTGCATAAACTGTCCCCCACAGCTCAAATGTGCTAATACTCTGTTCCCAGGTGCTATCTCCTGTGTGGCCCTGCCTGGCAACTTTTATTTGGGACTGTAAGTAATGAAAAGTTCTGTTTCTCATCTACCTGAGTGCCAGTGTGTTGTTTCCTGCTATCAAAGCATCTGAAAATCGTTTAAAACAGCCATTTACCGAAATAGAGAACTAAGGGGGGGAAACACATTTTAAGAAAAAGAGTATTTGTTTAGTTTCCATCAGATTGCATGTGAAATGCTTGTGGGACATGCAGGTGGAAATTCCAACATGCAGCTGGATATTCAGTTCCAGATGTGAAGGAATAGCTCTGCCGTATGGGGAGAGAATTTGGAATGGTTAGCCTTCAGATGGCAGTAGAAAACATGGATGCAGACACAATGACTTGAAAAATGAGCTTTAAGTAAAAAGCAGTTTGAGCATTAAATCCCAACTGGGAAGAGCAAGAATTCTTTATGTACTAAACATGTCAATTAGATGAATGCCATACTCATAGTAATTTATATAGCTCTTAATGGAAAACAAACATATAAGCAAAGTATGCACCTAGCACCAGAGAAATCTGTGTCTTGTGTCAAATCTAATGAAGAATTTGGAGAAGAGGAGAGACAGTGATATCTACACTCCTACTCCCAATGAAGTCAGTTAATACACAGATTTGACGCTAATTTTTTACGTATGAGAAAAGAAAACATACTCATTCTGAGACAGGCTTTTAGAAATGTGTAATGGGAAACATGTAGATTAAGCAGTTAGCAGTGGGTTCAGAAGTAGAGTAAAAACTATATATTGATTTTTCCCAAAATGTGCTTAAGCAGTTCACTAATAGGAGTTGAAATATCAAAAGTTTGGCTTTATCCATGATTGGGCTTTTACAGCCTTGATGTGATGAGAGGTGGGTGTTGAATGGTGCCAGGATGTGGTTAAAATGAGGTATTTTAGGACTTACAATGAATAGGTAAGAGATAGAAGTGAAGAAATAACTGAAAGCCTTGCAGAAAATGGCAATATAATTGCAATGGAAGTCATGTTTGCATTGGCCTCAAAATTGGGGTAGCAGAATGCTCTTGTAGGAAGAGAGATGTGATGTGCAAAGAGAAAAATAGTAGAGGATTAGAAAGAAGAATATTCCCACTCAGACCTTGAGGATTGGTGTTTAAAAGGTTTAAGAACCTTAAGTTGAATGATGCCCAAAAGAGTTATTTCTTCAATAGGAAGCAAAGTTTCAGTAAACTGAAGGTAGAAGATTACTTCTATAATAAGGTTGAGAGTAAGAATGGTTATTTCTTAATTAATGGGACAGTATGAATGTCTAGAGGAAGTGTGGTACTGTAAATGAGCTGAAGATGGGAAGATAATGATATGCAGGTAAGAGTAGAGAATACACAAATTTTGGAGCTTACATTTTGTAGGGATCACTGAGGAGAACAAGAATAAGATTTTGAACAAATTAATTCGCTTCAAAGTCATAAGTAAAAATTTGGTATAAGGTTTTTGGGTTTTTTTTTTTTTCTGGCTGTGAAATTACTCTAGGTCTCCAATATAATCCATAGCCACCCAGGCTCTGAAAAGGTAGAAATTAAAGCAAGACCCTATCTCCTTGGGAGTATAGGTTTTCTCCCACAGGTGATGAAAGTATGTGTCTTTCTAAAGTCCTTGAAGTGGAGTAGGTAACTTCTGAACTTTTGTTCCCTTGATGGGAATTTCTGCTTTGGACTGAAATGCAGAATCCCCAAAATATAAACCTAAATTAAGTAGACTAATGATGAGGACACAGGGGATTGATCACAGGGAATTGATGGTGTGGTACTTGCTGCCATGGCAAAAACTAAGAGAATGATCATCAGGAAATTACCTAAGGTAGGTCTAGATCTCAGTCATCCAACTTATATTAAAAGTTGAGTTTGAGTGAAAATAAATATGCTCACCATGACAAGTAACAAACTTGCACCCATGCTATACTTTAGCTGCTGGTTAAAAAATATATAGTTTAGTGTCTCAAGAAATTTATAGGACCACAGATAATTTCTTTTTTTTTTTAGATTTATTTTTTTTATTTTTTTAAAATAATTACTTTATTGTTTTTCAATTACGGTTGTCTGCATCCTCTCTAATTTCTAAATACATGAATTAATAACTAATGGTAAGTTAATTATTTTGCAATAAAGCAATGAATAATTAGTATGTATTATTTACAAAATGTGGAATATTTGAGAGATCAAACTGAAGTAACCACCAAATTTTAAAACATCTTTTATCCAATACTTACTAAATTGTTAAATTTAAGTCACTATATTGAATAAGTAATATTACAGTTCATTAAGCTCCATAACTCTATGATTTAATACATTAGCTTTATAAGTCCATATAAAATTATATAAATAATACTTGTATCATAAAACAACACAGAAATAAAGTACTGTATTTACAATATAATAATTATTATATCAGTAGAAGCCTATCAATTTAGAGGAATTGCTAAGCACTATAAAAGCTATTGATAAATGTTAAATAAAGATAAAATTTTTGAACTTTTTTTATATTTTATGTTTTACTAAGAAATAACTGGATCATAGGAATCAAGAGGTCTGTCTGCCAATACTATCTTCCTTCCTAATAAAATGAGACGTATGTGCTAACCCAAGTCAGCTAACCTACCAGGCATGGAACAAATTTCAAGAGAGCATGATCCTGTCAGGAGCTTAATTTTGGACTTCCAGCCTCCAGAACAATGTGAAGATATTTTCGTTGTGTTAAGCCAACTAGTTTGTGGTACCATGTTACAGCAACCCTAGAAAACCAACACACTGTGCTTTTAGTAGCTTCAGTAATCTAGCATTATATTGCAAGTATGTGCTGACATGTGGAGTTCCTCCAAGATCCATGAGGAAACTCATCACATCTGATGCCAAAGAAAAAGTATCAACTGATGTTTTTCACTTTCTATGTTCTTGACTTTACTCACTCTGATATGTCTGATTTAATGATAGCCTCCATCAGAATCAAAAGCTTCTGCTCGTCTAAAACACTATCAAGAAAAGAATAGAAAAGCCACAAACTGGGAGAAAATATTAGCAACATCTGTATTTGAAATAGGATTTATATTTAAAATATATGGAACTCAATAATAAATAAGCATGTAAACCAGTAAGCAAAAATTTAAACAAACTCTTTACCCAAGCACTTATACAAATGATCAATAAGCATATGAAAAGATGCTCAACATCACTGATGTTGATCATGACAATGCAAATTAAAAATCAGAAAATACTACTATATGCCCTTTTAAATGGCTAAAATTAAAAATATTGAAAATACCAAATATAGGAGAGAATGTGGAACAATGGCAGCCTTCATACATTGCTGAGAGTGCGTAAAACGCAGTATTACAACTTCCTTGACAAACTGTTGGCAGTTTCTTAAGTGGTTAAATAGCACCTTCGATCATAATAAACAAAAACTGGAAACAATGCAGAAATTCACCAACAGGAATACTAATAAACTGTGTCGTCTTCACAAAATGGGACACCACTCAACAATTAATCGTGATAAACTGTTGATACCTGCCTCAGCACAACATGGATCAATCCCAAGAATGAAAAAGTTAGACACAAAATTCTATGTAGAAGAAATTGAAGAGTCAGGAAAATCAATCTGTACTGCAGTTACTCCCGGTGTGTAGAATAGATTAATGGAAGAGGAGAATGAGTAGACCTTCTGAGACGTCTGAAACTGAGGGCAATGTTTCCCTCTTAATATGCATTTGTCAAAATTAATTGGAAGGGACATTTAAGATATATAAATCATGCATAAAATATACAAATAACAAATTACATATAATTATAAAGTCAATGACAAGACAATCACTGACTGCCCTGGCTGGCGTAGCTCAGTGGATTGAGCGTGGGCTGGGAACCAAAGGGTCCCGGTTTGATTCCCAGTGAGGGCACATGCCTTGATTGTGGGCCAGGTCCCCAGTGAGGGCCACGTGAGAGGCAACCATACATTGCTGTTTCTCTCCCTCTCTGTCTCCCTCCCTCCCCCTCTCTCTAAAAATAAATAAATAAAATCTTAAAAAAAAAAAAAGACAATCACTGACTGAAATAAAACAAAACAAATGAAAAGAATTTCACTTAAAAAGCCTCAAGTTGTTGGAAAAAAGAAAGATTAAGTACAATGATGTTAAAAAAAATTTAGTTTTTAAAATCTTCAATTACAGTTAACATTCCACATTATTTTGCATTAGTTTCAGGTACACAGCAGAGTGGTGAGATAATCATATGATTATGATTATCTTTACAGAGTGTTCCCCTGATATTTCCAGTACCCAGCTGGCACCATACATAGTCATTATAATATAATTGACTGTATTTCCTATGCTGTACTTTACATCCCCATGAGTGTAATGCAAATTTTCTGGCACTTGGTGAAAAATTTATTATAGATTCCAAACTCTTATGAATTGTGGTGTTTTCAAACACCAAAAACCAATTATCAGATTCTCTGGGCACAAACTTGGATATCTAGCTTCTCAGTACAATTCTGACACAATCTGCCTGGAATAGAGTCGTATCCCACAAGTCAAAAGCCTCAGCACCACAAGACTGCCCTCATTAAAGATGCCAATCACAAGTCCTGGGACACCTGTATTTCTGACTGAGATGCTAAAAATCAGGGCCTCTCAGACCTCCTAAGGCTTGATAATTACCTAGAATGGAACACAGAATTCAGGAACACACTTGACTTAAGTTTATTGGATATTATAAAGGATACAAATGAACAGCCAGATGAAGAGGTACATAGGGGGAGATTCAAAGGGTCTCCAGCACAGGGGCTTCTATCTGTGGAATTGATGAGCTACCCACACCGCAGGTGAATGTGTTCGCCACCCTGGAAGTTCTCTAAGCCTCGTAGTTTAGAGATTTTTCAGGAGATCTTATCATATAGTCATGATAGATTCTTAATTCAGTCACCAACCTCTCTCCCCTCCCCTGAGGTAGGTTGGGTGAGGCAGAAAGCTCCAGGCTTCTAATCAAGGCTTAGTCTTTATGGTGACAAGCATAGGGCCCACCAAGCACTAAGGATAAAAGATGTTTCTATCATCCAGGAAATTACAAGGGATTTAGGAACCAGAGACCAAGACCAAATATTGGCATAAAAGGCTCCTATCACACTTATCACTCAGGAAATTACAAGAGTTTAGGGATCTCTGTGTCAAGAACTAAGGACAAAAACCAAATATATATTTCTTAGTAGGCAACAGGAATGAAGAAAAATTTCCATGATAAAGGAAGTTATAAGATGAACCTAAGGAAGAAAGTAATTCCATTCTACATGTGCCTAAAACTGTTACAAGAGATAAATATGATGACATGGAGTCCTATACATGCTGGGGTGAAGCGAAAAGTAGAGTGGAGTTTTTAAGAGGAAGCAAGTCACAAAATACTTTAAAAACTAGGAAAGGATTCTAGAACATTCACATGGGTAGAAATGGAAAAGGCGCCCTGGCTGGCGCACCACAGTGTATTGAGTGCAGGCCTGCAGAGCAAGGGGTCACTGGTTCAATTCCCAATCAGAGCACATGCCTGGGTTGTGGGCCAGGTCCCCAGTGGGGGGTGCATGAAAGGCAACCACACATTGATGTTTCTCTCCCTCTCTTTCTCCCTCCCTTCCCTTCTAAAAGCAAATAAGTAAAATCTTTTAAAAAAGAAAAGAAATGGTAAAGGGGAGAATAGAGAAAGATTTCTTGGCAGAGGTTTGCCCTGATCATAGATTTTAGTTACAGTAATGTGCATTCTTGAGCCAAAGATGGATGGTGATTACATTAGTCCATTCTTTTGATTTAATACTCTATTCTCTAATCTGTATTTAGCACTTTATTAGGTAGAGTCTGGTTTGAAAAACAGAAACCAATGTTTTCCGACAAACCTACTTCGTATATTCCCTTGTCAACCATCTTCAATCATGTTACAGCAGCCTTCCTTACCCTCAGGGGATGCCTGAGATTGAGAATAGTACCAAACCATATATATATATATATGTATATATATACTATGATTTTCCCCATACATACATATCTATGATAAAGCTTAATTTATAAATTAGGCATGGTGACATATTAACAACAACTAATAATAAAATAGAATAATTGTAACAATACACTGTAATAAATATTATGTGGTCTCTCTCAGTCTCTCTCAAAATATCTTATTGTACTATATCTACCCTCTTACAATGATCTGATTTTTAAAAAAATGCTTGTGTAGTGACATAGCATTAGGCTACTATTAACTTTCTTCCAAACTGCCAGCATCACTGCTCTTTCATTCGGGGCCACAATTGAGTAGAATAAAAGTTACAGTACTTGAACATGCGATATAGCAGCAGTGAATCTAATAACGGAGGTGGCTACCAACTGAATAGCATGTAGACAGCACTAATCCAGCATGGGGACACCGGACCAAGCCAGGGATGACCCAACTCTCACGAGAACAGCGTGAGATTTCATCAAGCTACTCAGAATGGCACACAACTTAAAAGGTATGAATTGTTTATTTCTGGAATACTTCACTTAACTCTTTAAGACTGTGTTTGACCCAGGGCAATGGAAACCATGGAACATACCACAGATAAGGGGGGACTACTGTAATTTCAAGTTTAATCATCAAGGAAAACTGCTACCTACTGCCCTTGAATCAATTTATAGATGAACCAAAGCCAGGTGGACAATGGAGAAACATACTATTACATGAGGGGCAGTGAGCACTGTGAGATGAGGATGCACTTTTTTCTAACTGACCACCAGCCACTCTACTCTACTGCTTTCACGGGGTTTACAGGGGAAAAAGCAGAAGCAGTGAAGTGAGCATTTGGAAGAAAGGGTGCAATTTTTAAAAGTATTCAAGGTAAAATGTTTATATAAGGATTTATACCATCTTTATATTACACAATATGCCTTAAAATGAAACTTAAAAACTGGTTTTGGAGGCAAGATGGAAGCTGTGATGGCATAGCCTTTTCCCTTTTTAATCTTTCTGAACAAGAATGAAAATATGACTGAATTAGACGCTAGGCATATTACAAAAATCAGACGTATATACTATGGAATTTGATAAATCCTTACAGGAATATTGGTAGATTTCATGGTGCATGAAGAAATATCTTCAGCTTTTTCTTTTGTTTTATAACGAATTAGTGAGAAATAATGTGAGGGACGGGTAGGAGAGAGAACAGAGAAAAGACCAGAAGGGAGTGCAGAGACCTGAAGTAATGGTTACAGGGTTGGAAAATTTGGTTCCTTCATATCTTGAGATTTTCTCATTGTAAGTCATGAAAGCTCATGTAACATAAAGGTTGTCTACTAAAAGTTGTGTATTTTGAGAAGCATTCACTTCATTCTATCTGGCATTACAATAATTTGTTTTCTTGTCTTTTTCCACCAATGGTGTCATAAATTAATATTTATTTAAGAGCTTCTCTCGGTCATGTATTATGCAGTGTGGTACCTTTCGCAAACATTCTCTCTACTTTTTAAAAGCCTTCTGAAACATGGATAGCATCATATTAATTGCCTAGATGAGGAAAGTAGGTCCAGAGATGTTGAGCCATTGTCCAAGGAGCTAGAATAAAACATGGCGCTGGAATATCATCTTAGATTTGTGAAATTGTAATGCATGATCCTCCCATGTGCTCTGGCTGTAGACTCTGTGAAAACAAGTCTTTTCTTCTTCATTCTTTCCCAAAGCACCTGGCACAAGAATCTCTATGTTGTAGGTGGTCAATGAATGTTTATTTGTCTGACATGAACTCAGTGTGGCATAGTAGTCATAGCAACCAAGACTTAGGTTTCTAAGTTTGGTCTGGTTACCAATTAATTATAAGAAGACATCAACAATTCACTAATAGTTTCAATTTCCTCTATTATAAAATGAAGATTAAAATGTAAGAATTAAATGATAGCATATAGTGTGAACTATTCTGCATGTAGTGTAAAACCAGTCAATGTTCACTCGTAATGCTGTCACCAGAACAGCATTTAACCAATCAGGCACATTGAGTGTAAATTTCTCCCATGGAGTACACATTTTTATCCTCCCTTTTTGTATCTGTTCGTAGAATGGCAGTTTCAAGGAATTTTCTCTAACAGTAGAAGGATGTATTACTATAAGGTTTAGAACTGAATCTATTACCTAGGTCACAACCCAACACATTTTTTGTTCACTAATCTGTACTCCTGGTGAGTCTCCACAGGCAGCAGTGTATCAGTGAGTTAAAAACCATCTCACACTGTCCATGTTTTCACTAATACTTCCTCGCTCAGCCCCAACAGTATTTTATTAAGCTTGTCAAAAATATTAAGTTGTCTGGGAAATTTTATAGGATAATGGAAATGTGTTTTCTCTCTTCTTGATTTTTTTAAAACCAGTAAGTGTCTTGTTTGAACTGTTCCTTTAATGATACATGACAATGCCCAGGGTCCAATTTTCGTAGTTTATGGGGCTAGTCTGAACAACCATCTCCAGTAACCAGGATGAAAGACAAGAGTTAGAAGGGCAAAGTGACCTACAGGATGTTTGAATTTTTGAATTTCTTGTCAAACTGTTCCAAACAGTAAAGCTATGTATCTTTTAAGGGAGTCTGAGAATGTCTTGAGGAAGAAGTTTAGCCCTTTGTTTAGTGGAGACCAAGAAAAGCATGTAACATTCCTGATGCAACATTGCATGGTGACTTTAAAATTTTCTTCAGGAAAAATGGCTAACAGGTTAACTGCTTCTTGAAAACACCTTTTTTAAATGTTTTGATATCTTTCTCTAAGCCTAAGCACTTATATTCTTGATCATGATGGTAAATATACAGTAGAAAAATATAATATTGTTAATATTGAGGCTTGAAACTATTGATAATACTGTCTATGTTCTTCTAGAACACCAGTATTCAAGTTAAAAGATTATAATTTGAAAAGATTTGATGTTAAGAACACAGAGAATGATTTTATATTCTTTTCTGCACTGACAAGTCCACTTTGTAGTTTTCCCTACATTTGCCATTTATTTTCATACAAGATTGTGCTGATTTATCAAACATACCAGGGGGTCAACTGTTTCCATCTTTGTCCAGGAATTGTGTTTATTTGATTGTCCAAGAGACATATTTTCTCTGGCTACTAATTTCATCCATTTTTAAAAATATCAGTAGTAGGTTTATTTCTGTATTTCTGAAACCTTAAGATTCAGGTCGTATGGGCATACAGCCTTCGTGTATACAATGGTTATTATTTGTCTCCGTACCATAACATTTGTTGACTACTATTGAAGAAAACTTGATGCCAAGCTAGTTAAAACATATTAAACAAAATATAAACTCTATGAATTATGACCTATTTATAATTGCCAAGGCAGGGGTCAAAAAGCAAAGGTGAGTATGGGTGTGTTCTTTGAATGAATGAAATGGGTTCCTGGGACACAATAAGTAGCTGTGGAACCTGGTGAACTGAAGAGTGCATGACCTGTACAATAATACCAAAAATATGTAAATGAACTACTCTGTCGGCCAAACAAAACACGTGACAAGGCAAAACACTCTCCTAGCCCCAAAGAATCCATGGATAAACTGAGAGATGCAGTGGAGCTAGAATAAAGGAACTCCATTACTCCCTGCATGAGGGAGTGCTAACATGGGAACAATCAATCATGGTCAGCACTGCCCGCGACTTCACCTAGAGCCCTAGGCCATCAGGAAGGAATGCAGCTCTGATCTAATTAAATAAAGCATGAAGGACTTAAATGGAACAATACAGTTGACCCTTGAACAGCTTGGAGGAGGTGGGTAGTAGCACCTACCACATGTATTGTCTAAAATCTGCTTATAACTTGTAGATCTATGCATTCCAGATTCCCACCCATCAGTAAACATTTGAATAACATGGATTTGAATTGTATGGGTTTACTGAAACCAGCAGATCCATTAGACTGAGGGAGTCTACTGAAAAAATATGTGCACATAAATGCAACCTTGCAATTCAAACTTGCATTGTTTAAGGGTCAGTTGTATATAAGAAGTGGTTGGTCAAAATCTGGTGAGTTTCTGTAGGAACATCAATATAAGTCAGTGCTTTTCTGTTCCCATCATAGACAAAATGTAGGACAATGCCATTAATAATGAAGACCACATCTTTACAGCCATGCTATTTGGGATCATAGACCCCTTCTGCTCCATATGAGCTATGACAGCATAGTCATGTTAGAGTTCTCTGCTCTCAGTTGCACATCTGCAAAATAGGGATGGTAACGATATCTACCCCCATGGTTGTTTTAAAGATAAAATAACAAGATACAGGACTGTCACATAGTA
Source organism: Micronycteris hirsuta (assembly GCA_004026765.1). Classification (NCBI taxonomy): domain Eukaryota; kingdom Metazoa; phylum Chordata; class Mammalia; order Chiroptera; family Phyllostomidae; genus Micronycteris; species Micronycteris hirsuta. The sequence continues at coordinate 76,364 of PVJI01001362.1, forward strand.
TTCCACAAACATTTATTATCATGAAATAATGGTCAGACAACTGATTATGATTATTAGTGTCAGCCTTTTCTGTACATACTAAAACAATACTGGAAATTCCAATTCTAGACCTCAGTTAAGTGGTGGATAAATACATCCTTTATTGTACATGAAGTCATAGGTTATTAGAGCCATTAGGAAACTGAGAGACTACCAAGTTCAATAAATAAAAGGTCTTAGATCTAGGGAGCAGAAATAACTTGTTTCTAACCATACTGCTTATAACAAGAAATAAATTACAATGCATGTCTCCTTTTAACATCAGGCCTGATGATTTTCCTAAGACCCTTTGCTGTGTATATAAAATTAAATATATTAATTTGTCCCTGACATTATTGATTCGTGAGCTAGATATTGTCACTATATTTTCAGTGGAATGAGCTCATAGACAGAGACCTACCACGGGTGTAGAATACAGGAGAAAGATTTTGTGATCTGCTGAGTATCAAGGAAGCTATTTTCCCCAGTTAACTAAACTGACACATTTATCTGTTGTGAAAGCAGGTGCCATTGGCTGTGATCCTTTCAGGTGCCAAGTGCTGTCTGTTAGAGCAGAGGATGAAGGTCCCCTATAATACAGACATGTGGAAAGAGATATCCTAAGTTTAATATGCAGTGGCAAACACATTGCCCTCCTGAAGCAGGAAGGAAATTTGTGTGATTACAATCAGGCTTTTAATAAAGTATAGCTTACCTGGCAGGAGAAGTAAGAACTCAGATATGAAGAGGATTGATGCTATAAGACAGGGGTTCTCAACCACTGGGAGATTTCTAAAACTACAAATTCTTGAGACCCACTCCAGAGATTATGATGGATATATTCTAGGGATATGGCCAAAACAAAGGTATTTTTTAAACATCATAGTTGACTCTAATGTGAAACCAAGGGTTAAGAACCACAAAACTAAAAGTAATTTTCTCACTGAGCTTCTACTGGAATGATCCCTTCTCTCATTAGCATCATTTTATTCCAATAAACTTCACTTGAAAATTGAAGATTGTCATTACACATGTCATTTCCATTCATCCCTTCTTTCTTTAGCTTGAATATTCTTATGCATCTAACATAAAATTGGGAGTTGAGATCACAACAATGACCTTTAAGAAAGAAAAGACATTGCTTATATCATTGGCACTAACTGGATCTCAATAAATATTTAATTTAAAGCAGAGTTAATAATAAAACAAAAAATGGGGGGAATTCTATTTGTGGATAACATGACCTTATATAGAGATAATCCTAAAGAATCTACCAAAAAACTACTAGAGCTGGTCATCAAATTCAGTAAAGTTGTAGGATAAAGATCAAAATGCAAAAGTCAGTTTTACTTCTCTACAATTTTAAAAGAAAATAAATGAATCAATTCCATTTTCAGGAGTACCTAAAAAAATAATTAAGAATAAATCAAATCTAGTAAATGAAAGATTGGTATACTGAAAACTATAAAACACTGCTGGAAGTCATTACAGAATATCTGTAAATGAAAAGACACCCCATGCTCATGAACTGAAAAACAATATTGTTAAGATGGTAATACCATTCTCAAATAATCTAGAGTGTCAATGTAACTCCTGTGAAAATTCCAATGGCTCCTCTCTTTTTCATTTTTATTTTTTGCTGAAATGGAAATTCTATCTTGAAATTTATGTGTAATTCAAAGGAGCCTTACATAGCAGAAACAATATTGAAAAAAGACAACAAAGTTTCATATTTTGATGCCCTTGACTTCTTAATGTAGTTAAGGATTTAATGTTGTTAAAGATTTTATTTATTTTTAGAGAGATAGGAAGTGAGGGAGAAAGAGAGGGAGAGAAATATTGATGTGAGAGAGAAACATTAACTGGGAACTGAACCAGCAACCTTTTGCTTTACAGAAAGATACTTAGCCAACTGAGCCACACGGTCTAGGCTTAATGTACCTTATTTTACACATTCTTTCTATTTTCTCTCACCTTGTTTTGTAACTGAGTTGCAGAATCCTGGATCTCATAGCTCTCCTATTAGCCATAAAGAAACATATTAATTGATAAAATTTAAGGACTTATTGAGTATATGCAGTATACTAACACTATGCTAGTCCCTACAAGTAAAAATGATGAAGTAGAAGCAAAGCTGCACATATTAGTGAGTTGAGTTAGCAAACGCCTATGGTGTGAAGTTTTCAATAAATCTAAAACACTGCTGTACCTAACATACAATTTGCAATCCTACATAAATATTACAGTGGAAGATTCAGGAACTGCAATTTTTTAAAGAGGTAAATATTGCAGAAGAGGAAACAAATTAAGCCAGTAATAATTTTGTTTTTACTTATTTCATACAATAAGATTTCTTTCCTCCATATAGCTGAGATCAGTTAAGACAATAGTCATTCATATGAAGCTTGTGACATGAATAAGAATGGGTAAATTTCAACAGGATATATATTAGGAGTGGATAGATTTCATCAACTACAAGCTGTAAGAAATTTCTTTCAGAAAAGAAAGAAGTGGCCAGAAAAGAAGAGATGTAACCTGAAAGATAGAAAGAGAATTATCTTGGCATCTGTCATAGTTTTCCAATGCCTAACTCTAAATGCATAGGGAAGAAGTCAGTAATAGGTTTTCATGTTACAGAAATGACTCTAAGCAGTAGTTTTCAAGCTGAGTACCATGTCTTCTGCATGGTCTTTCTGCAGAGAAGAGATGCCAGAAAAAGCCAGGTGTGAAGGTGAAATTAGGAGACAAGAATCCTGAGGCTCTATCTTGACAAGAGAGCAGTTCTACTCTGATCTATTTTACATTTTATTCCTTAGCTTCTTTTAGATAATGGATTGCAGCCCTGCCCAGTGTGTCTCAGTGGTTGGAACATTGTCCCATACACCAAAGGGTCAAGGGTGTGATTCCTGGTCAAGGCACATGCCTAGGCTATGGGTTTGAGCCCCAGACAGGGCACATGGGGGAGGCGGCCCATTGATGTTTCTCATATCAATGTTTCTCTCTCTCTCCCTTCTTCTCTCTCTAAAATCAATGAATGTATCCTCAGGTGAGGATAAAATTAATTAATTAATTAATTAATTAATCAAGGATTCCACTACATAGTTCATACAATGATTACTAACAAGTAAGCAACAAATGAATAACAGACAGAAAGATGGATGATGTATATATACAAAGAATATGCCTTAATTCCTGTGCTGATCTTATCCCTATGCTTTGAATCAGTCTTATTTCTCTTTTTCCTCAGTTATGGACCCCAAATCAGTTGCTTTGAGCAACAAAGTATTATTTAACAGTGACCTCTGAGTACGTCTTGTAGAATCACGATAAATCTTATAGAGTCTCTGTTTCTAGTCTTTACACCATCTTGTTTCTAATACGACTTTTCTCTTTACTTACAGAGAAAAATCCAACCATGTAACACTCTTATATTTCCAAATTCAACAGCCCTATGGAATGAGAACATAAATTTTTTAAAACAAGTATGTTATGATAAAAGCAGGAGTTTCACATGTTTATATGTGAAAGGAATCAGTGCTAACATAAAGAATGAGAGCAGCCTTGGCCAACCGTGGTTGACCAAGAATGAGAGCAGCCGTGGTTCAGTTTGTTGGGTGTCACCACAAACCTAAAGTGTGCAGGTTTGATTCCCGGCCAGTGCACAGGCCTAGGTTGTGGGTTCGGTCCTTGCTCGGGGCACAAGAAGCAACCAATGATGTTTCTCTCACATTGATGTTTCTCTTCCTCTCTTCCTTCCTCTCTTTCTAAAAGCAATGAAAAAAATGTCCTCGGGTGAGGATAAAAAGAATAAAATTATTTTTTAAAAAAGAATGAGAGCAAATATATGTGGTAAGGTCAAAATGAACTGTAAGGGTGAAGGTTTCCAATCAGTAAAACTTTCCATTTCTCTTCTTCAACATTGAACAAAAAATAATGTTTTTAAGTACTTGCAATTTTCTTCTCTAAAATATTCCCTTATTTAGAAGTCAAGGGTAAATTTTATACCCACTCTGTGAAAGACTGTCAACTATGAATAAATTTTCTACATTTTCTGGTTTGGCTTACCTGCTAGGGAAATTCCTGAAATGAACAATAAAAGTAGATATTCAGAGATTAGTGTGGTTATTTGATTCATCACCTTGTCACTAGAGGAAAATTCACATAATTTAATTCCCCACCCTCTTGTCTCTGTATTTTCTCTGCTGTCTGTCACAGGAGGGCAATGCAGATGCATATTAATGAGACCAGACTAGGCAGCCACCCAAGGCATTTTTCACAGCCTGAAAAGTGTCTCGATGATGTTTACAAAACTCTCTGAGAGGACAGTTGCATAAGTAGTTGTCAACCTTAAGAGAGTTTAGGAGACAAAAATTAGAAGCAAGGTGAGACATAGAGGTAGTACTAAAAAATATAGCAAACAGTATCTATTTTTTCCCTTAAAGTCATATGATATGATGTAAGCTTTGCGATGTTGATATATTCATAAGGCAATGTCCTTGATCCCTACAGAATTTTATTCTGTGTCATTTAATATCAATAACAGAAAAAATTAAATGACGATATTGATTCAGAATTGGAAGAAGAATCTGTTTGTGAACCACTTCCCATCAAACTCTTTATGTTATTAATGGAGATATTATACTTAAGAATAAATGAGGTACCTGAGAGCTAACATATCACACATCTTGCAATCAATGGAGAACGCTCCCTTTCTTAAAATAAGACATTACAAACTGACTAGATACAGAAAGTTTTAGACTTGAACTTATTATGCTACATTGATTTAAAAGATATCATTTCTTATAAAAATTCAAAAATCTCATAGATACATAAGAAATATGATGGTTATAAATGTAGCTAATAAGTTGCTTTGTAATCTGCTTACATTTATTCTCTTGAATAGCAGTGCAATTATTTGGACTGAAATAAAGAAGTGATACCAGTAATTATCAAATTTATGACTTCCCTGAGCATGGAGAGAGCTGACATGACTTTCTGTAAACCCCAAGTTCATGGATGTTTGTGTGGATAATTCCCCTGAAACTCAGCTTTATTTATGAACAATCTTCTCTGCCCTATTGAGCCATAAAATCCAGAGTATTAGAACATTTGGAGTACCCAAGAGTCCAGCAAAAATTATTTCTGTAAGGGCATTTTTTAGATGGCTGAAGTAACATAAATTCAGAGATCAGCAATATAAGATTTCCCAAATGAAGATGGAATGATGGCATCTCTGTGGTCTTAAGGGTAAACACTGCTCTGGAGTATGCATTTTGTCCTATAGGAAAGAAATTAGGATCTATGGTTCACTTGGCTTCATTTTACTTTTACCCCCTAAACTTCCTTTTGTCCATTGTCTCATCCATTTATTTTATTTTATTTAAATTTGTATTTTGTATTTTATTTGAGCCTTAATTCCTTTGGAAACCAATCAAGGATAATATGAAAAATAAATAAATAAATAATCATAAAAAATAAGAAAAAGAAAACCCAAAGTTCAAAATTATGTCAATCATCTGTAATGCTAAGTAAAAAACCAAAATGATGACATTAAAATTATGAATTAACGGGCTGCATTCATATATGTATATATGTCTTTGAATCTGCCTTACTTCCTTTTGTTAGCCACCATTTTAATTCCCTTCTCTCTTTGATTATAACACAGTAATCTCAGGAAAGTACCCTATAAAACCCTGAACCTCAGTTGTAAATAAATTGTTGCTGGTTAAATGGAAATAGTGCCTGTGTGTTTTCCATGTTGACAGATGGTGACTGAGTTCTTAATTAGGGAATTAAACCTCTCACTTGAAATTTAGGTCAGCAGCAATTGTTTTTCTGTGGGGGGAGACATTTCTAAACACCCATTAACAATTTTACACATGAGACTGGATACCCCACCTATCAATGGGTAATCTTTCCCTCAAAACTGCTTCTTATCCAAGATTACATCTCTTAACGAGCAAAGCCATATTTGTATAATTGTAGTAATGTAGCATTTAACCCTGATCACTCCTTATTTCCCACCATCATAGTCAATATCTTTTCATCTGTTGTTGATATTACCTTCTAAATATCTCTCGAAACTTCCTTCTTATCTTAATAACTCCACCCTTAGTTTCACTGACCTTCATCCTTTGCTTGCACACTCCCATAGTTAGCTCATAATGGCTTTCACCTCTTTGGTTCCGGCCTCAGTTTAGTTTATTCTGTGCATGGCAAAACGAAGGATATTTTCACATAAAGATATTATTACTCCTTCTCCCTAACTCATTTTCATCTTTGACCACTGTAGCTTCTTGCAACTTTAGAATACTATACTGTCTCTTCACATTTGTCCTTTCACCCATCTGCCTAGAATATTCTTTTCAAACCCACTTTTTCTACTAAATTCTATTTCAGCTATCAGCTCTCACATCACATGGCTTTTTCTTTTTCTTTTCTCTTTTCTTTATTGTATTTTATAATTTGAATGTCTTTTTTTAAATTTATTTACTTTGTTGCATTTTTTAATTGTTGTTCAAGTACGGTTGTCTCCATTTTCCCACCACCACTTTCCCCCATCCCACCCACCCCCACCTCCCACATGCAATCCTTCCCCCCTTTGGTTTGTCCATGGGTCCTTTATACATGTTCCTTGACGACCCTTCCCCTTCTTACTGTATTTTTTTCACTACCATTTACTCCTCTTACACTTTCCCTACCCTCCCACAATCACCACATGTGGCTTTTTCTTAAACTACATTTCCTGGATGTCCCATATTGAATCAGGTCCATTCATAGGATCTCATGATACCATGTATTTTTTCAACATAATATGCTTGACTGTGTAAGCATGTTTGTGTGATCACTTCATGTCTGCTTCACCCTCTCTCTAGTCTGTGGGTCCACAAAGACAGGCACCATATGTGCTTTCATGATTCACTGCATAGCACATATTTACAAGTTATAAAATATGTGTTGATTGAGTTAATGAAAGAAATAACATGAGTAAAAAATATTTAAAAATTAGAAACCTACAAGAGGAATTTGTGAAATATTGAAAACAACTTTTGCTTATATGTACTATTAGTGTTTAAGTGTGTCAATACCCATCAGATTGTACTAAGGAGCAATGTAATTTTCTTGAAGTTTATTTGGGAGAATTTACTGTGAAATCAATAATGAAAAGTTTAAATTGAGCAAGACACTCATTTGAACATCTTTAAGATTTTTATCAATTGCTGATTATTTTAGAGTAATTGCTAGAACCACATTTAAAAATAGTATATGGAGTAGATAAATGTGCTTGAATAAAAAAGGAATTTTTAGAAACTATTTTTTCTTCAAAATATTTACTTATTTAATGTCATTGTGCATATTCTTTTGTTTGTTATGTTTATTACAAGAAAAATATCATTCTTCGTCTTTCTCATTTTAAAAATAAAAACACAGCCCTGGCTGGTATGTGGCTCAGTGGATTGAATGCTGGCCTGCGAACCAAAGGGTTGCCAGTTCAATTCCCAGTCAGGGCACATGCCTGGGTTGCAGGTCAGTTCCCCAGTGGGGGTCACACGTGAGAAGCAACCACACATTGATGTGTCTCTCCCTTTCTCCCTCTCTTCCTCTTTCTCTAAAAATAAAGAAATAAAATATTTAAAAAACGCATATTCTACTGTATTCTCCATTTAAAATATGCTCGCATATGTGGAAAATAGCAATTGATTCAAACCTTCCTAATAAAATATTCATCTGCAACTTGAACTAGTCCCGATGTTTTCTATAGTTTTCTCAGAATCAGATTTTTTCTTCTTCCTATTAACTTAAAAATAAAATGTTAAGTATTTTTAAAGTATAGAATTTAAATATTCAAAAGCAGATGTATTAAATCCAGATTAATATTTGTTCAAAGTGTTCTGAGATTGAATTATATTATTTTAAACACTTCCTGAGATAACTTCCTGAAGAACTTTGTAATGATTTATATGAAGTCACTGATAGTTAGCTCCTCAACTGAAGAGGCCTGGGACAGTATGGAAACTGATATCAAAGCCAGTAAGAAAAGATGATGGTAAGAACTTAAAGTCTGAAGTGCAAGCATTTTGGATCACAAGCGTGATGGTTAATTTTTTATGTGTCAGCTTTTAAATTAGATTAACATTTAAACCGAGGAGCTTCAAATAAGCAGACTGCCCTCCATAATGTGAGTAGGCCTCGTCCAATCAGTTTAATGCCTGTCTACAAAAAAGACCAGCCTCCCCAAAGAGGGAATTTTTTAGTAGACTGCCTTAGGATTTCATCTGCACACTAGCTCTCCTGGGTTTCCAGTCTGCAGATTTTGGATTTGCCAGCTTCCATAACCATGTGAGCCAGTTTTTACAATAAAGATTAGAGAGATAGATAGATAGATAATGGATGATTGATGATAGCAGATAGATTGATTGATGATAGATAAAGATAGATACAGAAAGACAGATTTATTTTATATTGATATATACATATACCTACATTGGTAGGCAAAAGTAAGTGGACTGTGCCATTGTGACATTCTTTTGAGTAATAAAGCTACTGTAATTACCATAACCTGCATGTCTTTTTCCATACAAACAACTATAAACCTACTTTTGCTTAACCTTGTACATATATAAAGAGATATATACACACACATTATATTGGTTCTGATTTCCTGGAGAACTTCAGTACTGAACATCAGTGGTAATAAGACTATTCACACTGTAGATTCAAATACACGAAGCTGTTGAATGTTAGAGAATGAAAAAAGATCCACTATACAACATTAACTATAATAATCCTAAATTATTGACTTTACTAATATGAGTCACAATTTACTTGGATTTTTTAAATGTTAATAGAAAAAAAAACAGGGCTGTTTTATAAAGAACACAATAGTCAATTCTTTAGGAAAATAAAGTAATTCCAAACATATACACACCTAAAAACAGAAGAAAAATCCATGAAGCAAAAATTTACAGAATTGAAAGAAGGAGATAATATAAAAAAAAAAACCAAGCTGAAAACTTCAATAGCACATTCCCAATAATTGATTGAATACTTAGACAGAAAATCAGCAATGATAAAAAGATTGAATAAGACGAACAATTACATTAACTTGCATCTATAGGCACTCCACTGTGATACCAGGGAGCACTTCATTACAAGTGAACATGGGACATCCACCAGGACAGAACATGGACTAGTTCATAGAAGAGTCTCAAAACATTTATAAGAACTGGGATCATACATAGTGTGTTTTCTGAGCAAAATGAAGTTATATTAGAAGTCAAAAACAGAATAAAATTAGAAAAAATCACAAATATTTGGTAACTAGATAATGCATTTCTAAATAGCCCATTGGTCAAACAGTAAATTACAATGTATATTTTAAAATATTTTAACTTAATGAAAAAGAAAATGCAACATATAAAAATTTATAGTACTAATCTAAAGAAGTATCATAGGGAAATTTAGAATTACAAATGCCTATATTAGGAAAGAAGAAAGCTATAAATCAATAACTTAATCTTCTAAATTAAAAAACTAGAAAAAAAAAAGAGCAAGTTAAACCAAAGGAATCCAAAGGAAAAATATAGAGAAGATTAGGAGAAAACCAATGAAATAGAAGACAGAAAAACAATGGAGAAAACCAATGAAACCAAAAATTGGTTCTTTGAAAAGAATAATCATATTCACAAACCTTTAGGTAGTTTTTAAAAAACAAAAGAGAGAGAAGACTCAAATTACTAAAATCAAGAATAAAAGAGGAATTACTACTGACCTTTCAGAAATAAAAAGGGCTATAAAGGGTACCATATGTATAGCCTAGATTAATTAGAAAAATGTCAAGAAAGATGGTAATTACTCGAGCTGACTCAAGAAGGAATGGAACTTCTGGGGAAAAAAAGAAAGAAAGAAATTGATTTACTAATTTAAAAGTTTCCAAAATAAAGAGCCCAGACCTGGATGACTTTCCTGTCAAATACTATGATGTATTTATAGAAAAAATAATGCCAGTACTATAAGATCTCCTCTAAATTTTATAAAAGCAAAGAACAATTCCCAACTCAATTTCTGATGCCAACATTATCGAACTCCAAAGTACCAGGTGCAGATACAACAGGAATAGAAAACTATGGGCCAATATCCCTAATGAACACAGACACAAAGTCCTCAACAGAATACCAGCAAAGCAATTGCAACAACACATAAAAACACCACGAGCAAGTACAATTTAAAAGATGAAACCATATAGTCATTTCAATAGATACAGAAAAAAAAATTGATAAACCTAAGTCCATTCATGATTAAAAACAAAACAGAAAAAAGTCTTAACAAACTGGAATGGAAAGGAGTTCAGTCAACTTGATTAAAATGTATCTATGAAAAGGCGACAGCCAACATTATATTAATGTCAAAAGCCAGATGCACTCTCAATATTTAAAAGTTAGAAAGCAAACAACTAAATTGAGAACATTAAAAATATCCTCACCAAAGAAGTACACGTATGTGTGCATACAAGTTCTGTCCAGAAGGTACCCAGCCATGTAATATGAAAAATAGAGACATTCTTTGAAGAAGATACGAGATACAAGAAACATTGTACGTAGGACAATGACACCTCAGTCCCCTTCAGAATAGGCTCCTTAGGACCTCACACAGTTCTCCCAATCACCAGCTGCTGTCCCGTCATATTTTCCTGAATCTCATCAACAGTCTGAAATCTCTACCCTTTCAAAGATGATTTTAGTTTTGGGGGGGAAAAGCCAAAAGTCACAAGGCACCAAATATGGGCTGAGGCACCTGGGTGATTTGATGCTTTACCAAAAACCTCTACATGATACGTGATACATGAGTGGGTGCGTTGTTGTGATGAAGCTGCCAATCACCAGTGGCCCATAGCTGCAGCCTTCTGAATCATCCAAATAGTTTCTGTGGAGGAATGTTCAACCTTAACGCAAAATTGGATGCACATTTGTTACTCTATTCGCTCAATCATTTTGAATGCAATAGCCACACAGTACACATGCTCCCTCAATGGCATCTACCATTCCCAGTGACTAGTACAGTGAAGTCATCATTGTTCACACATGCACATTCCAGTCCACTGTCTTTGGCTGCCAGGTTACATCAATGTGTGCAAGCCATTCTCTTATATTAACAATGGCTGTGCTTTTTCCAGACAGCCCTCATACGCATGTGTGTATGTATAGGTATGCATGTGTCTGTCTGAATAGCTAACAAATACATGAAAAGAGGCTCCACATCATTGCTCATTAGAAAAATGCAAATTAAAAACATGAAATACTATTTCATATCCATTAGAATGTCCATAATCAAAAAGACTAACAACAGTAGTTGTAGCACGAATGAGATTCAAAAACATATTCTAAGTGAAAGAAGCCAAACACCAAAGGCCACATATCATATGACTTAATTTATACAAAATATCCAGAAAAGGCAAATCCATATGAACAGAAAGTAGATTAGGGTTTGCCTGGAGAGAATAGGGATTGATTACATGGGGAATATTATAAGAGTCACCAAAATGTCCTAAAACAAGATAGTTGGTGGTTGTCCAAATCTGTAAAATTTACTAAATATCATTGAATTGTATAGTAAGATAGTTTAATACTATGATATATGTTATACGTTAGTAAAGCTGTTTTTAAGAAAGGAAAAAAGAAAACTCACTATTACAGTTAAGAACTTAGAATGATAGGCATATTTTTCAGCACTTAAAACCCATTTGCTCATACATATATCACAGTAAAAATATTCAACCATGTATAAAATGTGTGAACAATTTCATAATCCCACAGTACTTATGTAATGAGTATTTGCAAGGAGTATTTTCTTTCCTGTGGACATATATCCACTATATTTCGTGTCTCTCTACCCCAGATTTAAAAGTGAATTACATACATTCACTCTCTGCTCCTTAAAACACTTCCCAAAATATCAAGCATTTAAATAATGATGAAACACTTATAAGTGGGCAAACCCTTCAAGATTCTTAATGATTCTTGTTTAGGTGATAGAATGAACCAGAAACATAAGAGGAAGTACTTTCTACAGTACCTGACAGAACTAGACTTGGGTTTGGCTGGCCATGTTTCCTTTCCTGCTTTTTTTCTATGTGGGTAAGCTCTCTCTTGGGTAAACAAAGCATTCCAAATATGTTGTGACTGGTTCCCTCTCAGAGGCTGGTGTACTGGCGAAACCCCAGCAATGAGAGGATGGAGCTCAGCCTAGTTGAGGCATCTCCATGCCCAGCAAGCTCGGAGCAGAGTTTCCAGGTGTGGCAAGTCAAGAAATGTCCTCTCCGGTTCTGCTGAGAGGCAGCTACTCTCATCTTCAGATTTCAGATCCAACCAGGGCCAGATTCATAATTTGAAGGACCCACTGAAAAATAAAAATGCTAAGCTCTTTGTTCAAAAATTACCAGGAATTTCAAAACATTGAGAGTAGAGCGTTAAAGCAAGTGTTAGGCCCTTTGAGTAAGGGGCCTCATGTGACTACATAGGGCACAAGTCATGAAGCCTGCCCTGGTTCCAAATGTACCACAACTCCTTACTTGGTGGCAGATGTCCCTTCTAGCACTCAAGTAATAAGGATTTGCACCCATTTCCCTGATGGTGCAGTTGGAAGAACCCTCATAAGCGAGCATGAGAAGTCCCAACTTGAAATAGGTTGGCAATGCCTACCTAATTTCTGCCAGGAAGAAAGCTGCCTGTCAAATACATGAGAGAGAAATAAGCCTTCGTCACAAGTCAAAGGGAAAAGAACAAAAATGAGATTTGATGTGAAACAAATTACTAAAAGAATGAATATTTTCTATTTAAAAGAAACTTGTACCCAGTACTTCATTTTTTAAATGTTTTATTGTTGATGCTATTACAGATGTCCGCCATGTTCCTAGTACTTAGGTTGTTAAGAACATAAGACGCATTGTGGCTAAGACACAAGTGTTTCCATTGCCTTCATTGTGCTTGAGTAACTTTCACACTTCAGAGAAATTTTGGTTGAGAGCATTTCTTATTTTCAAATCCTTCAGCCATTCAAACAGGATGAGAACGGGACCTGAATTTTAAAAGCGTATTTAGTGCTGCATATTTGTGTGGATCTACAACTGTATTCTCTATTCTACTAGACATCTATTGATGTCTATTCCTTTGCTAATACCACACATCTCAGTTACTGTAACTATAAAGTAAGCCTTAATATTCAATAGAGTAATTCCTCCCACTTTTTTCTGTTTCCAGATTGTTTTAGTTATTCTAGGACTTGTGCCTTTCCACATAACTTTTTAGAATAAGCTTTTCTATGTCTAGAAAACACTCATCTGTGATTTTCTTTAGAATTGCATGAAACCTATAGATCAGTCTGAGCTAACAGACATCTTTACTATGATGCATTTTCAATCTGTGAAGACAGTATGTCTCCTTTTATTTTGGTCTTTTTTATTTATTTTATAATTGTCAGCATACTAAACCTGCTTATATTTTTTAACAGTGTAAATATTTCTTTTCCTTTCGAGCTATGGTGAATGATGTTGTGTTTTACTTTTGGTGCCCAATATTTGTAGTTGTTAGTAGGTAACATACCAAGGTCTCCTTGGAAAAAGTCCAGCCATTGTTAATATAATGATAATGGTTTGTGCAACATCAATGTAACCTGGCAGCCAAAGAGAGTGGACTGGAATGCGCATGCATGAACAATAACGACTTCACTGTACTAGTCAGTGGGGGCAGTAGACACCACTGAATGTGCTTGTGTACTGCGTAGCCATTGCATTCAAAATGACTGAGCAAGTAGAGCAATGAATCTGCATCAAATGCTGCATTAATCTTGAACATTCTTCTGCAGAAACTACTTGGATGAGAAGACCACATCTGTGGGCGAGTGGCAGCTTCATCATGACAACATGCCCACTCATGCATCCGACTAGTGCAGAGGTTTTTGGCAAAACATCAAATCACCCGGATGACTCAGCCCCCACTACAGCCCGGATTTGGTGCCCTGTGACTTCTGGCTTTCCCTCCAAAAAACTAAAATCACCTTTGAAAGGGAAGAGATTCAGACCATCGATGAGATTCAGGAACATATGACAGGGGCAGCTGATGGTGATTGGGAGAACTGTGTGAGGTCCTAAGGTGCCTACTTTGAATGCGGAGTGAAGTGTCATTGTCCTATGTACAATGTTTCTTGTATCTTGCATCTTCTTCAAAGAATGTCTCTATTTTTCATATTACATAGCTGAATACTTTATGGACAGACCTCGTATAAAAATGTGATTTTGTGTGTGTGTTAATCTTGTACCCTGCAACCTTGCTGAAGTCACTATTTATTTCTAGGACTATTCTTATAGATTCCTTAGGATTTCATATGTAGGCAATAATACCATCTGCAAATAAGGACAATCTTATTTCTTCTGAGTGCACTTTATTTGTTTTTCAATCTGCATGCACTTTGCTTTTCTTGCTTATGTTATCACTTTTTCCTGATCTTTAAGGGAAAGCATTCAGTCTTTACACATTAAGAATGATGGTGGCTACAGCTTTTTTGTACATGTTCTTTATCAAGTTTCAACTTAATTCTCTTCAATTTTTAACTTACTGAGAGCTTATCATGAATAGGTGATGAATCTGTCTAATGCTTTTTCTGCCTCATTCGATATATTCATATGACTTTGTTCTTTAGTCTTAATATGGTGCATTGCATTTTTTTTCAAATGTTGAAGCAATCTTCAATACATCGAATAAATCTCATTTGGTTATAGGGTATAATTACTTATACACTGTGGATTCTATATGATAATATTTTGTTGAGGATTTTTGTGTCTACATTTATGATAGCTATTGACTCATTATTTTCTACTTATTGTACTCTCTGTGTCTGCTTTTGGTGTGCTAATCCTGGCCATGTGAAATGAGTTGACAAGGGTTTTCTCCACCTCTACTGTCTGACAGGGATTTTTTTCTTAACATGTGTTAATTCTATAAATATTTGTATTATTATCTGGTGAAACCATCGAGGCCTTCAGATTTTTTTAGGAGAGCTTTTTAATAACTTGTTTGATTTATCTAATGGTTATAGGATCATTCAAATAATCTTCTTCATCTTGGTTAACTTTGGGTAGTTTGCCATTTTCAAGAAATTACCCAATTGTTCTAAGTTTATAAAATTATGAGTATAAAGTTCTTAACAATATTAGTATAATTTTAATGACTACAGAATCTTTCCTGATTCCCTCTTTTATTTCTGTTATTGGAGATTTGTATCTTCTGTGTTTTTATTCTTGTCAGTCTTGCTATAAATTTATCAATTTTATCAATTTTTTCAAAGTACCTGGCTTTTATTTAATAATTTTTCTTTATAGTTTCTGTTTTCAATTTTATTAATATCTGCCCTTACATTCATTATCTTCTTTTTTCTGTTTGTTTTACCTTTATTTTGCTTTTATTTTTCTAGATTCTTGAAATAGCATCTTAGATTATTAATGAGACATTTTCTCTTTTCTAATGTAAGCACTAAACATTATAAATTGCCTTCTCTATACAGCTTCCCAAGTATTTTAATATTGTACATTTTTTCTTTAATTTAGTGTGTGGATATTTGCTTTGAGACTTTCTTGATAAGTCATGGATTATTTCCAAGTGTGTATTTATTTTCCAAGTATTTAAAGATTTTCCTTTTTTTGTGTTATTGATTTCTAGTTTGATTTCAATATAGTAAAGAAATAGTCTGTATTATTTTAATTCTTTTAAATTTATTGAGTTTTGTGACTCAGAATATGGTCTATCTTGGTGGATGGCCCACAGGTACTTGATAAAAATAATATATCCTGCTATTTTGTGTGTATGTAGTGTTTTATTATGTCAATTAGATCCTTTTGATTGATTGTATTATTTACCTTTAGCCTTGTTAGTGTTCTTTCTAGTTGCCCTATCAATCATTACATAAGCAATTTGAAATTCCAAACTATAATTGTGTATTTGTCTATTACTCCTACATTAGATTTTGCTTCATGTATTATTATCATGCTTTATTTCCTCTCATATCTAAAGGATAGTTATATATCTTCTCAGTGGATTGATTCCATTATTATGCAATGTGCTTTTTTCCTAATAGTTTTCCCTAATCTGAAATCTACTTAACTGATGTTAATATAGCCAATTCTGTTATTTTTTTAATTAATGCTAGCCTTATCTGTCTTTTTCCATTCTTATTTTTGGCCATTCCTGTATTATTGAATTTGAAATGATTTGCTTATAAGTAGCATATAGTTCGGTCATGTTTCTTTATCTACTATGCCAATGTCTTCCTTTAATTAATATATTTTAACCAATTAATTTCAATCATTATTGATATGTTGTATTGTTAATCTGCCCTTTTATTATTTGGCTTCTGTCTGTTTTCCATATTTTTCATTCTTCTTTGTCTTTTTTATGCAAAAAATGTATTGAATTTATTGGCACAATATTGGTTAATAGAATTATATAGGATTCAGGTGTACAGTTCTATAATACATCATCTGTGTATTGTATTGTGTGTTCCTTACCCAAAGCCAAGTCTCCTTCTGTTACTATGTATACCTCCTTATTCTCTTCTATCTCCCTCAACTCCCTTTTTCCTCTGGTAATCACCATACTGTTGTCTGTGTCCATGAGTTGTGTTTTGTTGTTGTTGTTGTTGTTTTGCTTAATCCTTTCACCTTTTTTACCCAGCCTCTCAACCCCCTTCACCTCTAATAGATGTCAATCTGTTTTCTGTATCTGTGAGTCTATTTCTATTTTGTTCTTTAGATTCCATATGGTGTTTGTCTTTCTCTCACTGGCCACTTCACTTAGCATAATACTCTCCAGGTCCATCCATGCTGTTGCACAAGGCAAGATTTCCTTCTTATTTATGACCTGGTAGTATTCCATTTTATAAATGTACTAAAGGAAATTCATGCATCCACCTTGGGAATTATAGCTCTAATGTTTTCATGTCTAAGGGAGCAAAGACTCTCGTGGAACATAGACCAGCAAGCAGGACCCACGTGTGTAACAGCAGAATTTCCTATGGGTAAATCAGGATGGCAAATTTCTTAAATTTAAAACTTGCTCTTGCTAAAACCTCTCTCTCCCTGAATCAAAAGGATTTATGCTAATGCTTGCCTAGCTTCCTCAGACCTGAGTTCAGCCCAAGCCTATTGTCTTTTCATTTGCATATCCATCCTCTTGATTCACTATCTTGGGCATCTACCACCTAATGTAAATCTACAATCCATGCATAGTTAATGAACACCATTCAGCTGTAAAGTGCCTGAGAAACAGAATAAAAAGCCAGTGGACACTCGGCCCAGGGCTTCTCCAAGATGATAATGGAGGGGATGCATAGTCCCGGAATTTCTAGTCCAGTATATTACGTGTAAAATTATTTACATGCAGCCATGGCATACGAATCCTGCTGGCCAGAATTTGCAACAATGTACCACAGCTTTTTTTATCCACTCATCTACTGATGGACACTTGGGCTGCTTCCAAATCTTGGCTATTGTAAATAACATTGCAATGAATACAGGAGTGCATATATTCTTTAGAATCACTGTTTTGGGTTTCTTCAGATATATTCCCAAAGTGGAATTGCTGGGTCATCAGGCAGTTCCAT
Source organism: Micronycteris hirsuta (assembly GCA_004026765.1). Taxonomy (NCBI): domain Eukaryota; kingdom Metazoa; phylum Chordata; class Mammalia; order Chiroptera; family Phyllostomidae; genus Micronycteris; species Micronycteris hirsuta. The sequence continues at coordinate 94,031 of PVJI01001362.1, forward strand.
TTTCAGTTTTTTAAGGAAACTTCATACTATTTTCCATAGTGGCTTCACCAATCTGCATTCCCATCAACAGCACACAAGGTTTCCCTTTTCTTCCCATCCTTGCCCATACATGTTGTTTGCTGATTTATTAATGATGGCTATTCTGACAGATATGAGGTGATATCTCATCGTGGTTTTAATTTGCGTTTCCCTAAAGATCAGTGATATTGAGTATCTCTTCATATGTCTATCAGCCATCTGTATGTACTCTGTGAAGGATCTGCTCAGCTCCTTTGCCATTTTTTTATTAATTGGATTGTTTGTTTGTTTTTTAGTGTTGATTGTATAAGTCCTTTATAAATTTTGGATATTAACCTCTTATTTAGATGTATCGTTGGTGAACTTGCTCTCCCATTCAGTAGATTGTCTTCTCAATACTTTCCTGTGGCTACTTGAACATTTTTTAAGATTTCTTCTTGTTTAGTGTTCTTGAGTGTATTCTTGTATTACTTTGCACAGTGGTTTCTCTGAGTATTACAATATACATATATGACTCCAACATTTTACCATTTTGTCCTACTGTTCCCATAAGACTAGCAGCTGATTTCTCAAAAGGTCTTACAGGCAAGAAGGGGATGGGAAGAAGTATTTAAAGTCATAAAAGGCAAGGACCTACATCCAAGATTACTCTATCCAGCAAAGCTATCATTTAAAATGAAAGGGCAGATAAAATGCTTCCCAGATAAGGTCAAGTTAAGGGTGTTCATCATTACCAAGCCCTTATTATATGAAAAATTAAAGGGCCTTATCTAAGAAAAAGAGGGCCAAAAATATGAACTGTAAAATGAAAACAAACTCACAACTACCAACAAGTGAACCTAAAAAACAAAAACTAAAACTAAGCAGACAGCTAGAACAGGTACACAATCACAGAAACAGAGATCACAAGGAGGAGTATGAGTGGGGAGGAGGAGGGGGAGAATGGGAGAAAATGTAGAAGGAATAAGAAGCATAACTACTTGTAGGCACAAAATAGACAGGGGAAGGTTAAGAATAGTATAGGAAACTAAGAAGCCAAAGAACTCATATGTACAACCCATGGACATAAACTAAGGGGAAGGAATGTTGGAGGGTGAAGGGATAAAGGGTGGAGGGGAAAAAGGGGGAGAACAAAATTGGGACAACTGTAATAACCTAATCAATAAAATATACTTTAAAAAATATCATTGTCTTGAGTGTCAAATGGTATTATGATTTTTGTTTTAATCAGAGATATATAATATTCATAGACAAACGTTAGTCTATTGTATGTATCCATATTTCTTCTCTTTCTGTTGTTCGTTGTTCTTTTCTGATGTTTAAGATTTCTTATTTTATCATTTCTTTTCTTTTCAAAAAATTTTCTTTAGCCAATCTTTAAAGGTAGGTCTAGGGGACTTCTGGCCAAGATGGAGGCGTAGGTAGACACACTGTGCCTCCTCGCACAACCAAAAGAGGAAAAACAACAATTAAAAAAAAATCCAGCCAGATCTGACAGAAAACCGAACTGAGTGGAAGTCCGACTACCAAGGAGTTAAAGAAGACAAGTTCATCCAGACCGGTAAGCGGGGCGGAGCCAGGTAGAGAGCACTTGGCAAGACGCAGTTTGTGGAGTGGTACCAGCAACGCTCCAGCTGCCGGGAGAGGCCCCTGGCAGGTGCACCTGGCCAAAATGCAGCAGGCACACTCGGTGAAACTGGGGCTGAAACTGGTGGACTGGGCGGTCCCTCATTCACGCGCAGATAAACCAGGAGGAAAAGCTGGAGAGCAGAACAGACTGAGCAGCCCACCAACGCAGGGAAATAAAGCCTCAAACTACCAATTGAATACACCTGTGGGGGCTGAGGAGGCAGTGGGAGGAACTCCCGGCCTCACAGGAGAGTTCGTTGGGGAGACCCACAGGGACTTGGAACTGTGAAGGCCCGCCCACCCACCCTGGAGCCAGCAAAGAAGGACCCAACTTGCTTGTGGGTAGCTGGGGAAGTGCGGAAAACAGAGCAAGCGCCATTATTTGCTCAGGCCCTGCCCCCACAGACAGCATCACAACACAACGATATAGGTTACCCCGCCCTGGGAACACCTAAGGCTCCTCCCCTTAAAGTAACAAGCACACCGAGAAAAAAAAACATGGCCTGAATGAAAGAACACATCAAAGCTCTGGAAAAAATACAACTAAGTGACGAAGAGACAACCAACCTATCAGATGCACAGTTCAAAGCACTGGTAATCAGGATGCTCACAGAATTTGAAGAAAAATTGTCACAATTACTTGAACAAATGCGAAGGGATGAGAAGGAAACTGGGACTCAAATCAACAGAGTGGACCAGCAGAAAGAAAAAACTATCCAACCAGAAAAGAATGAAGAAACAAGAATTCAAAAAACTGAGGACAGGCTTAGGAACCTCCAGGACATCTTTAAACGTCCCAACATCCGAGTCATAGGGGTGCCAGAAGGAGAAGAGGAAGACCAAAGGATTGAAAACTTATTTGAACAAATAATGAAGGAGAACTTCCCCAAGCTGGTGAAGGAAATAGATTTTCAGGAAGTCCAGGAAGCTCAGAGAGTCCCAAAAAAGTTGGATCCAAAGAGGAACACACCAAGACACATCATAATGACATTACCCAAGATGAAAAATAAGGAGAGAATCTTAGAAGCAGCAAGAGAAAAGAGAACAGTTACCTACAAAGGAATTCCCATAAGACTGTCAGCTAATTTCTCAAAAGAGACCTTGCAGGCAAGAAGGGGCTGGAGAGAAGTATTCCAAGTCATGAAAAGCAAGGACCTACATCCAAGAATACTCTATCCAGCAAAGCTATCATTTAGAATGGAAGGGCAGATAAAGTGCTTCTCAGATAAGGTCAAGTTCAAGGAGTTCATCAACACCCAGCCTTTATTATATGAAATGTTAAAGGGATTTATATAAGGCATGGAGGGATATCAACAGGGCAGTAGTAGGGGGAGAGAGGGTGAAAAGGTGCAGAGAATAAGTAGCGTAGATGGTAGGTAGAAAACAGACAGGGAGGGGTTAAGAATAGTATAGGAAATGTAGAAGCCAAAGAACTTATGTGTATGACCCATGGACAAAAACTAAAGGGCGGGGAATTGGGGGGTAGGGGTAAAGGGGAAGAAAGAGGGGAAATGGGACAACTGTAATAGCATAATCAATAAAATATATTTTTTTTAAAAAGGTAGGTCTACTAGCGACAAATTACTTTAGTTTTTCCTAATTTGGCAATATCTTTATTTCCCTTTATTTATGAAAGACAGTTTCATTGGATATAGAATTTGCAATTGACCATTCTTTTTATTTCAGTTCTTAAAAAATACTATGTCACATCTATCTGTTCTCCATGTTTTCAGATGGGAAATCTAGTGCCAGTTGAATTAATGTTCTCCTACAGATAGATAATGGGTGGTTACTCTATGGCTGTTTTCAAGTATTTTGTTTTTTTTTTTTTTTTTGTCCTTAGTTTTAAGAACTTGACTAATGTCTTAGTTGGGCTTCTTTGGATCCATCTTGCTTGGGATTTGCTCAGTTTCTTGAATCTGCAGGCTTCTGTCTTTTGTCAAATTTGCAGTTTTAAACCCTATTTCTTCAGTCATCCTTTTGTCCCCATTTTTATTTCCTTCTTTTGATATTCTGATGACATGAATTTTGGATCTTTTATTATTGTCCCACAGGTCCCTACTCATTTCACTCTATTTTCTCTGTGTTGTACATATTGAATAAATTGTATTGTTCTGTTCTCAAAATTACTTATTATGTATTCTGTCGTGTCCATTCTACTATCAAGCCCCTGGAGCAAGTCTTTCACTGTTATTTTATTTTATTTTTCAGTCCTGTAATATCTATTTGGTTTCTATGTTATAACTTCCATTTCTTTACTGAGATTATTTATTTTCACTTGCTTCAAAATACTGTGTAATTGATTGTTAAATCATATATTTATTGGCTGCTTTAAAATACTTGTTAAGTAATTCCAACATCTGATTCATCTTTGTATTACCATTAGTAGATTGCATTTTCTCAATCAACTTGTGAATTTCTTGGTTCTTGGTGTGATGGAGTTTTTTTTTTTTATTGTATCCTGAACATTTTAATATTATGTTAGGAGACTTTGGCTCTTATTTAAATATTTCATTTCAGCAGACAGTCTCCCTATTTAGTACATAGGTTTGGGCATACATCTGTGAGCAGTGGCTTTAAGAAAATTTTCAGAATCTTTGCTGTGCACCTTTCTCTGCTTCATTTGTCTTGTGCCAGTGGACTTCCCTCGTTCTTTGCCTATGCAACCTTAAGCAATGGAAGGAATTCCTCAGGATAGTCCCCTGATGCTGCTAAATGGCTCTTGGAGCTACAGAGTTTTACCTGGCTGAGTACATGTTATAACAGTATTCCCTTTTTCTGTATCTCCAACCATTTTGTGTCTTTGGGTTGGAGAGGGGAATTGAAGGCCTGCCTACCAGGAAGGACAGCACTTCCCCTCTCTAGTTATTTGTGGGGCTCCAGATTGATATACTTTAATAGCAATGCCAGTTTGCCTGATATTGTCACCTGGTGGTGTCTTTAGGTTGCTCTGGGGAAGGAACGCTCTAGAGGAGGAATGAGCTTACCTGGGATACCTTCTTTGGCAAAGTTTGGGATCAAGACATGCCTGGCCAAGGATACCTTCTTATTTTGGTTGTGGAGTTGCAGCATGCACTACCTAACCTTTGTCTGACTTTGTAAGCATTGTTTGATTTTTATCATCACAACAAATTTGAGGTAGATATTCTTATTGCCATTAAATTAATGAAAAGACCAAACTTTCTTAAAGTTATTTAGGCAGTAAGTAGAACAAATTTATAATCTAACATCAAAGACCATAACTATAATCAAAATAACTACTTTGGAACATTAATCAAATACAAAAACTCATCAGATAGATAGTATATAAATATTTCAAGGTTAAGAAATGGTGCTAATCATTTCCAGATATGTGTTGACTATTGCTCACATTTTAAATAGATAAGCAAATATTTATATTTATTGAGGAATAGCCAAGAAGTTCCTTTTGCTTAGAAAATGGGGGGAAAAGTGGGAGAATGATGGGAGGTGAGTTTTAAAGAAATATCTTTTATAATCATTATCTTCTAATCTGCATTTGCATTGCGCAAACATTTTAATTCACAAGCAAAAATATGTATTGCCTGAAAGATAGTAAAATTAAATCATTGTTGTTTTGCAGCAGGGGGTGAGATAGGAAGAATTTGATCCAAAGTTGAGTGAGATTTATGCCAATAATTAAGCTCTAAAATAAGGAACAATTTATAAATGTTTTCTTTGCCATATTGAGGCTGGATTGCAATACAGAAAGCAAATTATTTTTGTTAGAAATAAAGTTGTTCAAATTGTTGTACCCTGCTCTAACTTTTATTTACCCTACAGTAAAAAATATAATTGTAAATATTCAATCAACTGAATATTTTACTTTAGTTTTTACATATTTATTTTTTTATATTTTTGTACTTAACTATATGTAAAAACTTTCTAGTACTTACATTTGTTGTCAGCTTAAAAACTCCTGTTGGCTACTTATTGTTCTTTTTTTTTCAATATCAATGTGACCACCATGATCTTCAAAATCACCTCCCATTATCCTTCTACATTTTTCCTATTCTCTAAGCAAAAGGAACTTCTTGGCTATTCCTCAAAAAAGACATTGAAGACACTACTTTACAACAAAACAGGTGTTCCCTTCTGAAGATACACGACCTCTCCTGTCTATTGTGCAGATGCATAAGTTTAAATCCCAGCAAATCAGGCTGGAAATGTAATGGACCTAAAAAGAGAGAAAAAATATAATATCCTAAAGTGGCTACATAAATTAGCTAGCATGTTTCAGTAGGAGGCAGAGGAATATCTCTAGGATTGAATTTTAAGGGTGCTTGATCAAGAGAGCTGGAACATAACACTGAATAAACCAGGTTCATTGACTTGGGGCACTTTACTGGGACTCGGGCTTAACACGCCGACAGAGACCCCAGAGGGTGAGGCAAACTCAGTGATAAGAGGCGCTAGGAAGTGTGGAGAAATCAGTGTTCCATACTGAGTTAAGGGGAAATGCCTGAGCTTTCCTGGAATATAGATCAAGAAATAGAAAGAATAAGGAAGCAGGGATGCTGATATGAATATATCACACTATGAAACACCCTAAGAATATAATCTAGGGAGAGTGCATAAAAAAATACCAAGGTTCTCAGGAATGAATTGGTGAGAAGGGCATCACGGTCACTACGCAGTTTAGTAGTGGTTCACCTCTGCAGACCAAAGCTGATGGTAAGAAAGATCAGGCCAGGGCTCATTAATATTCATGGAGGTGAAACAGCTTTGAACTAATAGAGTCCAGGTGGTGGCATTTTACAGCCAGAAACCAGGAAGATGAAATGATCATAATAACTATCAAGGTCAGAGGGACATCCAAGCAGTCTTGGCCCACAGGGTGTTATGGAAATGGTTAATAGTGCATGACATCACTAGGGGGAGAAATGGAAAGAGAGCCAACAAGGCTACAGCTAAATATCTATAACCAGAAAAAGACAAGAATTGACGATCAGGAGACTGAGAACTGTCAACCCAATAAAGAGCTATGATCCCTTGCCCAGTGCCCAGACCTGAGCCAATTTTCAGATTCAGAACTTGTCAACTAATAAAGTAGACACATCCCTAAGAGGACAGCCCTCTAATATTGTGGCAAGTGTGAGTTCCCAAGTCCTTCAATTAAAGAACCTATAGCCATTTACACTATCCAAATATACTGAAGAAAATAAGATGCAGAATTGAAGATTTTAGGGCTAATTTCCTACCTTCTGGAATACATTGCCCACAGTATACAAGCCACCTCATGCCCATTCTATATGATTAACATGTTGTAATGATATTGCAGTCCCAAATCCTCTTGTTACCCCCTACACACACACCAAAACTACACCAGCAAGCTTTCCCGGGTTGCACCTATGGCCATATTGGGAGGGAGAAAGAGGGTCCTGCATAACCAGCTGAATGTGGAGGGAAAAGCTCCAAGTTTTGCTTCCCACTGGCTTAGGTCACTATGGGGGGTGCAAGATGAAAGTAGATATTGGATATATTACAACAAAATTCACGGGTTATCTTGCAAGATAGTGTAAAAGAATATATATTCCCAAATAAACCTGGCCATTCACCTTTTATGGAAGAAATAGCCTAAGGGAAGAAGTCAGTAGTAGATACATACATATATACATACATACATACATACATATTCTTGGGAAGTAACCAATGACCTGACCTTCTGATTAGGTGCCCAAAAGGAAAAAGACTAGCAGATTAGATATAAAAGTCTGGAGTAATGTCATATTGATAATGTACATTTGGGGGTGAGAACAAAGTATAAAAATTTGTGTTACAATTTAACACCCACCAGAAGGAAGTTAAACTGAACAGTAAGAGGAACTGAACAATAAATTAGTTTAAAAACTTGACCAATTGACATTAGCCATTCTTACCATTAGTCACCATGGAGTAATTTATACATATGAACAGAGTCTCCCTGGTGAAAGAGATGAGAGATATGTATGGGCCAAGAAGTGTGGACTAGCTAAACGAGGCTGAACTTAGCTACTGCTCTTTCTGTCTACTGAAATTTTCAACAACAGAAACCGAGGCTGAGTACCTGATGTGGCACCTTTCCTCCTGAAGACCAAACACTGGCCACTTGGAAAGCATGTCAGCTACTCTGGACCTTATATGTTCTGAAAGAACTAGTGGTTCATCCTCATAAAATGGATACTATTTGAGCGTATATTTGCCTTTCCTGCCCATAGAAATCAGTAGCACCATTTCTGATACTGTGTCCCAGAACTGCAAACAAAAGAGCATTAAAAAATAGGAAATCCACTGCATAGTAAAACGAGTGTTGAAGTGGTCCCATGACCATGGGATTCACTGGTAAATGTCATTACTCAGAATTCAGTGGCTTCATGTGGTACTTAAACTGCATGGATTCATACTTTCAAAAGACATAACTGCAGCTCAAGCTCAGAGGCAATGCTCTGAAAGCATGGTATGCCATCTCGTCTTCTGTTTCCAATAGAATAAATACATGAGTCTAGAAGGAGAAGCAGCACCAGGTAATCAACTTGGGTGCGTATTGGGACTTCTTTGGCATTATAGCTGGGAATAGACTTATGTCACAGTCCCATTCTGAAAAAGCTAGAAAACCAGCATCTCAGAAATGTCTTTAGGTACCTGGCAGCCCCTAGCACCAGCTGAAGTGACAGCAGTAGGCCAGAGGAATTTAGATTGGAAAGTAGAAGCAGATGATGAGTACCAGTTGTGACCGCAAAACCAACTGTAGCAACAAGAATTGCAGTTCATCCCATCTTTCCCTAAGCTTCCCCTCAAGAAGCAAGACTCAAGAAGACTATGTAGAAACTTCTATATGAAAGTGTATGGAAAAGACCTATATGGCACTAGAAGTGGACTGAAGTAGCCACAAAAGTTGCCATTCACATTTCTTACTGGACAGAAAAAAGAAGACTGATAGTTTCAGCTGCTATCTCTCTGGATCCTTCATAATGTTTTGGTTTGCCACACTTCCCTTGTGATGCTTCCAGACCATGACTGAGCACAACGGGGCTACTAGTTCATGCCCACACTTGCAAGACACAGCCGTGTCAACTTCCATTCTCAATCAACTCTCCATAACACAGAAGCAATTTTACCTTTCTCTGCAATGAAATGTCATTTGTCCAGAAATGATGGATGATGCTCAGAGATCTGTTTCCTGAAATACACTTTGGAAATATTGTATGTTAAGCATTCTTTTTGTGTGAAATGAAGAGCACAAATACAGATTCTTTCCAAATCTTTGAGGGTCAAGCAACGGTAGAGAACCCATATAAAAACATCTATGATCATTGTTTATGCCTAAATGTTCACCTTATAAAAATTTTATCAAGAAGGTATTTCTTGCCCTGACTGGTGTGGCTTGGTTGGACATCATCCTGCAAAATTAAATGTGGCCAATTCAATTCCAAGTCAGCGCACATGCCTGGGTTGCAGGTTCAGTCCCAGGCCAGGGTACATACAAGAGGCAACAGATCAATGTTTCTCTCTCACATTGATGTTTGTCTCCCTCTTTTTCTCCTTCCCTTCACCCTTCTCTAAAAATAAATAAATGTAATCTTTTTTTTAAAAAGATGGTATTTCTCTGGTAGCCTTTAAATGAAAGGGGGAAAGGATCTGCTTGAATGTTTGTGTTAGGGTGAGTATATCTTAAATATTTATAATGAAACGTAACCATAAACAATGGGAATTTCATATGGAAAGTAGAGAAAATAAATAAAAAACTCAAAGCTGTAGACAAAAGGCAGAGACGAGAGGGGCCAGAGAAGCAGAGGGACGGATAAGAGAGGGGCTCCTGTAATGTGCCTATTTCGGTGCAAAGCACTTCACATTTTTTCTCTTCACAACCACACTAGAAACTCAGGGATGATTTTTCCAACTTTCAAATGAGGAAATAGACTCAGCCTGTTTATATAATTCCTGTTGGTGGTAGAATCAATATTAGAATCCAGCTCTGACCCTGGTTCTGACCCCACTATTTCCGGTTCATCACATTGCTCACAGTGCTTCTTATACTGGTTGCATACTTTATTATTATTGCTGTTATTTTCAGAACAGTAACTTCATTTTCTTCCAAATAAATACATTTTCCATCTAGAATAAGATGTATTAACCACTTATTGCTTATTTGATAGTCTGAAGAAAATTAAGAAATCACATATTGACAGAAAAATGGAGGATATACCACAAAGATATAGTGTAATTTAATGAAGAAAGTCCAAATATAATGTAATATAATTTAATGAAGAAAGTTCAAAATATTCTATATATCCATTTCCTTACTAGGAAATGAGATGCATTACTAAGACACTATTTGCTTCTTGGGGTAAAGATGGGGTTTTAAAACTTTAAATGGTACCAAGGGGCATAATGTGACTGCCAGGCAATAAAGAACCATTTGAGTTTCTCATTTATTGAGTCCTCTGAGTTTTCATGATTTTTTTCAGAATTATTAATAAACTACTATACCACATCAAACTGAGTTTAATATCAGAAAAATGGTGTATAATAACAGTAGTAACTATGATTATACTTAATATTTAATTGTGATTTTTCATACGTAAGTCTTTTGACTGACATTAACTTACTTTTCTTTACAACAACATTGTATCAGACATAGTAGTTTTCAAACACAGGGGCTGTTGATTCCAAGAGCTAATGATCTTAGCCATAATAATAAACTGTTTACTTGCAAACAAGAGGAGGAAACTTGTTTCCTTAAATTGTCAAAATGGCCTTAGAAAATTCTGCCTCTATGGATAAGACATGTAGCTATTGGCTCTGGTTCAGTTATTATCTCATCTAGAGGGAGACAGGAATTAGAATTTTTCATCAACAGTATCCCTGGAACATGGTCCTACATGGCCTTGACCAATGCATGCCAGGAAGATTTCAATAAAGGAAGGGAACAAAAACTAAATATATTTTGAAACATTTTATATCTTGTTCCCTGTCCTGAGAAATCATGCTTGTTTTCTTATTATTATTTCTATCATGAGTTAAGATATTCATCTCTCCAGGTCCCGAGAGAAAACTGACCACCTAGAATTGGAGACCATCATGCTTAATCACCTTTTTATGAAAGAGATACTCAAGTCATCTCCCCCTCCCTGAGCCTGCCTCCTGAGCACGGAGCCCCACTTCCCTTTACCCATCCTTCTTACAGATAGGAAACAGTGTAGTGCCCAGAAAGCAGAATCACAGAGAGGAGCTCCTTGCAGAGGGTTGGGTGAGAAACCACTGAAGAAGATACTATTTATTAATATTATAAATAAATAATAAATATTTATTACTTAGGTCAAAAGTAAAAGGAATGTTTAAAAATAAAGATAACAACAACTAAATATGTATTTCAAATTTTTATTTGCTTATATTTTTTTAAAAACTAAGTGAACATAAAGACTGTGGAGAAAAGAACTTCCCCAATTTTAAGCCAAAAATTCATAAAATGCCACTTACTTATGATATTTTGAGCTATTCAGGCTTTTTTTTTTTAAGAACCTGAAGTAGCTCTAAAGCAAGGGGAGCAGGCAGCATATACACCCAACCTGAGAAATTCCTTAAATGGATTGTACAGAAAACTCAAAAACCAAGTCTAGTACCGACATGCAGCATCGGCCTGTGATAAGACCAGAGCAGGATGTGGGACTGGATACTCCCATTCCCATTTCCTTCAGTTGCCTCTCTTGTCTGCCTTGTTCAATAGAATGTGTTTAAAGGGAACTACATAAATGTCCAGAGCACTGTATTTTTCTAGTATTTGGGGAAATACACACGTGGGTACATTGAAATGTGACATTGAAATTTCCTTTTCGAAGTTAAGAGTTTACAAGGGCCTAAAGATTGGCACGGCACCTAATGTATTTTACAGTGAGTTATTTTTACCTTAATGAGCTCGGTTATACTGCAAATTAATCCAGTCTTCAAGTATCTTTTTCTTTGAAACCTCATAAAAATGTGTTCCTTTCTTACTCCCATGTTACTTCCTAATTTCATTAAAATGCACCATATGTTTTAATTTATTGTAGACCTCATTCATTTAATTAGTCATCCAATTATTCAACAAATATTTAAAAAGCTTACTAGGCACTGAGGTTGCCACACTAGAAAGAAGAATAGACTCTGAATCTTTGATGATTTGATTAAGTCACTATATCAATTCAAAAGCTGCTTGCTTTCAAATCACAAGTGAAAAAATGAAATCCCTTATTGTTTAAGCCAATTTTTTGCTATTTACTGGCAAAAGCCTTTTAACTAATGTTCGTTCAACTATTTCCTTCACCTGGCATAGATTAGATACTTAATATTTGCACAGAATGATTAAATTATATTACTCTTCATATTACATTTGTGTTAGCTGATAAAGCAGCCACTCCGCTTATTCATTTTGTGAGGCAACGAAATAAACTCTCAGGATACTAAAGAAAGATTATTAAGGTTATATGACAATATGCTTAAATGAATTTCACAGTTTCAAAACTTGAAGTAAACAAGATAAAAATTAAGAGTCACTTTAAACAAGGATAAAAGTTACATAGAAAATTTAAGTATGGTCCGAAGCAAAGTTTTGCAATACAAGCTTTCCACACTGACAAACATTATACAACTTCCTTCCTAAGAGTTCTGTATTCCCTGATTGTGGCTAAAACTCAGACTTTCTCTAACTATATTTTTCCCAACCTGATCTCTTTGACCTGTAGGGTTAACATTATCAAATGGAAGGAAATTCTGGCCCATAGTGAATTTAAATTCTGACCTAATATATGTTCAGAAATACTCAGATTTATGAGTAATGCTTTTTTGGAGAAGAGTCCTTAGACAATCTCAATTTTATTATTATAATCTAAGTTACCTAAATCAGTTCATCATGAGGGTTTGAGAAACTGTTTTCCAGGCTGTGATCATGATATAAATTGCATCAGATAAATTTTACCAGGTGAGCAATCAAAAATGCTGAAGTATTGCTTTCCGATTCCATCCTAGCCAGCAATTTGGCTCTCAGCAAGAAGACAAAATGTTTCTTGAATGACTGATGAATTCTCTTTTCAAATGATTGCAGGATGTTGGATGCATTGCTGGCAAGAAAGCTAGCTGATTCTATGGGGGCTAAAATGGCTTATGACTCATAGAATTGATTAGGAGCATAATGGTTGTCCACAGCAGATGGCTAAGCTGGAGTCAGCCCATTTGCAGCCACAGCTGGAGGTGCTGGAAGCCATCTTCCAGATGTCAGGGCAGAGAAACCTGCTCTGAGTCACTGCAGCTGAAGTGAGGATTGGAACGGCAGACACCTCTGGCACCTGCTACATTGGCCTCGTCTTTCCTCCTCTTGCCACTACCAAATTCAGGGATATCATTACTTAGGCCTGAGGCTCCTAATTATCCACACTCTCCTTTAAATAGTATTTCAAAGGATCTGTTGCATCTCTTTGATACAATCAGTCTCCATTTGATTTGTGTATAAAAATTATCCTTGGTACTTTTTGAAATGCAAATTGCTGGGACTGATTCAATCTCAGAATTCCAAGGTACAATTTTTAACAATCACTTCTCCACAAGATTCCTTATAGGTGGTCTAGACCTCTCTGTGAAAGGCATACTTGAGTAAAGGAAGTAGAGTGTACAGAAAATACCATTAGATAGGGCTGTGGTTAACAACTTAGGGATATACTGTATGTTTACACCTACATTTTAAAGGTGTAACAAATTATAAGAAAAGTTCTCAGTATAAGGCTATAAGATTTAGCAAATAAAATACAGGGCACCCAGTTAAGTTTGAATTTCAGAAGAAAAGTGACTTTTTTAAGGATAAACATGTCCCATGCAATATTTGGTACATACTTACATTAAAAATAGTATACACTGTTTATCTAAAATTCCGATTTAACTGGGAGTCCTGTATTTTATCCAGCAACCCTCTCTAAGTAGGAAACCTAGCCATAGCATAAAATGAATTGGGAACATCAATTATCCTCTAGGAATACAGTCACACGAGGCTACTGCTAAGGTTCCTTAATGGTAGAGGGATCTATAGTCCTGTAATGTTATCTAAATCAGAAACTGGATCCCAATGTTTCTGAACCTGCAGAAATTTGGCTTTGCTGAACAATTGTTGCTAAGTCAACTTATAGGAATTTATATATTTATGACATATTTATAAATATTGACATTTATATCACCTCGAACAAAAAAATGTTTATAGCTGCACTATTTTTAGTAATGTGGAAACAACCCAAATACCCATCAACTGCTGACTGGATAAACAAATGAGGTAAATCATACGATGAAATATTATTTGCTCATAAAAGTGAGTGAATCATTAATACATCTTACAACATGTATGAGCCCTGAAAACATCATGATAAATGAAAAAAAACAGTCACAAAATATTATATTGGGTTGACCCAAAAGACCATATGGTTTTTTCCATAAAATAAAAGACACATTTTTCATTTTTACCAATAACTTTATTGATTTGGGTATTTTGAATATGTTGGCTCTCTCCTGTGTTATAATGTTGATTGTTTTCAATTAATGTCTCTATTTGATCACCATCAACTTCAACTGGTCTACCCAACTGTGGAGCATCATCCAGCATGAAACCTCCAGCACGAAACTTCACAGTCCACTTCGACATGTTGCATCAGTCACAGCACCTTCTCATACGCTGCACAAATCTTTTTATTTTTCATTTCAGTTGTGCTTTTACCTTTCTTGAAATAATAAAGCATAATAAGCCAAAAATGTTGCATATTTTCTTCCATCCTCAATATTAAAATGGCTACACATTTTGGAGATGAAACCCTTGTCTGAGGTATCATTGGCAAATATGTTTTCCCATACTGTTTGTTCTCTTTTTATTTTAATACTGTTTTCTTTAGCCATGCAGAACCTTTTTATTTTGATGAGGTCCCATTTGTTTATTCTTTCCTTTATGTCCCTTGCTCCAGGGGACATACCAGTGAAGATGTTGCTGCGTGGAATGTCTGAGATTTTTCTACCAATGTTTTCCTCTAGGACTTAGATGCTGTCATGACTTATATTTAAGTCTTTTATCCACCTTGAATTTATTTTTGTGTATGGTGTAAGTTGGTGCTCAAGTTTCATTTTTTTGCATATACCTGTCCAGATTTCCCAACACCATTTGTTGAAGAGGCTATTTTTACATTTTATGCTGCTGCTCCCTTTGTCAAAAATTAATTGGCCATAGAGACTTGGGTTAATTTCTGGGCTCTCTATTCTGTTCCATTGGTCTATCTCTGTTTCTTTGCCAGTACCAGGCTGTTTTGATTACAGTGACCTTGTAATACAGTTCAATATCAGGAATTGTGATCCCTCCTACTTTGCTCTTCTTCCTCAAAATTGCAGCAGATATTCGGGCACGTTTATGGTTCCATATAAATTTTTGAAGTGTTTGTTCTATATCTGTGAAATATGCCATTGGTACTTTGATAGGAATTGCACTGAATCTATAAATTGCTCACACGACTCCACTCCAGGAAGAAAAAAAAAAAAACAATTAAAAAATGGGCAAAAGAACAGACACTTCACCAGGGAGGACATACAGAGGGCCCAGAGACATATGAAAAGATGCTCAGCATCACTAGCCATCAGAGATGCAAATTAAAACCACAATGAGATACCACCTCATACCAGTCAGAATGGCCATCATAAACAAATCAATAGACAAGTGTTGGAGAGGATGTGGAAAAAAGGGAACCCTAGTGCACTGTTGGTGGCAACGTGGACTGGTGCAGCCACTGTGGAAAACAGTATGGAATTTCCTCAGAAAACTAAAAATGGAACTGCCTTTTGACCCAGCAATTCCACTGCTGGGATTATACCTCAAGAGCCCTAAAACACCAATCCAAAAGAACCTACGCACCCCA
Organism: Micronycteris hirsuta; assembly: GCA_004026765.1. NCBI lineage: Eukaryota > Metazoa > Chordata > Mammalia > Chiroptera > Phyllostomidae > Micronycteris > Micronycteris hirsuta. Next base: position 109,585 of record PVJI01001362.1, read on the forward strand.
ATGTTCATAGCAGCACAATTTACAATAGCCAAGTGCTGGAAACAACCTAAGTGCCCATCAGCAAATGAGTGGATCAAGAAACTATGGTACATTTACACAATGGAATTCTACACAGCAGAGAGAAAGAAGGAGCTTATACCCTTTGCAACAGCATGGATGGAACTGGAGAGCACTATGCTAAGTGAAGTAAGCCAGATGGTGAGGGACAAATACCATATGATCTCACCTTTAACTGAAACATAATAAACAAAAGAAAAAAGCAAACAAAATATAAACAGAGACATTTAAATTAAGAACAATCTAACAACAGCCAGATGGGAGGGGCAGGGGGAAGGGACTGTGGGGAGAAGTGTTTTCAGGAACTACTATAAAGGACACATAGACAAAACCAAGGGGGAGGGTGGAAGCAAGGGAGGGAGGTGGGTTTGGATGGGGTTGGGGGGAGGGGAGGGGAGAAGATGCAGACAACTGTAATTGAACAACAATAAAGTAATTAAAAAAATAAATAAAATAAAATGGCTACACAAAAATTGACCAATTTTGATAAGCTTTTTTAATGTTTGCTGATATGACAGCTGTCACAATACAATCTAACAAAATTGTTTTGAATAAAGTTAAAGACAACTAACCACTACTAGAGCCATCTTAAGGAAAAAATCAAATGAACTTTTTGGCCAACACAGTATCATTCAATTCATACAAAAATCCAGAACAGGGAATAGGGAAATCTATAAGGACACATAGTAAACTAGGGTAGTGTTTAGGGTAGGGGGGAATGTAAGAAAAAGGGGGGCTTGGTAACTGGAGGGAATGGAGTTTCTTTGTGAGGTGAGGTAATTGTTCAAAAATTGACCATAGTGATTATTGCACATATCTTTAAACATACTAAAAACTATTAAATTGTTCACTTTAGTGAATGAATTGTCTGATATGTGAATTACATGTTAATAACTCTGTTTAAAAAATAGCCAAACTATTTCTTCTTTTTTGAGTGACTATAATTGTTAATATATTTTAAATTTGTGTTCACATGTTTAATGCTCATATATAAAAATGCAGTTGGTATTTTATGTTTACCACATCCTTGCTGAACACGCATCTTAGGGGTTGTGCTTTTGCTGTTTCTTATCACTTGAGTGAAGTTAGAAATCCATTTCCCTTTATCTCCCATTACAGTTACTATATAATTATCTTACATTTTTTCTACATACATTTCCAACCACATCATACAGTGTTAAAATTTTTGCTTCAACCATCACACCTAATTTAGAAACTCAAGAGGTAAAGAAAAAATATGTACTCATATTTTTATTCTTTTCATTGTTTTTCTTCATTTTTAATATTCCAAGATTCCTGCTTTTATCATTTCCTTTGTCTTTAAAATAGTTCCTGTAGTCATTCTTTTATTTTTTTATTATTATTATTTTAAAATGAATGTACTGGGTTGACATTGGTTAACACAATTATATAGGTCTTAGGTATAGAGTTCTACAGTACGACTTCTATATATTATATTGTGTGTTTACTACCCTGTCAAGTCTCCTTCCATCACCATTAATCCCCCCTTTAACTTCTACCTTCCCCTACTTCTCTGACAATCACCTTACTGTTGTCTGTGTCCATGAATCTCTTTTTTTCTTTGCTTAGTTCCTTCATCCTTCTCAACCACCCCAACACCCTACCCTCTGATAGCGTCAGCTGGTTCTCTGTATCCATGACTCTGTCTCCACTTTGTTAGTTTATTTTGTTCATTAGATTCCACATGTAAGTTAAATTAATGGTACTTGTCTTTCACTGACTGGTTTATTACACTAAGCATAATACTCTCCGGGTCCATCCATGCTGTCACAAAATGCAAGATTTCTTTCTTTTACAAGGCTGAGTAGTATTCCATTGTGTAAATGTGCCATGGCTTTTCTATTCACTCAGCTACCAGTGGGTACTGGGGCTGCTTTCAAATCTTGGCCACTCTAAATACTGCTACAATGAACATAGCATGCATATATTCTTTTGAATTAGTGTTTCAAGTTTCTTTGGAAATAGTCCCAGAAGTAGAATTATTGGGTCATAAGACAATTTCATTTGTTTTTACTTTTTCGAGGTAACTCCATACTGCTTTCCACAGGGACTGCACCAATCTGCATTCCCACTAGCAGTGCAAGACGGCTCCCCTTTCTCCACATTCTCACCAACACTCGTTTGTTGATTTATTCATGATAGCCATTCTGACAGGTGTGAGGAGATATCTCATTGTGGTTTTAATTTGCATTTCTCTGATGATTAGTGACATTGAGCATCCTTTCATATGTCTATTGGCCATCTGTATGTCCTCTTTGGAGAAGTGTCTATTCAGGTCTTTTGCCTGTTTCTTAATTGGATTGTTTGTTTTTTTGGTTTTGAGTTTTATAAGTTCCTTAGCAATCAGACAAGAAGATATACAAGGTATTCAATCTAGAAAAGAAGAAGTAAAACTGTCATTATTTACAGATGACATGATACTGTATATAGAGAATCCTAAAGATTCCACCAAAAAATTACTAGAACTGATAAATAAATTCAGTAAAGTAGCAGGATACAAAACAAATACTTAGAAATCAACTGCATTTTTACACACCGATAATGAGCTATCAGAAAGGAAAGCTAAGAAAACAATCCCATTTACAATTGCTTCAAAATATAAAATACCCAGGAATAAATTTCACCAAGGTAGTGAAAGACCTATACATAGAAAATTATAAAACACTGAAGAAAGAAATTGAAGAAGACACAAAAATATGGAAGCATACACCATGTTCATGGATAGGAGGAAATGACTATAATACCCAAATAATCTATATATTAAATGCAATTCTTATCAAGATACCAATGGCATATTTTACAGAACTAGAACAAATATTCCAAAAATTTATATGGAACCACAAAAGACCTCAAATAGCCACAGCCATCTTGAGAAAGATGAATCCTGCTACCTGATATCAAACTATACTACAAGGCCATAGTAATCAAAATAGCATGGCACTGTCATAAAAACAGACATATTGATCACTGGAACATAATAGAGCAGCTCTATAGTCAATATTTGACAAAGGAGGTAAAAACATACAGTGGGGTAAAGATAGTCTATTCAATAAATGGTGTTGGGAAATAGTCATTCTTTTTAAGTAGTCTGTTGACAATAAATTCTCTTTGTATTTCTTCTTCTGAAAATATCTTGATTTCTTCTTCATTCCAAAAGGTTATTTCCACTCACTGGAAAGTTCCAGGTTGACAGTTCTCTTTCAGCAATGAAAAATATTGTGCTGCTTTCGTTGGGGCTCCATGGGTTCTGGTGAGAATCTTCTGTTATTCAAATTTTTTCTCCCATATGGGAGGTGTCATTTCCCTCTCTCTGGCAAATTCTCCCTTTCTCTGGTAAACTCTCTTGCCATTTCTCCCAAATGGCAAGGTGTCATCTCCCTCTCTCTGATTTCATTTTTTTTTTCTTTGTCTTTAGTCAGAAGCTTGACAATGATGTAGTTTGGCATGGATTTCTTTGAATTTATCTTATTTGAATTCACTCAGCTTCCTAAACCTCTAGGTTTATATATTTTGCCAAATTTAGGGACTTTTTAGCCATTTTTTCTTTGAGTACATGTTCAGTCCCACTCTCTCTTCTCTGAGACTCTGATGACACAAATGTCAGATAAGGATACATGTCCTTTTGTAGCTAATATAGCTCATTAATAACTTAAACAATTATGTACAATATTTATTATGTAGTAAATGTTAGCTGCAAAAAAACTCAGAAACAACTGATAGGCAACAGAAAAAAAGGAGAAAGCATACCCCCTATCCTTCAACTCCACTCCATAGACACCATGATTAGCTTTTTCATCTTCACTTTTCTGTCTGGAAATTCATTGCTCTCTCTGTCTGGGATAAAATGTGCCCAAAATTATACATATATAATAAAATAAGGTAAATTCATATAGTGAACATCATGTTTTGTGATCCTTTTTTCCCACTCAGCAACAGACCTTGGACTACTTTCATGGTAAATGTCACAGTTATGTTCAACTCTGTAAGTCATGAGACAGCATCACTGACCATTTGGGATGGATTCACCATCCTCTTGCCCTATAGAAGCTTCCCATCTCCTGACCCAAGTCTGTCTGGGAAAATTCAAAGCTAATTTCTAAGTCTTGATATTGCCAAATTTCAAGCCCTGCCATCACTCCCCACAGTTAGCAGCTGACAAACAAATTTTCTTCCTAAAATGCTGAATATGACTTTCAACATCTTCTCTGCTGCTCTGTTCCTGCCAGAAGAGTAAGATGAAGGGCAAAGCTGTTGTTGTTGTTTTTTCTTTTTAATTTCCCTGCAGCACTTAAACATGGTGGAGGGAGAGGAATATGATATTTCTCTGTGTACAGGAAAAATTCTTTTAGTTTTTAGCCACTAAATCTGAAATAATTCAGACTGAGGTGCCCTGACGTTTTTAGCTTTTGAAATCTATGAAAACAAAGAGTTATAAAGCAAGTTATCAATGCAAACATGATTATAAAATGTCAGTTCAAAATGAACAAACACTCATAAACAAACACAACAATGTGGTAGTTTACAGAGGGAAGAAGAGCAGGGGAGTTAGTAAAGGGTAAAGGACCTAAAATATATGGTGATGGAAGATTTTGACTTTGGGTGGTGGACACAGTGATATGCACAGATGATGTATCATAGAATTGTACACTTGAAACCTATATAATTCTATTGACCAATTGTCACCCCCCAAAATTTAATTTTAAAAAAGTCAATTTAATTCTCTTATCAAGAAAATCTTTCAAGTTATTTACACATATCATTTATTTTAATTATTATTCTAATTGATCACTCATTTTTCCGTTTTTTGCAAGATCAGGTTCCTCAGTACTTTCTTCTGGGGGGGTATCAGTAGAGTTTATTTTTTATTGTTGTGAAATTACACTTGTCCCCACTTCCCTCCATTACTCTTCCACTGTCCTACCCACCCCTAACTACCACGTTCAATCCTCCTCCTGCCATTGTCTTTGTCCATGGGTCTTTTATTCATATTCCTTGAAGATCTTTCACCTTCTCTCTCCCATTATCCTCCTCCCCTCAGTCCTCTGGTTACTGTCAGTTTGTTTTTTATTTCCACGTCTCTAGTTCTATTTTGCTAATTTGTTTGTTTTGTGGATTAGGTTACACTTATAGGTGAGATCACATGGTATTTGTCTTTCACCACCTGGCTTATTTCACTAGCGTAATGCCCTCCAGATCCATCCATGCTGTCACGAAGAGTAGGAGCTCCTTCTTTCTTTCTGCTGGGTAGAATTCCATTGTGTAAATGTGCCACAGGTTTTTGATCCACTCATTTACTGATGGGCACTTAGGCTGTTTCCAGCACTTGGCTATTATAAATTGTGCTTCTATGAACGTTGGGATGCATAGGTTCTTTTGATTTGATGTTTCAGGATTCTTAGAGTATAATCCCAGCAGTGGAATTGCAGGGTCAAGAGGCAGCTCCATTTTATTTTTCTGAGGAAATTCCATACTGTATTCCACAGTGGCTTCACCAGTCTGCACTCCCACCAACAGTGCACTAGGGTTCCCTTTTCTCCACATCCTCTCCAACACTTGTTTGTGGATTTGTTTATGATGGCCATTCTGACTAGTATGAGGTGGTATCTCATTGTGGTTTTAATTTGCATTTCTCTGATGGCTAGTGATGCTGAACACCCTTTTATATGTCTCTAGGCCCTCTGTATGTCCTCCTTGGTGAAGTGTTTGTTCGAGTCTTTTGCCCATTTTTTAATTGTTTTTTTTTTTCTCTTCCTGGTGTGGAGTTGTGTGAGTTCTTTACATATTTTGGAAATCAAACCCTTGTCTGAGGTATGAATGGTAAATCTATTTTCCTATACTGTTGGTTCCCTTTTCATTTTGCTAATGCTTTCTTTAGCCATGCAGAAGCTTTTTAATTTGATAAGGTTCCATTTGTTTATTCTTTTTTATATCCCTTGCTCTAGGGAACATATCAGTGAAAATATTGCTACATAGGATATCTGAAATTTTCCTGCTGTGTTCTCCTTTAGGCAGCTCCCAAACTTTTTTTGAGAGACCAGCATCATCCTGATCCCCAAACCACATAAAGACCCAACAAAGAAAGAAAACTACAGGCCAATATCGCTGATGAATATGGACACTAAAATCCTCAGTACTTTCTACTCAATGCCATTTCTTAACATGGACTCAATTGTCTAAACATGTGGGTTCAAATCCCAGCTATCCCCCACTTCTATACACATACACACACACACATACACACACACACACACACACACACACACATATCCTGGGACAAGTCACTTAACTTCTTTGAGCCTTAACTTCTTCATCTAAAACAAAGAACAAAAAATGGCTCCCATTTGATAGGATATTAAAAGTCATAAGTTATGATGTACTTAATAAGTTTTTTAATGTGTGAAATTTTATATACATGAAAGTTCTTACTAATATTTTATATTAGTTCCACTTACTCTACACACAAAATGACCTGTAGCTGATTTGCAGCTTAATACAGTTCAATTGTACTCTCCATTCTGGAGGAATTTTGTCAATAGAAAGAATTAGTAAAGTTATATTCATCTTTGGCAATATATTTATATGTGTTTCTCTAGCATTTCTTCTCAATACAGGTCTTCCTCAACATGAAACATCTATTTTTCTGAATGTATCACAGAGAAATTATGGCAGGAATAGATCCAGCGTGGCTGAGTAATCAGGGAAAAAGTAGAATAAAGGCCAAACTTTAAAAATGACTCCCTCTATATATTTGCTTTCAGTAGTTTCTTACATAGAATGGGCTGCAGAAATGTATGATTGTTTAAATCTGTAAGGTCCTTGGGAATACCATTTTCCTGGTGCCTGTGATCCCAGATACCTCTAATATTGCTTCTCATGTAGTTCCTGTGCATAGTTTAGGACAGAGGTTCTCAAACGGGGACTATTATGTAAATATCTCCCAGGGAACATTTATGAATGTTTGGAGATACTTTTGGTTGTCAGAATTTTGGAGATTTCTATTGGCAGCTTTAGGAAGAGGCTAAAGATATTGCTATACATTCAGCAATGCATTGAACAATATCCATAATAAAGAATAATCCAGCCAAAATGTTAACAGTGCTGAAGTGAAGAAACCCTGGGCATGTAGAATCTCATAGCTTTATGATTGGTTCTAAGCTAGAACTAAAGAGGCCCTTCTCCCAGAGTGGTGCAGTGTTAGGCCATCAAGTCAAAATTCAGTGAGGCAGTAGTAAGAGAAGCAGGGGACTCTCATCATCTCTGCTGTTCTTCCAGACCATGTCAGAACACCATCACCCTACCCCTGCACAGCTGATCCTCCACGGAGGGTAGAGTTTGGTGGTCAGTGGTCACAGGAAGTCCTCACAGCTGACTGGCCTGGGTAAATCGGCCCCATTGACCTACCAACACCAATCAAGCCTCAACTACAAGAGGATGGTGTACTCAGGCCACACGGAAGGCAAACCTCAAGTGCCCAGCTTGGGTGACTGGGGAGGCTGTGCCACAGGACCATACAGGACACCTACTACATTAGGCCATGCTATCAAGACAGGGAGTCATAGCAGCTCTACCTACTACAAAGAAACAAACACAGGGAGGCTGTCAAAAATGAGGAGACAAAGAAACATGGCCCAAATGAAAGAACAGATCAAAACTCCAGAAAAAGAGCTATTAAAATGGAGATAAGCAATCTATCAGAGGCAAAGTTCAAAACACTGGTTATAAGGAAGCTCAAGTAACTTAGTGAGGACCTCAATAGCTTAAAAAAGAGCCAGGCAGAAATGAAGGGTATACTAACTGAAGTGAAGAACAATTTACAGGGAATCAATAGTAGACTGGAAAAGGCCAAGAATCAAAGCAATGATATGGAACATAAGGAAACAAAAAACAACCATTTGGAACAACAAGGAAAAAAAATAATCCAAAAAAATGAAGATAGTGTAAGCAACCTCTGGGACAACTTCAAGAGTCCAACATTCATATCATAGGGGTAATAGAAAGAGAAGAAAAATAGCAAGAAATTGGAAATCTATTTGAAAAACTAATGAAAACTTCCCGAATTTGGTGAAGGAAATAGACACACAAGTCCAGGAAGTACATAGAGCCCAAACAAGATGGACACACCAAGACACATCATAATTAAAATACCAAAGTTTACAGATAAAGAGAGGTCTTAAAAACAGCAAGAGGAAAACAGTTACCTACAGGGGAGTTCCCATAAGGCTATGAGCTGATTTCTCAAAAGAAACTTTGCAGGCTAAAAGGGACTGGCAGGAAATACCCAAAGTGATAAAAAGCAGGGACCTACAGCCAAAATTGCTCTACCCAGCAAAGCTATAATTTAGAATTGAAGGGCAGATAAAGAGTTTCCCAGACAAGGAAAATCTAATGGAGTCATCATCACCAAACCACTATTATATGAAATGTTAAAGGGACTTATACAAGAATAAGAAGATCAAAAGTATCAACAACAAAATGGCAATAAACACATACCTATCAACATTTGAATCTAAAAAACAAACTAAGCAAAGAAGAAGAACAGAGACAGAATCATGACTACGGAGAGCATTTTAATGATTGCCAGATGGGTGGGGTGTGGGGGAATGGGTGAAGAGGTGAAGGGAACAAATTCTATTCTGTAACAAATAGGTAGTTACAGAATAGCCAGGGGGATATAAATTACAGTACAGGAAGTGGAGTAGCCACAGGACGTATATGCATGACCCATAGGCATGAACTGAGGTGTGGGGATTGCCTGAGAGAGTAGGGATGGGGGAGGGGGGGCAAGGGGGAAAAACTGGGACAACTGCAATAACATAATCAATAAAATATAATTTAAAAGAAAAAAAAACTAAGTCTCAATACAAGTGAGTTGATTGGGCCTTTGCCCTTTTTACAGAGCTGTCACCTCTCTATCACCCTCACGGCTGTTTCTCGTAATCACTCAAGAACACAGCAACTTCTTATCCTCTAGCCTCTTGGGTGTGATTCAGTAAGTGCCCATTTTTCTGGATTTGGTTCAGTAGGTTCTCATTTCATATACTTGATTGTTATTTACACAGAGACTAGATAGGCTTGTATAACATCAGCTTTAGGGTAAGGGAAGAGTCTTGCTAAATTAAATGATGACTACTGACCAATCAAAATTATATTTCAGACACTATATTTTTCTGTTCTCTTCAAGATTCTTTTAGTTCTTAGTGATTTGGTAAAGCTCACACAAATAGCCTTCTTCACTAGCATATTCATGGTCATATTCTATTATTTGTAATGTCATTTGTGTTTTTTTGTATCTACTATTTGTATTTTTACTGATGCTATTGATGGCACATAGTAAGAGATGAAGGACTGTACTAGGCTACTGGCTTTCAGATTGTGAGGGAGGCTTTTTTCAAGTCTTGATCTGGTCACTTTGACTCATTTGTCATTTTACTAAATTAGGAAAAGCAAAATTACTAATTTTTTTTATTTTAAGTATATTTTGTGGGTTAGCTGACTCAATGACCAAAACCAACCATTCTAGGGTGAATATTTCACAGCAATATAATTCAGGAAAGGTTTAAGAGTCTAAATGTCCAAAAAGAACAATTTAGAAGCCTTTTCAGCTTCCCTTCAGAAGACTGAGCCTCTGTTACCTAAACTTTCACAACATCCAATGTCTGTGGTCACTATTTTCTCCTTTATAACTGGCTACAGAATGAATCTAGTCATGTTTAACCACCATTTATTCCTGTTCAATATTTGCTACCACTCTATATTTTTCAGTTTAGTAATTCAACATTCGACAGTCAAGAAAAGAACTTTCTATTATTAGCATATACTGTGCACGTATGGCAGATGGTGACTTGAGCTCGAAGTTTAATAAAAGAGATTAGGAGTAGAAATGTTCTTACTTATTTACTTAAGCAAATAAAGAAAAGAAATTTAATAAAGTAAATATAGAATAGTAAATTACATATTATTGAAGCACCTTTTCAAATAAAAATTACCTACAAATTAATCATTTTGACAATATTAGATTTTAGCTTTCCCATAAACTTATCACCAAAACTTAAGGAAAAATATTTTTATTACATATAAACTTAAAGCCAGATTTCTTTTGGAGTAATAAGAGTATTTTTAGGAGTTTATACAGGCTTTGTGTCAGGAAGTCCTCCTAACCGTTTACTTTAGTCCCTACTTTGCTTGAAAGTGATCTAATTTTTAAAGAAATTTGTCAATCTGTATCCTAAATCATTTCTTAGTATCATTCAACACTGGTAATCACTTATTTTTTGAAAGGCTTTTTTTACTTTTAGCTGCTATGAAGGGACATGCTCATGATTTTCCTTCCACTTCTCTGCTCCCTTCTTTTTGTGGCTGAATAATATTCTATTATGTGTATGTATGTATACATATACATACATATATATACATTACATAATTTTCTTTATCCACTCAACCATCAATAGTATACAAACTATCACAATGTCGACATCTGGTTAACTCAACTTACTCCTTCTATTTCTTTATTTTCAAAATAAGAAATGTGGTGATTAAGATCAATCTAGGTTTCACACTTAATTTTACAATGAATTGCTATCTAGAGTTGATCTGATACAGAAGAAAAATAGTTGTTCTCTTTATTAATCTGAATCAGTGCTTTTGAAATGATTATTTGTGGTAGATCAGTTAAATGGGTCAAAAGGGTTCTGAGCTTATTAATTATTGGGAAAGACTATTGATATGTTTCTCTCATGCGGCACAGAGCCGATTGCTATAGCCAGTGTTCTGAGAAGGCCTGCAATTAACCTCTTTAACTTTGTTTAAACCAACTGTTCTTATGACCCAAATTAATGTGCCATAACACATATAACTTGACACATTACATAACATAACACATTTTATATAACACACGCTACTAGTTGGAAAATAACTTTGTTTTGGAACTTAAGCTCTTGGGTCCTTAAAGAGCTGAACTATATATAACTTTCCTCACACCTTCATAAGCCTGGTTGTTTCAACAAGTCTAACCTGTGTCTATAGGGCTGAGTGCAAGCAGTTTCACAGCATGGCCATCTGTTCCAAATTCTCAATATAAAAATTCCCATTAATCTAACTCAGAAGCCTCCTCCTTACAGCACATTAACAGACTGGAAATTCATGGTGAGTGAATTCAGGGTCACTGTACTCCCAAATAGCTTTCTTTCCAGGGACACGGAGAGGGACATACTCTATTGCTCATGAGTCATCTCCACCTTAACTCCTGCCCTGAGATGTCTGCAGGTCAAAGATTGATATCATTAGTACCGTTGCTTGTACTGTTGCTTACAAACAGTACTAAGCATGATTTTGATCCCCAAAACCTCCTTCTGCAAAGTTCAGGAAATAGCACTGAATTAAAAACCTCCGGAAAAATAAAATCTATGTTTTTATGTTTCATAGAGCTAGTACTAATTCCTCAACTTTTCCCAGGTTTTTTTTGTTTATAACTTTGATTTTAATGTATTTGAAAAATAAAATATAGTATAGCATTTTTATTTAAAAGAAAATTTTATAGCCATAATAATCAATAACATATTAAGTTACATAGCATGGGATTCTTTTTTTTTTTTAGTTTTATTGTATTTATTGTATTTTTCAATTACCATTTAGTCCCCTTATACTCCCTTCCCATCCACAAAATCACCACACTGTCGTCCGTGTCCATGAGTCCTTTTTGCTTTAAGCTCAATCCATTCACCCTCTACCCACCAGCACCCCTTAGCTGTTATCCTGCTTTGTATGAGTTTGTTTCTATTTTGCTTATTAGTTCAGTTTGTTTACTAAATTCCACATGAAGTGAAATCATATGGTATTTGTCTTTCTCTGATTGGCTTATTTCACTTAGCATAATGCTCCAAGTACATCCATACTATTGCCAACGGTGAAATTTTCTTCTTTTTTATGATCAAGCCATATTTCATTGTGTAAATGTCCCATAGTTATTTTACCCACTTATCTACTGATGGGCACTTGGGCTGTTTTCATATCTTGGTGGCTGTAAATAACATTGCAGTGAACATAGGGGTATTATGTGCTTTCAAATTAATATTTTGGGTTCCTTCAGATACGTTCCCAGAAGTATGACTGCTGTATCAAAAGGCAGATCCATTTTAATTTTTCGAGGTATCTCTATACTGCTTTCCACAGTATCTGCACCAGTCTGCATTCCCACCAACAATGCAAAAGAATTCCCCTTTCTGCACATCCTCACAGCACTTGTTGTTTGTTAATTTATTGATGATAGGCATTCTGAAAAGTGTGAGATGATATCTCATTGTGGTTTTAATTTGCATTTCTCTAATGATTAGTAACATTGAGCATCCTTTCTACTGTCTGTTGGCCATCTGTAAGTCCCCTTTGGAAAAGTGTCTATTCAGGTACTTTATCCATTTTCTAATTTGGTCGTTTGGGGTTTTTTTGGTGTTGAGTTTTGTAAATTCTTTATAAATTTTGGATATTAACCCCTTATCAGATGTATTGGCCAATATGCTCTCCCACTCTATGGGTTGTCTTTTTATTTTGTTGATGTTTTCCTTTGCTGTGCAAAAATGTTTTAGTTTGATATGGTACCATTTGTTTATTTTTTCTTTTGTTTACCTTGCCTTGAGAGAGACATATCTGATAAAATATTGGTATGAGCAATGTCTGAAATTTTGCTGCCTATATTCTCTTCTAGGAGTTTTATAGTTTTGGGTCTAACAATTAAGTCTTTGATCCATTTTGAATCTCTTCTTGTATGTGGTATAAGAAGGTGGTCTAGTTTCACTTTTCTGCATGTATCTAATTATCCTAACACCATTTATTGAATAAACCATCTTTAGCCCATTGTATGTGCTTGTTTCCTCTGTCAAATATTAATTGACTATAAAAGTATGGGTTTATTTCTGCTTCAAAAAGAATAAAATACCTAGGAATGAACCTAACCAAGGATATAAAAGATTTGTACTCAAAAATTATAAGACACTGAATAAATTGATGAAAATATAAGTAAGTGGAAGCACATACCATGTTCCTTGATAGCAAAATAATTAATATCATTAAAATGTCCATACTACCCAAAGCAATCCATAGTTTCGATGCAAATCCTATCAAAATTTCAATGACATACTTCACAGATCTAGAACAAATATATGGGACCAAAAAAGGCCCAAATAGTAACAGTGATCCTGAGAAAGAAGAGTAAAGTTGGAGGAATCATACCACCTAATATCAAATTATAGTATAAGGCCATAGTAAGCAAGACAGCATGGTGTTGGCATAAAAAAAGCACATAGATTAATGGAAAGGAATAGAGAGACTTGAGTGGAATTTTAAAAGTATAGAATTTAAAATCAGTGCTATTCTAATCACTATAGAAATGAATTTTATTGTCCAGAACTATAATTGTAGAGCTTGGGTTTTTTTGTTTTTGTTTTTTAGAGAGAAAGGGGAATGGAAGGAGAAAAATAGGGAGAAAAACATTGACTGGTTGTCTCTTGTACACATCCCAATCAAGGACTGAACCCTCAACCCAGACATGTGCCCTGACTGGGAATCGAACCAGTGACCCTTCACTTTTCATAACCGCACCCAACAAACTGAGCCACACCAGTCAGGATGCAGTTTGTTTCTTATAAAACAATGTCAGCCTTTAAAATTTTGTGGAATGCACTATTAATTTTCCTTTCAGTGTACTTCTGGCCATAGTGTATGGTGCCATCAGCATCATAAATATATTCACCTTTCCACGTCTGCTAGACAATGACTTTTCCTTATTCTTTATATAAGATGATTTTACTTGTGGTTTTATTTAATATGCATACACTAAGATGACTAATAGTTGCTGAAAACCTCTCAATAAGTCTGTTCACTGCAAATTTTGCTAAGGTGACCTAAAAGAAGGGAGGTTGGTAGTTTTTTTTCATATAGGAGAGAATGCCAGAAAGAATGATGAGAATATTTTATATTTTTAATAATTAAGGAAGCCAGAATCTAAAAAGCTGAGTGTATTAGACTGCAAATAGGCTATGATCCACTAAAGGCCCTTATTCTATCTCCATTTTCTGTCACAGTGTCTGACATTTTACAGATGTTCAATAAATATGTATTGGTTGATTGAATGAATGAATGGCTGTATATTATGTGGGAAGATCCATCGCCCTTGTGAAATCCTATAAAATATCTTCAAGGTTATTAAGCATAAAGAGGCCACTAAGGAACCCATGACTGAAAATTAGGAACTAAAATCATAGCTCAGGGCCAAAGGGCCTAAAATTAAAGGGCTAGAGAGACTTTAAGACACAAAAATGGTATAAACTCCTAAAAACATGTGTTTTACTCTGAAAGAAATCTTGCATTATGTTAATAGTTAGCATATAATAAAAAAATTTTTCAAGAGGACTTCTGGTCAGGATGGCACTATAGATAACAAGGCTCACCTCCTTGGACAACCACATCAAAATTACAACTGAAATATAGAACAACCATCACTCAGAACTGTCAGAAATGGAGTTGAATGGAAGTCTCACAACTATGGATTTTTAAAAAGCACATCCAAGCAGACTGGCAGGAGGGGCAAAGATACAGAACAGGCTGTCCCACACCCATGTGTGGTGGACAAAAATTCAGGAAGGATATCTTGGAAGCAAGTATTCCCAGCCCCATACCAGGCCCCTCAGCCCAGGATTCAAATGCTAGGAAGATAAGTTCCCGTAACTTCTAGCTGCAAAAACCAGCAGAAATTGAGTCAGTGGAAGAAACTTCTGAAGTCTCAAGCAGCTCCCCTTAAAAAACCCATATATGGACTCACTCAGACTCATTTCCTCAGCTCCAGCACCATGGTAGCAACTTGAAAGCACTATTGGCATACAGAGAGGAACTGAAGTATCTGGCATCAAAGTAGGAGCAGGGAGACAGCTTTCTCCCAGACAGAAAGGTGGGCAGAGGCCATTGTCCATTTTCTGAGTCCTCCAACAACAGAGCCATAGAGCCAGCAGGCAGGTGCCATATCTGAGATTCCATCAACCTGGCTACCACCGTTTTCCCCACCCTGGAGATCCCCTGAGATTCTGTCCCACCTAACTTATGGGCCCACCCAAGCTGTTAACCATGACTTTTCCATATGAATGGCTGGTCTTTGATCATGCTTCACAACTTCCTAAATCCTATCAAACAAGCAACAGTGTGCCTCAGTAAGCCCCCAACCCCTGTACCTCTTGGCCCCAGGCTTGGCAACAGCAGCAGCCAGCCTAGATTCACAGCTTGGCTTCACCTGGGAATCTCCAAGCCCAGCACAAGTAGCAGCCTTCTCAGATTGCTTTATAGCTCAGGCAGGGTGGCACCAGGCAGAATGCAGGTCAGGGGCTGACCTTGGCCTGCATTATCCGGGAAACCCCAGAGGACAGTTACAGACCATGTCAGAGCACCACCACCCTGCCCCCACACAGCTGATCCTCCACAGAGGGTGGAGGTTGGTGGTCAGGAGTCACAGCCAGTCCTTGCAGCTGACTGGCCTGGGTAAATCCCTGCCATTGACCTGACAGCAGCAATCAAGCCTCAACTACAAGAGGAGGGTGTACTCAAACCACACAAAAGGGCACACCTCAAGTACCCAGCTTGGGTGATAAGGGAGGCTGTGCCACCGGATCCTTGGTAGGCCATGCTACCAAGACAGGGAGTCCTAACAGCTCCACCTAATCCATACAAACAAACACAGGGAGGCTGCCAAAATGAGGAGACACAGAAATATGGCCCAAATGAAAGAACAGATCAAAACTCTAGAAAAACAACTAAACAAAATGGAGATGAGCAATCTATCAGATGCAGAGTTCAAGAACCAAGGTATAAGACAATAAGGAGTGGTGGGCACTGTGACAAACTGAATAATGCACAGCAAATCTCAGGGGATTTAGATTCAAACTGTAAAACCACAAGGCTGCTCAAATATGGTTCAATAGGCATGAGAATCTTAAGTTGAAATGCTCAAGGAATATGAAGTTCTTGGATCTGGTTTCTGGTTTTGTTTTTTTTTGGGGGGGGGTGGTTTCCTGACTCAATTATACCTTAATTCTATCCTCAAAGATGGACTTTGTTATAAAACAAAAAGGTAAGTTATTTCATCATAACCTTGGAAACCAAGAACAGAGTAAGGATAATAAAATATAAAACAATGGACAAAATAAATGCATAATATGGTTTCTATTTGCAAGCATAATATAAGTGTGTCTCAAGATCTTAGCTAGGAAAGGCATTTTATACTTCAGATGAACTGAAGTCCTAGCCTCTTCCCACTTCTCAACTGACCATCAGTTATTTTCCTAAGAAAGAAAAATAAATAAATAATGAACTTTTAAACTTTTCAGATGTCATTAAGTAAAGCAAGTGTTAATGTTGGACTTATGAATTGAATGAATTTATAAATTTGAATTTTATTCTAAAATTATAGCTTGTTTGAGAAGAAAACCTTCTTTCTACAGAAATATTCTCCTTGCCTGAACAATTTCTCCTCAGTGCTTTCTTTCTATACCCAGGTAGGTTGGTAAGTAGTGATAAACAATATAATGCTGTCAGTTAGTAGGTTCAGCTGCAAGTAATGGAAATAGATTTCAAGAGCTTAAATAAACAAAATAAGTTTACTTTTTTTCTCAGTAAACTACAAGTAAGTAGCTGTTACATCTGTTCAGCATCGTTGTCAAGGACCGATGTTCCTTTGGCAAGAACTGGATGACATGCCCCTGTGGTCATGTGCGCATCCAGAGAGAGAAACAATTATTTAACTGGACATACTGCTACCAGAGAAAAGACAAAGGGATGTGGACAGGATACAGGTAAGCAAGTGACAGTGGATGCTAAAATTACAAAGTAAGGTTGTAAGAGAAGAATACAGGAAGTGCTAACTGCAAAGCCACAGGGATTGAATGTTTCCCAAATACCCCCTCAGAGGTTGTTTACATGTACTATTTACTACACATAAATGTAATTTGGAATTATGTGACTATTTATCCTATCATCCTATGTATAGATGATTTTAGATGACTCTATTCAGTGCTTATAATTTTGGTAAAGTTGTTTCAATGGTTTAAATGTAACTATGCCATCTACAAATGTTTAGCTTTTAGTTTATTTGCTGGAACGCAGACTTTATTGGGAAAATTTTTATCATTGAACACAGACACAAGTAAATAACACTAAGGAGAATTTTTGCACTTACAAGTAGAACCTGTGTATCTCCACCTGCTTGATAAATGGAAACTAAAAAAGATTCATTTGATTATCTGGTCTGTCTGGCATCCTGCCTTAGCTGCCATTGCCTACAGCCAACGTTCCCTGAACGTGACTACTCAAGCATTTGCATCATTAATGAGAGAACAGATTCTCAGAGCAGCTGAGGTCCAGATGCTGGCTAGGTATGCATTAAGGTAGACCAAAGATTTAGTCGAAGATGCTATCTTAAGAAAAAGGATAGAAAATAAATCAGCCATAAATCATTTAAAAAGACACAAGAGCCCGGCTGGTGTAGCTCAGTGGATTGAGCGCGGGCTGGGAACCAGAGGGTCCCGGTTCGATTCCAAGTCGGGGCACATGCCTGGGTTGCAGGCCAGGTCCCCAGTAAAAAGACACAAGAAATGCCCCTTTAGATTTTTGATTCTATTGTAAACATATCTCAGGCATCTACCAGGAAGTATTAACATTTTATGCAACATTCCCCAGAAATATATTAATCAGAAAGTTGATTCCAGACCACCATATGCCTGCAAATATGAAAAGTACTGAGGAACTCCGTTATAAAGACTGGGGCTTTGCAGATAGGGAGGGTTTGCCAACTATCTCATAATAAATCTACCCAAAATAGTGGTTGAATGTATGCTATTTGTAAAACAAAGACAGTCAGGCATGTATGGTCATATTTGAGATCTTTTTGAAGATAATATTTATAGTGAACTCTAATCTATTTGTTATTATTATGAAAAAAATAGTATAAATAAAGTTACTTCAAAATGGTATCAGAGCTGCCATCCCAGAGGAACCACTTTGTGCTTCTCACTTCTCAAACTTTGGAGTGTTTGAGCTGGGCAAAACCACCTTTGGACTGCGCCGAAGCAGCAACGTATTCCAAACAACTGCCTGTAAAGTTTACAGGGGAGACATCCTGACTACAGGACTAAAAATTAAAGATGTTCTTTAGAATTATTACCACAGGTATGCCTAAAGAATAGCTTAGGTTATCTGCACCTATAGATATTTCTTCCTTTGCTTATTAAAAGCAATAGAAATTCCTGCCTTCTGGTCATGTACTTTATTCTCCTTCCCTTTCTCTTAAAAACCTCTTGCCTTTTACCACATAGTCAAAACACTATTTGGATTTCTGCCTGAATCAGTGCTTCTCTGAATTGTAATTCTTTATCTCAAATAAACACTTCCTGCCTCTCACTTTGGCCTTTTATTTTTAGGTTAACATAATGTTTTTTTCTTTTTTCATTCTTATTTATTCTATTAGAGTTGTCCCAATTTTTCCCCTTTACCTTCTTCCACCCAGCCCACCCCCTGCTACCATAGTCAATCCCCACACCATTGTGCATGTCCATGGGTCATCCGTACATGTTGACTACTCCCTTCTTCCTTCTACCATTCCCCCCACCCCTCTTTCCTCTGGCAGCTGCCAGTATGTTCCCCATTTCCATGTCTCTGGTTCTGTTTTGCTCATTAGTTTATTGTGTTCATTAGATTCCTCTTATAAGTGAAATCATAAGGTATTTGTTTTTCACCAACTGGCTTATTTCAATCAGTATGGTATTAATTTGAATACACATATAAGTACACATTTCTAAAACTTTTACCATTGCATTGTAGAAAGTGTTCTATAAAGTAATGCATAGCCAACCTTTTGGTTTATATACAAATAAAATATTCAGAGTTATTTATAAGCAACTATTCTGCAAGGATGTATTCAGGACCTATACTAAGAGATGAATCATTGTCTACCATAAAAAAGTTTGTTGTGATATATACATATATATTGCACTTGATAGATTTATCAGATAGGACTGGGGATCTGCTACAGTAATTGAAATCTATTTACAACACCTTGACCAAATAAGGATTTCTTTTCATGCGATGACATGAAATCCAAATATCAGCGACCAGGACTGGGGGAGAAGCTCCATAGTGTCGTTGGTGTCCTGCACTCCTTCTGTCTTTCTGCTTTACCATTCTCAGCACGGAGCTCTCAACCCCGTGACAGTCTCATGGCCACAGGATGACCGTCCTACCACTAGCTCCTGTCTGCATGGCTGGAGGAAGAAGGACATATAAGGAGGTCCTGATGGCCCCTTTATCAGCAAAGTAATCCCAGCACTTGAACCTTCACTTTGTTTGGATGGGGCAACTAGTAAATGTACTTTGTTTTGTTTTAACCTGTTTTTGTCACAAAGTCTTAATAAAATTGGTTCTTTTCATAAGCAAAGTAGAAAGAATGAATATTGTAAAGTCTACTAGCAGAGTCTATCACAATGATTTTATTTCCACTACACTGTTTCCCTGCATTCCTTCGCCAAAATACACCATTTTGATTGATTTTGTTGACCTGCGAAATCCCCTATTAGAAACCTAAAAGATAGTGATACATTTCTTAGGAGGTAATGGCTTTGCATTTAAAAATGGGACAACTGAATAAATATATTCTTTTCAGAAACCCATTTTCAAGACAGGAGAAATTTTCCAGTGAAGGTTTGCCAAAATATTTACTAAATAATTCTTCCCCAAAAGTTAAATGTAATCATATAACCAAATAATAACAAGTACAATGGAGTACTAAGTACCCTCATATATTTATTTTTGATCACCGCCCACATAGTGGAATTTCTTTCTTGGACTACAGAAATCATCTTCTCCATAATTAGTGTATTAGATGAAAAAATTAGATGAAACATATTTTATTTTGCACTTCATAAAACTGTGGTGGAAATCCCAATTTTAATCCCTCCTGCAGTTCCATTACAAAAGTAATATCTGTGACTATATTAACATTATAATTACCTTTTCTGATTTAATAACTTTCTACATTATTCTGATAGGTTCTTCTAGAAGTAGACAGCTAGAAGAGCCAAACTTCTCAGACTATTAAAGTTTGCTTAACTTCCTTTTGTGGGTCAGATGCACTAATTTCAACATTAGTTCATCCCTATCATTAATGTCTCCTTTACTAAGAAGGTATATGAGAAATGTGTTCTTTTAAAAAAGACAGTCTGAGTTTAGCAGTCTCAGTTTCAAAGATAAGATTTTTTTTACTTTTTTCTGTAAAAAGGAAAGGGTGGTTATTAAGCCAGCCAGAGAAAGACAAATACCATATCATTTCACTTATATGTGGAATCTAATGAAATAAGCTAACAAAGTAGAAACTCATAGATACAAAGAACAGACTGACGGATGTCAGAGTGGAGAGGGCTTAGAGGGCCTGGGTAAAAAAAGTGAAGGGACTAAGCAAAAAAAAAACCAGCAACAACAACCACCTTATAGATACAGACAACAGTATGATGACTACCCAAGGGAAAGGGTCAGGGAAAGGTAGAAGAGGGTAAAGGGAGGATAAATAGTGAGGGAAAGAGCCTTGACTTTGGGTGGTAAACACACATACAGTACACAGATGATGTATTATAGAATTGTAAACCTGAAACCTATATAATTTTATTCATCACTGTCACTTAATAAATTCAATAAATTTTTTAAATAATTTTTTATTATTGTTCAAGTACAATTGTCTCCATTCTCCCTCCACCACAACCCCCCCACCCCACCCATCCCCGCCTCCCACCTGGGAACCCACCACCCCTTGGCTCTGTCCATATGTCCTCCATACACGCTCCTTGATGGCCCTTCCTCCATTTTCCCCCATTATCCCTCCCCCCTCCCCTCTGGTCACAGTCAGTTTGTTCTTTATTTCCCTGTCTCTGGTTATATTTTGCTTGCTTATTTGTTCTGTTGATTAGTTTTCACTTATAGGTGAGATCATATGGTATTTGTCTTTCACTGCCTAGCTTATTTCACTTAGCACAGTGCTCTCCAGTTCTGTTCATGCTGTTGATAATTTAAATTCAATCAAATTTAAAAATAAAAAAAGAAAGGAGGGTTTATTAGACTTAAAAGAAAAGTTATAATGTGACACAGATTCAAAACAGTATTTTCCCGGCTGTCATGCTATTAAAGAAAATCATTTTTTTGCCCTGGCTGGTATAGTTCAGTGGATTGAGCACGGGCTGCGAACCAAAGGGTCACTGGTTCAATTCCCAGTCAGGGCATATGGCTGGGTTGCAGGCCAGGTCCCCAGTGAGGGCCACATGAGAAGCAAACACACATTGATGTTTCTCTCCCTCTCTTTCTCCTTCCGTTCCTTTCTGTCTAAAAATGATAATAAAATTAAAAAAAAAGAAAGAAAATCATTTTTTCAACACTTCATCCTGTAGCATATCAAATACATTAAAATGCATCCATATACCACATTTAGTATAATTTACATATATTTTTACAGTTTTATGAGGATGATGAAAAAATTGTATATATTTCAGATTAACAACTTGATAATTTGATAAGCCTAAGTGTCCTGCCCTGCCTGTGTTTTTGGTTACTTGAACCATTTAAATTATTAGTAAAGTCTAGTACTACATAAGATCTCAAAGTCTAATTTGACAATCTAGTCTTTTGTGTTAATTCAACTTCTCTCTGCATAAGAAAAAGTGAAAAACTGATTGAAGGACTCAATTCAGTAAGGAAATGCATACTAAAGAGAAGAATGGATATCTACAGATCCATATTCTCTTTATTTTTTTTTTTACTTAAGCAAGTTTTTCAAATATTGCATGATTTAAAATGTAGACTTTGGCTCAGCTGCCCTAATTTACTGTATACGTTATTTAAACACAAAATTGGATCACATGGTCCCAAAAGTGGTATTCATCTTAAAATCTCTCTGATTCAGAGAAGACTTAGTACTGTCTAACCAGTCTTTTAACAATGACTTTTTGCTGGTCTGCATCACGTGGATGCTTAATCTTCTAAATGTTAGCTCTGGACCAATCAGAATCTTCAAGACATATAACAGATAATAATAGTTATCACATATATGCTCAACAGTCTATAACTTATAAAGCTATTGCCCAAATGAATTCCATATAATTTAATAATCTAGAGGTAAATAAAATGTTGTAGTTAATAGAATGTAGCATCTTTCAATCATCTACATCTCAAGATCTACAGCATCTCTACTTTGATAAGTTCGAGGAGCGGTAGCACATCAGAGAGCACTGCACAATGCCACATAGCAATTCTAAATGGATGAGCTCATATGCATGGCATTTCTGATTGAGCCAGATTGGATTACAGTGTGTAGGTCTTATAAAATGCACTTAAGAGTAAGATGCAGTAATAAGTCCATAGATCATTTCTATACCATGGAGATAAAATAGTGCCTTTATGCATCTGAAATATTCTTTTAACAGACAACCTATTATGTCATCATTTATGTAAGAAATTATTCTATTCTTTCAGTCTCCATCAAGACATAGAAAAGAGAATGAATCTAGAGCTCTATGGTCTGGACATCCTGCTTGGTATCCTCTAGTTATATATTTATAAAACTAATTTACACAGTAATCAGGGCTTTCTGCTTAATAACTCCTGGAAAAGAAAAGACAAAAACATCAAGGGAGATGATGTGTCTAATCTAAAGATGAACTGCCGCAGTTATTGTAATGAGGAAAGACAAGAAGACATCTGGCAATGCCTGTGACAGCCACTTTCAGGGGAATATCCCAGCATCACGTATTTCTCACGCGGTGTGAGCTGAGTACATTGTTAAGACCCTTTACATACCAACCATATATTTTATGTTCAGAGTTAATATGGAAAGCAAATTTCTGCTAAAATACAATATAATTCTAAGAAAAATATCTAAGTATAGCTTAGCCAGCACTTTACTTTGGAATAAAATATCATGTATACTAAACATTCATTCAAAAACTTCACTAAAATATCCTCATCTCTCAAATGCAATCATGCACACACACACACACAAACCTGTGTTATCCCTGGCCGGGTGACTCAGTTGGTTGGAGCATCATCCTGTAAACCAAAAGGGTGGGATAGAGTGTGAGGTGATAATTTAAAGTTCAACAATTTCCGAAGTGGCTCCTAACCAAATTTTTTAATTACCATATGTCTATCAACAATCAATGCCAGTGAGTTTATTAATTAGCATAATGGATAAAGAAATGGTTTTGTTGGCTAAAAATATTGTGCACATCAACGTTTCTCCTTCTCTCTCTCTCTCTCTCTCTTTCTCATCCTCTCTCTCTAAAATCAATAAACATGTCCTCGGGCAGTGATTAAAAAATAATTAAAAATGAAAATAAACCTGTGTTAGAGCTTTGCCATTTAGATTCTTCCTCATACTCCAAGTCTATTCTGAAACTTCTGGCAAATCAACATGGGCTGGATGAAGACAAATCATGTAATAATTATCAGCAATTATGGATTTTAATAATTTACTAACAGAAATATAAAATGTCTTACCTGAGTAAAAAAGTGTACTGGTAAAATTCATAGCTCCAAAGATATTCCTGACAAGAGGGAGAAAGAGTCATTTATACTCTTGTTCAATTACAGATTTCCAGTTCCATAACAGAAATCTATGACTATCCTCATTTTGATGGGAGAGATTAATTATTTTATAAGACCTTGGCTTTTTATCTTTTCAAAAATATACATCCCATTAACTTACAAGAAAAATTCCTGTCAAAGTATGTCCCCATTTCTCAAAATTAATGCCTTCAGGGAACCTGCCATGTGTTTAAATTATTAGAAGATAGAGGTTAAACTGTGGTTAGAATGGTGTAGGTAGGTAAGGATGAATAGAAAATCAGCTATGAGTAACCACTTTACTCCTGATCAATTTAATATGATGAGAGGAAAGTAATAGTCTCTAGAGCTTTGTTTGCAATGTGATGAGAATATTTTTCTTGATGATATCAGATGCCTGAGCTGGACTGAAACAGTTTATTTTTTCCTATTATCTTGGCACAGGTACAAAGGCAGCAAAGAATTTTGAAAGGATTTTTGTTTTTAATCCTTGGAAAATAGGTGTCCCATCTTACTCTAGATAATATTAGCTTTAACACATAACTCTAGACAGAAAACTGTGGTAGATGTCATCTCTCTTCCAGGTTGCTAGCACTTCCTCTCTTTCGGTTGCAGCCTGGGCTTGCTACACGTTCATGTTGAAGATGGATATCTTGGAATAGGAGGAGGCACTAAGTAAAGTGCTTTGCACATGATAGTATTTAACTAACATCATGAATTTAAAAAATATTGGCTTTCTTTATTACATAATATGTGTTTTATATACTCATGAAATTGCGTTTTTCATATTTCAAGATAAGGCCCTCGGTGCTACAAACAATGAAGTTCAGCTCGGTCATGTATGTTATTATGTTCCTTTTAGTATATGTATAGCCTCCAGAATAAAGTGTACGCATATGTTCCAATACTAGATTCACCTATGACAATGAAAGCAAATCACAAATTCCGTTACGTACACAGTATAAACTGATACAAAAACAGTCTCTCATCCTATTTTGCAAATTCAGTGCAATCTCAATAATCTGTGCTCCAAGGCACGAATCAGTCGTCTTCCACAAGAGACGTGGGAAAGCCCAGCACAGCAATGCTCTCAGGTCAGGACCTAGGCAGATTCTAAGCCTAGGGAACCATCCCCAGCTACACGTGCTACTACCTGCAACCCCCTACAGTTTTATGAGAATGTGTGCACAATATCTCTAGCCAACAAAACTATTTCTTTATCTATTATGCTAATTAATAAACTCACTGACATTGATTGTTGATAAATATATGGTAATTGAAAATTTCAGTTAGGAGCCATTTCTGAAATTGTCGAAATTTAAATAGCATCTCACACTCTACCTCAAATTTTGTATTCTAAATAAAGGGACATTGAGGGCTAACTAACAATCCCTAGGGTATAAATTAAAAGTAACACATTGAAATATTTTTAAATAATTACAGACAAGTTAGCAAGAACTTAGAATGTAAATATGTTCACATTATTATAAAAGTTACTGTTTTGCAACAAGAGTAATGATTCAAACACCATAAGGTTAGATAATTTGTTTCATTAAATAAATGCCCAGGCACATTTCATTAGTAGTTGTAGTTTACATATATGAATAGTGATTTGTTTTCTTACATTCTCAGAATTCCTGTAATCTTAGTTCATTAAAAAAAGAAAAAAGAGAAACTAAAGAGGCGGTATTACAAGGTTATTGTGAAAAAGGCAAGAGGAAAAGATAAGAGGCTGCCTTAAAGTACAACTTGGAAAAACTACACTCTCTGACTGAAACAAGAAGATGCATTTGAAACGCATTTAATATAAGTCAGCAGTCACACTATCTCAGTCTGAGTCATGATCTCCATACAGTTGGCATTATGAAAATTACATGCCTGAATGATCACGTGTCCTAAAGGTGTGTGAAATACAGTAATAGAGTTAGGTGGAATGAAAATTCTATATAAAAAATAGTGCCTCAGCCTCTGTAACTGAATTTAAAATATTAAACTATTTATGGTTTTAAAGTTTTTATTTTATTTTTAATGGAAGCCATAACTGTAACAAAACTGGTAATAAGGAAAGAGAAAAAATACTTCATACACATAAATATTTAATATCATTTAAACTAGTATGGTAAGGAAAAAATTGAAAAGTTAAAATACTTGTATCTACCGCAAAGCCTAATTTGGCTGGATCTAGATGTCTACTAAAAATTTGCTATTCTTTGGTTATATTTTATTATAGTATCAAATTTGAGATCACACCTAGGCAGAAGAAATATTAATAATATGTACATTCTGGAAAAATAAGCATTTTTTTTTCCTTTTAGATGAAAAACTTCTGAAAGATTTGTGGGAGCATCAGCTCAAAAATACAAAATTGATCTATGTGTCTGTTTTTATGCCAGTACCATGCTGTTTTGATTACTATGGCCTTATAGTATAGTTTGATATTAGGTAGCGTGATTCCACCAACTTTGTTCTTTCCCAGGATCACTGTTGCTATGTGGGGCCTTTAGTAGTTCCACATAAATTTTTGAAATATTTGTTCTAGTTCTGTTATACCTCATTGGAATCTTGATAGGAATTGCATTGAATCTATAGATTGCTTTGAGTAGTATGGACATTTTAATGATGTTAATTCTTCCTATCCATGAAAGCAGTATGTGCTTCCATTTATTTGTTTTTATCATAAATCAGTGCTGGATTTTATCAAATGCTTTTTCTGCATCTATTGATGTGCTCATTTTGTTTATATGGTGAATCACATTTATTGATTTGTGAATGTTATACCAAACTTGAATTCCTGGGATAAATCCTACTTGATCATGGTGTATGATCTTTTTGATGCATTGCTGTATTTGGTTTGCTAATATTTTGTTGAGGATTTTAGAACAATGGAACAGAATAGGGAGCTCAGAAATAAACCCACACCTTTATAGCCAATTAATATTCAGCAGAGGATACAAGCACATACAATAGGCTAATGATAGTTTATTCAATAAATGGTATTGGGAAAATTGGACAGATTCATGCAGAAAAAAATTGATACTAGACCACCTTCTGATACCACACACAAGAATGAATTCAAAATGAATTAAAGACTTAAACATTAGACCCAAAATCATAAAAATCATAGAAAAAAACATGGGCAGCAAAATCTCAGACATTGCTCATACCAATATTTTATTGAATATATGTCCCTAGGCAAGGGAAACAAAAGAAAAAATAAACAAATGGGACTATATCAATCTAAGAAATTTTTGTACAGCAAAGGAAAACATCAACAAAATAAAAATACAGCCCACAGAATGGGAGAGCATATTTGCCAATACATCTGAAAAGGGGTTAATATACAAAATTTATAAAGAACTACAAAACTCAGCACCAAAAAACAGACAACCAAATTAAAAAATGGGCAAAGGACCTAAATAGACACTTCCCCAAAGAGGACATATGGATGGCCAATAGACATATGAAAAGATGCTCAACTTCACTAATCAGAGAAATGCAGATTAAAGCCACAATGGAATACTACTCAGCTATTTAAAAAAAAAGTAGAAAATTTTACCCTTTGTGACAATATGGATGGACCAGGAGCACATTATGCTAAGTGATAAGCCAGTCAGAGAAAGACATAAGCCATACAATTTCACTCATACATGGAATTTAATGAACAAACTGAACTAGCAAACAAAATAGAGACAGACTCATAGATAGAGAACAGGATGACAGCTAAGGGGAGGGGAGTTGAGGGTGGAGGGATTGAGCAAAAAGCAAAAAGGACTCATGGACATAGACAAAGTGTTGTTATCATGAGAGGTAGAGGGGTATAAGGGGACTAAACAGGAATGGAAAAAATACAATTAAACTTTTTTTTAAATATGTGAAATTGACCAAAAATATCATGGTGTATCATTTAGAAGTAAACCCAGTTTAGGTCTCTGTGGATTATTCACTCATTCAACATTCAATTAACACCAAGTAATGCAAACCATTTCTCTCGAACATCTCAATGATTAGGACTATTGACTCTGGACGATTAATGACAATTTCTCTTGGGTCCCAAATATTAAACAGAGGTGCCTCACGCTATAGGGACGGTAGAGGAGATGGCACTTTCATCTCTCATTCTGTGCTCCTACTTAAGGCCTACATTAAGCATGAATCTTTCTACTTTTATCTGGTTTATCTACTAAAGAAATTTCCTACAAATTTTATTCATTTATCAAAAAATCTTTGAATCATTACTGTGGTGGCAGATCCGTGATTTATCTTGTTATAAGACATTTTAAAAGTTCTCTCTCTGTTCACTCATTTAACATTTATTGAGCTCCTGTTCTGACAGAAGTTATCTATTATTTTTCATGTTCAATGGGACCTAATTACTTTCTCTCTTCCATAATAAAGGCTTTAAAACATTTTTCCTACTATAATCAGCACCTCAAATGCTAGAGATTAGAATCTTCCACCACCTTCTCTGTGTATATGCATTGTCTTTTTGTTTTCTTTTAAAATAGTTTTAGGAATAGAAAAAATTACAGAAACAATACAGAGAATTCCCACATATCCACAGCCTACATTCCTGCTAACATCTTACATAATCATACCACAGTTATCGGAGACAGGAAATTAACAGGGGCACATTCCACTAGTTAACCGAACTACACACCTTATTTGAAGTTCATGCCATGCTCTTGTTCTTTGTCAGGACGAATTCAGAATCATACATTCATTGCATTTGTTGTCACACCTTCTCAGTCTCCCTCAAGCTGTGACAGGTCCTTAGCTTTTCCTTCTGTCTCATAAACCTTGGCACATTAGAAGATCACTGATTAGTTATTTTGTAGATTGTCTCTCAATTTGGATTGTTCAGCTGTTGTACCATGATTAGACTGAAGTAACACATATTTTTTCAAGAATAACCAAAGACATTGAAATTAAGAACAGACTGACAGTAACCAGAGGGGAGAGGGGAGGGGATAATGGGGGAAAGGGTGAAGCATTTACAGGAACAACTGTAAAGGACACATGGACAATAACAAGGGGGTGGAAACAGGGCAGGGAGGTGGGGATGGCTGGGGTGGTGGGGGAGTGGTGGGGGTAATTGCAGACAACTGTACTTGAACAACAATAAAATTCAAAAGTATCTAATAAAAAAAGAAGAAGAATACAGAACTGCTATGTCCCTCTCTGTAGATTACATCAGGAGTTCATAACATACAATGTCAATGTCTTACTGCTGCTTGTGTTAACCTTGATCTCTTGGTTAGAATGTTTTCTCCATGGAAAGTTACTATTTTCCCTTTGTAAGGAATAAATATCTTAGAGAAGATACTTTGAGACTAAGCAAATATCCTGTTTCCTCTCAAATCTTTACTCACTAATTCAACATCCATATAGATGATATCTGAAACAATTATCACTGTATTGTTTGCCTAAGGGGATTTGCTATTTTTATAAAATTTTATTTTACATTTATTAATTGAAATTCTTCTATAAATAAGAGCTGTTTCTCTTCCCCGTTTATTTATGCAATTATTACATCAGTTTTGATTCGTGGGTATTACATTTACTCTATGGCCTACAGTTCAACATTAGCATTGCTTTGTTGCTCCGATTGTTCCACCTTCGGGCAGTTAGGGGCTCTTTCACTTTGGACCGTCTGGATGAGCTTTCATCCTTTTTGTGCCCTTCTTACTTTCTGACACCGCAGTGCATTCTAGATTTATTTTGTATCTTCTGTCTGACAGTGTTTTGTATATATAATGTTTATAAATCAAGATCTGGGTACTAGTTGTGCTTGTTGCTGTTAGGGTATTATTTTTACTAGGCCCTCCTATTGGACAAAGCTATAAAATGTAATTTTGTATAATAAATGCGCATATACTAAACATCTCTATTTCTTTATCTATCTGTATATATGTGAGTATCCCATGAGTTCATACTAATACATCTGATTCTAATTCAACATTACACAGATAATTTGGCCTTTCTCTTTTCCTTACTTGCAACTTTTTCTGACATCTCAGATTCATCACCATCATTCATCATCTGTGAAACTCAGCTATCATTACCTATGACATGTGTACTTATTTGTATAACCCTTGTATATGCATAAAGTAGCTTCGGTATCGCTAACCCATCCCTCTGTGAAAAAATAAATGTATTAACCAGATTATAGTACTTTCATACAGATCATTTTGCCTTTAGCCTTATAGTAACCACTTAAAATATCATTTTCAAATTTACTTAGGTAGTTTTTTTCTTCTCCAACCCCTGCAGTTTTCCATACATGCTTATATTTCTACTTTTTCTTCCAACTTAACTCTGAGCTCTAAGACCGTACACTTAAGTCTAAGGTAAATGCAAGGCCATGTTCTTCTACTCATTTAAGCCCTGTCCACTGCTGTTTCCCTCAGCTCTTCTCTCATCCTGGTAGCTGCAGGAACCCTGCTCAAGGCCACTGGCATTGCTATAATAACAAGTGCAGCCACCAGGCTGCCTTCGACGCCTTGGCAGAAACATTTCTTAGAGGTGCTGTATTACACATGGACTTGAAAAGAAGAATCTAAATTTGTTTTTAAGGATCCATATTGTTTTACTTAGAAAATATTCTTTCACTCCAATTATTGAATCCTGGACAGTCTCTCTCAAAGGCAGTGCCCTTTCTCTATTACTTTATGTGAGCCTATCTTATCTTATTCAGACATCAGCTCCTCCCTGAAGAGCTTTGCCCTGAAACCCACCCTTAACAGGAGGATGCTCAGTGAATACCTGCTAACAACCACGTGCTGCTGAGCAGGCCTGCCCTCCTAACTCTCCATGATGGGCAATCCTCCAACTGCTTGAGTAGACTTTATTTTTAAGTGTCTGATTATGTTTGCTGCTCAGCAGTCCTGATTTCAGCTCCTGTTTTCTTTCTGTTTGCTTGCAGATATTTTCCACTCCCAAGTTCTAAACTAGTTCTATCTACAATGAAATGAGAATACCAGCCTCCTGCTCACTTGTACCAACCATTTAAAAGAACTTAGACCCCTGTTAACCCCCTCCTTTCTCCCCTCTGGTCACTGTCAGTTGGTTGTTTATTTCCATGTCTCTGGTTTATTTTGCTCACTTGTTTGTTTTGTTAATTAGGTTCCACTTATATGTGAGATCATATGGTATTTGTCTTTCACTGCCTGGCTTATTTTACTTAGCATAATGGTCTCCAGTTCCATCCATGCTGTCACAAAGGGTAGGAGCTCCTTCTTTCTTTCTGCTGCATAGTATTCCATTGTATAAATGTACCACGGTTTTTTGATCCACTCATTTACTGATGGGCATTTAGGCTGTTTCCTGCATTTGGCTATTGTAAATAACACTGCTATGAACATTGGAGTGCATAGGTTCTTTTGAATTGGTATTTCAGGATTCTTAGAGTATAATCCCAGCAGTAGAATTGCTGGGTCAAAAGGCAGTTCAGTTTTTAGTTTGGGGAAGGATAAAGTTGAAACATGTATAAGGGACCCATGAACAAAGACAATGGCGGGGAAGGATTGAATGTGGGCGGTAGGGGGAGAGCAGAGGAAGGGAGAATAATAGGGGAAAAATGGGGACAACTGTAATTGAACAACAATAAAAAATTAAGATAAAATAACTGAGACCCAAACTTGATTTCTTACACTCCTTTCCTTGACCAAGGTGACATGAAAAGTAACTTTAAGGCTGAATTAGCTGCAACCATAGCAAACATAAAGGATTGAAAGAAAATCTACAGTAAACACAGAGAATCACTGTAGCTGGGCATCACTAGTACGGCGAGCTGTGAGCACCCTTTATGCACAGCCATTCTGTTAACAGGAACATCAAGGGCAGCTGTGAAGGAGAAATCACAGTAGTGAGACAGATGACCATATGGTTGAATAAATAAGAGGCCATGACCCCATCTTTTCACTGATGAAGCTCCTTTCTTACAGAATGAGATAGTGAATACCATCATCTCCTCTCCCCAAATTTGTTTCTTTCCTGAATTTCTGATTGAGCTCCTGGATTCTGACAGGGGAGTAGGGACCCCCTCCCACAACCTAGAATCTAGAGAAAACATCTCATTTACAGTGCTTTGTGGAAGGAGGAACTAAGTAGATAAAATTCCCTAGACAATAGTGTACAATTGACCTGAACAATCACTCCAGGCTTCTCTGCCTTCCTAATCTGCTAAGACATTAAATGAAGAGAGGGAGTGTCTTCAAGTGTCTTCCTGTGATATATCACTATGTACATGGTCTCTGTCCCCGGTTTCTAACTGAGCTCCTAGAATCCTTGTAACCTCCTGAATGATGAGGGTGATAGAAGTGTCTTACAAAGAGCTTCTAAATCCCTTGGAACTTTCTGGACAATTGGAACATCTTTTGTTCTAATGAGATGACTCTTGGTGGACTTCCGGATGGGGGCTGGTCACCAGAAAGACTAAGTAAGTACGATTAAAAGCTCAGAACTTTTTTGCCCCACCCCCCACACTACCAGAAAGGGAGAAGAGCTGGAGACAGAGTTAATAAATAGTCATGCCTCCATGATGAAGCCTACATAAAAATCTCTAAACTGTGGGATTTGGAGAGTTTCCCAGGGAGCGAACACATGCACATTCCAGAAGGGTGGTGCACCCCAGCTCCATGGAGACAGAAGCTCCTGAGCTGAGGACCCATCCAGACCATACCCTGTATGACTCTCCATCTGGCTGTTCATTTCTACCCTTTATTATATTTTTAAAATAAACCAGTTAACACAGTGATTGTTTTTTTTTTTAATTCTACAACCCATTAAAGCAAATTATCAAACCTGAAGTGAGAGTTGTGGGAACCCCTGATTTATAGCTGGTTAGTCAGAGGTGAGGGACACACCTGGGACTTGGCATCTGAAATGAGGGAAACACTTATGGACCTGGGTCCTTAACCCAGGTGGCCTGCATTAACTCCATGTAATTACTATCATAATTTGATCATAGAGAACACACACTGGTGTCCAGAGAGTTGGAGAATTGGTTGGTGTAGGGGGAAAAAAATCCTTGACGCTGTTACTGAACAGGAAGTGGGGTCCTGCTGCCTGGCATCACCCAGGCAAAATTCCAGAGGCAAAGGTTTGGTGAAAAAGGAAAGGAGTCTTTATTCAAAAGCTACACAATTTTGCAATAACAGCTTTCCACATGCATTAGTCACTTAAACCTATCAATTAAGAGTAAACTCTTTAACTCTTCAGTTTCAGCTTTAAACATTTAAACCTATCAATTAAGGCTAAATTGAGTTCTATCATTCTCCCTGTTAGTTTTTAATTACCTTATTTCTATAGGGTTAGTATACAAACTAAAACAACCTAAGATACAAAAGTTACACAAGTTTGGAAGAATGGCAGGCTTCTGTCTCAGAGCCTGTTGCCTCCAGAACATCCAAAGAAGAATAACCCTGCCATGCTCTGCCAGGCCAGCCCAATCCTAGGCTGTGCCCTGAGTTCCTTCCCATCCAAAACACTGTCCATTGGGAAAAGCAGACAGCTGCCACACGATCATACAGGCATCCTCAAGGAAGAGAGCCCAAGAGCCAGTCACTGCCCTCTTTTTGTTTTATATCTTCTGGTCCATAATTTCATGCACTCTGGAACTGTTCAACTGCTCAGCCAATCCTGTGCTAGACTGTTTATCATTGCCTCGGGAAACCTCCACCTATGGCCCCTCCATCCTCCTCCCCAGTGATCTGATCAGATCTCTCTGTATCAGTGTCAGAAATGTTATGAGTAGAATAGAAAACAAAAGAATTTTCTCTTTTATTGCCCTGGGCATTATTCTATTTTCATTCATTTGCCAAATACATAGTGATGAATCCAAAGATTATTTTTTAATACCAGACCTGAATATCTACCTTATATCACCAATTCTAAAACATAATTTTTCACACTTAATGCCTCTAAAATTTAGGTGAATGTGCAAATTGATGTCATTTTTTCGTTTTAAGAAGTACCTAAAATAATGATGCATGTCAAAAGTCAAAGTCACTTTACTTTTGAAGATACACAGCAAAAACCTATATAATATGTCCACTTGGACATAAGAAAGTAAATTCACACTCACTTGATCCAAGATCAGCTTCATGAACCTTTCTTCAAAACAGATTCCCCTTCGCTGTCTCCTCTCCTGGAGAATGGCACCACCACTCCTCCAGTCTGCAAGCCCTAAATCTGGAAGTCACCCTTGACAGCCCCTCTCCCTCACTCTCCATTGCAACCTACCCCTGTTCCCAACCACTTTTCTTCTTCAATATTTAATATTGCCATCACGTTCCTAAGGGGTTCTCCCAATCCTCTTTGTCGTAATCAAATTGATTGAAGTATAATTTACATAAATACATCTGTTTTAAGTATGCCGTTCATTGATTCTTGACAAATACATGTAGTTATGTAACCGCCACCATGATAGACATTTCTACCACCACCAGAAAACTCCCTCTGCCGATTTGCATTCACTTTCCTGCTCTACTCACCTGTCACAGGCAACTACTGACCTTGTTTAGATTTGTAGGTTACTTCTATCTATTCCAGAATTTCACATAAATAGAATTATATGGGATGAGCTCTTTGTGTCTGACATATTTAACACAGCATAATATTTCTGAGATTCATCTGCATTATGGCATATATCAGCAGTTTCTTCTTTTTTGTCGATGAGTAATATTCTATTATATGACTATACCACAATTTTTGTTTACCCATTCACCAGGTAATGGACATTTCCTAGATCTTCAGGGTTTTTTGCTATTATGAATGAAGCTGATAAAAACATGTATGAATAATGCCAAGCATGGTTATATGTCCTCATTCTCATGTATAAGTATCTAGCAATGGAATTTCTGAATAATATTGTAGGTATATATTTAACTTTATAAAAATTACCAAATTGTTTCCTAAAGTACATGTACAAAATCATTATTTTATAAAATATATTTTACATCATCATTTTTTTATCTTTCTTTTTTGTTTCAACTCTTAAGTTATTTGGCTCTGTCAAATTCTCACTTATCAATGTCTTTTTCTATGGTTAAAGTCCTCCAACATTATTTTATGGACTTCATCAGATTCTGTATTTTTCAGACAATGGAAAAGTTTATCCCAAAATCAATTAATTTATGTTGTACCAGATGTTTAAAATACTTATGAAAAAATTAGAGGCTGAGTGGCAAGGACTTTGACCCAATAGGCCTTTGTAACAGTCTGACTTCACCTGTGATGTTTAGCTCACACAGCTCCCAAGTTCAACCCCCACCCCTTGGCTTTTTGCCCCACATGTGGTCAAGTTGCTAATAAAGCCTTCTCTCTTTCTCTCTCTCTCTGTCTCCCTGTCCCTCTCTTTGCCTCCTCCCAAATAGGGTCTAATCACCAAATCCTACCCCACATGTGGAAACCCTCATTCAAACAGGCATCACCTCCCAGCCACAATTCAAAGCAAAGTTGATGCAACACTTCCTACCTTAAAGCCGTTCTAGACCAGCTTGTGGGGTCCTCTCTCCTAGAAGTCACTTGTGTGAATAACAAACTTCTTTTCAAATTTTCTTGGTGTAATGTGGTGTCATTAGCGTCAATGTTCAAAGCACTAACTAAAGGAGTCTCTGATCCCTTCACAGTTTAGCCATGAGCCTGGGAGCTGAGGAAAACTCACAGCAGGTGTTTGAGTAAAGATTAAATGTATGTTCATTCATACCTCTGGTTATGGCAGCATTTTCTTTTTTTGTACCCACAAAATTGCATAATTTTAATAATGACAGAGGGCCATATGTACTTAATTTTCCATGTCACAAGAAGTATTTCTATGTAAATAAGTCATAATGTGAGTTTCAAACAGACTGAAAGTAGAAGTAATTAATGCAGGAGGATGCATATTAGATAACAAATAGGAAAAAATTTGGAAACACAAGTAGCTAAGCATATGGAAAAGTCAACTTAATTAAGATCAAAAGTCTTCTCAACAAGAAAAGGTTACATAAGCCAGTACAATTTAAAGTGTGTTCCTCAGGCCACCATCCACTGGGAATTTGTTAGAAATGTAAATCCATGGGCCCAACCAGCTCACCAAATCAGAGTCCGTGGAGAAGAGCCCAGCAATCTGTTTTAACAATCTCTTCTGGTAATTCTGTTGCATGCTAAAGATTAAGAACCACTCTTCAAGTGATATGAAAAGCAATTGGTTGACCCAGACTATAAGCAATAAAGCTTTTGCAGACAATAGGTTTATGAGCAGTCTCCACAGGTATCCTTTTAAAATAAGATAGCTCTAATAAAAGCTGTCAAAGAAAATAAACTATGAAAATGAGAGATTAAGAAGACTGTCCTCAGTAAAAGAAATTTAATGCCTGTTTTTTAAAGGTAAGAGGAAGTAAAGGAAGTATAAACTAAGAATATTTATGTGCAGTTACTCTTGGAATAAAAGTTTTTAAAGAGGGTTTGTGAAAGTGAATTAAAATGATTATTAAAAGTAGGAAAGGGGTAGATCCAGAATGGCAGAGGAGTAAGTAGAAGCTACAATAACATCCTCCCAGGACCAATCAGAATTACAACTAAGTTGCAGAGAAGTCATCCTGAATAACCACTGAACACTAACTAGAGAAAAGCTTTATAACACTAAAGACAGACAGAAGTAACCACTTCGCCACAACAAGACTGGTAGGAAGATAGAGGAGACACAAGAGACACAAGAGGGCTGGCTGGGCTCCCACAGGTGGCAGCTGAAGTTCCAGAGGGATATTTCAGCAGCCAGGGGGTTCCCACTGAGAAGTGTTGGGTCTAAACCGCAAGCTGGGCTCTCCAGCCTACAGCACCAGAGCCAGAAAGGAACATATATAATACCCAGCTGTGAAAAGTGAAAGGGTTTCTATCTGCCAGGGAAAGAGAGCTGGAGACTCAGAGGGCCTCTTAAAGGGCCAATGCAAAAATTTCATTTGCAGTCACTTACCCTGGGCTCTGGCAGAGGGAAGGCTGAGTAGACTAGAGACACTTGAGGAGAGTCTTGGGTTAGTGGTTTTGGGAAGAGAACTGAAGGAACAGCCAACAGTGTTCTTGTGCTGAGTCATTCCCTATACTGCAGAAACGATCTTTCTCAGGCAGAGCACTTCTAAGAGATATCAGCTTGAGGGGAAGCAATAGCCCCACCCATAGAAATTACTCTGCTCCCACCCTGTGGTGCTCAAATCAGGCTGCTGATTACAGACTGAAGCTATATTATTGATTAGTTTAATAATTAAGGCAGAAAATACAAAGCAGCCAAAATGTGAAGACGAAAAAATAGACCCCAAGTGAAACAGCAAGAGAATTCTCCAGAATAAGAATTAGATGAAATGCAGTTCCATTTTCATTTTTCTGAGGAAGTTCCATACTGTTTTCCACAATGGCTGCACCAGCCTGCATTCCCACCAACTGTGCAGTAGGGTTCCCTTTTCTCCACATCCCCTCCAACAGTTATCTGTTGCTTTGTTGATGATGGCCATTCTGACTGGTATGAGGTGGTATCTCATTGTGGTTTTAATTTACATCTCTCTGATGGCTAATGATGTTGAGAATATGTCTCTGGGCCCTCTGTATGTCCTTTTTTGAGAAGTGTCTGTTCATGTCTTTTGCCCATTTTTTCATTGGGTTTTTTGTCTTCCTGGAGTGGAGTCGTATGAGTTCTTTATATATTTTGGAGATCAAACCCTTGTCTGAGGTATCAGAAAAATGAAAATGGAACTGCCTTTCGACTTGGCAATTCCACTACTGGGATTATACCCTAAGAACCCTGAAACACCAATTCAAAAGAACCTATGCACTCCAATGTTCATAGCAGCACAATTCACAATAGCCAAGTGCTGGAAACAACCTAAGTGCCCATCTACAAATAAGCGGATCAAGAAGCCATGGTACATTTACACAATGGAATTCTATGCAGCAGAGAGGAAGAAGGAGCTTATACCCTTTGCAACAGCATGGATGGAACTGGAGAGCATTATGCTAAGTGAAGTAAGCCAGGTGGTGAGGGACAAATATCATATGATCTCACCTTTAACTGGAACATAATCAACAAAAGCAGAAAGCAAGCAAAACATAACCAGAGACAATGAAATTAAGAACAGTGTAACAATAGACAGGGGGGAGGGGGGAGGAGACAGTGGGGAGAAGGGTTTTCAGGAACCACTATAGAGGACACATGGACAGAACCAAAGGGGAGGAGGGAGGCAGGGGAGGGAGACGGGGTTGGAGGGGGTGGGGGGAGGGGAGGGGAGAGGATGCAGACAACTGTAATTGAACAACAATAAAGTAATTATAAAAAAGAATTAGATGAAATGAAGGCAAGAAATTTATCAGATAAAGAGTTTAGATTGATGATTATAAAGATATTCAACAGCATGAAAAAATACATAGAAACAATAAAAAAGGAACCAGTCAGAAATAAAGAAGGCAACATCTGAAATCAATAATACCCAGGAAGTAATAAACAGAAGGATAGATTAAGTAGAGGATCAAAACAGTGATTTGGAAGACAAAGTAGAAAAAAACGCCCAGGAAGAGCAGCAAAAAGAAAAAAAATTTAAAAATGAGGACAGCTTAAGAATTATTTTGGACAACGTGAAGTGTAACAATATCTACATCATGGGAATACCAGAAGGAGAAGAGAGTGAGCAAGGGATTGAGAACCTATTTGAGAAAATAATGACCAAAAACTTTCTGTCAGGTAAATGAAAAAGACACACGAGTCCAGGAAGCACAGTGTCCCAAACAAGTTGGACCCAAAGAGGCCTACGCCTAGACACATTATAATTAAAACGACAAGGCTTAAAGACAAGGAGAGAATCCTAAAAGCCACAAGAGAAAAGCAGGTAGTTACCTACAAGGGAGCACCAATTGGACTGTCATCTGATTTCTCAACAGAAACATTTTGGGCCAGAGGGGAGCAGCATGAAATATTCAAGGTGTTGAAAAGAAAGGACCTACAACCAAGGACACTTTGCCCAGCAAGGCTATCATTTAAAACCAAAGGAGAAATAAGTAGCTTCCCAGACAAGAAAAAGCTAAAGGAGTTTGTTAACACCAAACCCACGCTGCCACAAATGTTAACAGCTTGGTTGGCAAAGAAGGAAAAGGAGAAGAAGGAGAAGAAGAAGGCAGTGGAGGAGGGAGGGAGAGGGGACTAGGAGAGGGAGAGGAGGAGGAGTAAAAAGAAGAAGAAGAAAAAGGAGGAGAAAAAGAAGGAGGAGGAGAAGAAGAAAGAAAGAAAAAAGAAAAAGAAAGAAAGAAAGAATAAGAAGGAGGAGGAGAAAAAGAAAAACAGAGGAAATAGTCTAAGAATAAAATGGCACTAAATACATATCTATCAATAATCACCTTAAATGTAAATGGCTTAAATGCTCCAACCAAAAGACATAGGGTAGCTCAATGGGTAATCAAACAAAACCTGTATATGCTGCCTCCAAGAAACCCATCTCAGATTGAAAGATACACACAGACTAAAAGTAAAGGGATGGAAAGAGATATTTCATGAAATGGAAAGGGGGGGGGTAGTGGGGGTAGCAGAACTTATATCTGACAAAATAGACTTTAAAACCAAGGCCAGAGTAAGTGATAAAGAAGGAAACTACAAATGATAAAGGGAACAATCCAACAAAAGGATATGCACCTAGTAAACATATATGCACCCAAGCATAGGAGCACCTAACCATGTGAAGCAATTCTTGATGGACATAAAGGGAGAGACTGAAGAAATAGTCATAGTTGGGGATTTTAATACCTCATTGATTTCAAACGATAGACCTTCCAGACAGAAAATCAACAAGGAGACAGTGGCCTTATATGACAAACTAGATCAAATTGATTTAATTGATATCTTCAAAGCATTTCACCCTAAAGCATCAGAATACACATACTTTTCAAGTGCCCATGGAATGTTTTCTAGGATAGACCACATGTTGGAACACAATACAAGTCTCACTATATTTAAGATTTTGAAATTATATCAAACATCTTCTCTGACCACAATGCTATGAAACTGGAAATCAATGAGAAGAACACTAAAAAACATGCAGAGACATGGAAGCTAAATGACATATTATTAAA